>OY829915.1:39735390-40335390 GCA_963691935.1 Nephrotoma guestfalica | reverse complement strand
GCATAAGTCTTGTAAAGGCAGATAGCTGAGTAGTGAATATAGGCAATCGTTGTTTAATCTCAAAATGGATTGTTCTAGCTCGGCATCTATAAACCATTCAGTATAACAACGAGTTTCCAACACATGAATATTGGAAAGCTCGAGAAGCGGTAGCACCTCTGGTGCAAAACTTCAGAAAGAAGTTAGAAAAACTAAGTAAATCACTAGTATCACAGAGGAATAATCTAACAGTCACATTTGTTCCTATTTCCAGTTCGGCGAGAAAAGAAACCACTCTATCGTATTTCGTAGATGACTACTTTGGCATAGTGATGAAACAATACGAAGAAATTAAAATCACAGTAATATCAAACATCAATGCCAGTCAAAGTATCAATATAAGGCACAAGAAGTATGCCAAAATTCGTCGTTCATAAACACGTTCAACAATCTAATACGTGATATCATTACAGACATGTATCAGCACAGCTAGTACTGCAAAGCCGTGGCCGAATATATTGACTCTATATTGAACATTCCAAAAGTTCAACCAAATCCAAGGATATTAGAAAAATGCATGAAACAGCAAGGAGTGTATATACGCTTTAAGAAACATTGTGGACGAACCCCATTCACATTAATGCCAAAAAGTTGGATTACAACAGATTTTTACATCTGTTATTGAAGAGCATAAATGTGTTTCAAACACTCCAGAGTGAAAACAACATATCTGAAAATACCACGACCCTGCTGATCTTGGATCCCAAGTACCCTTGATTACTGAAAATGCATGCCAACAGTTAGGAGTACATCAGAAAAAGATACGTACCAGCTTGGTTGGACTTGGAGATAATACAAAAAACCCCTGTAGCTCTAGAGATCAACTAGAAATTCAAGCACATTTCCCATCGGTGTTTAAACTACACAGATAGAAGCATATGTTTTGCGAAAAATTGCATAAACTGTGCCAGAGCAAAAAATAAAACGTAACGACGACTCTCGGTGGGAAAATATAATATTAACAGATCCACAATATCCGACTCCCATAGACATCTTGTTAGGGACAGACCTCTACGCGGATATGTTAGAAACACAGATCATTCGAGGAAACCCAAAAGCAATTGAAAACAAGTTTTCGTGTTTACCAAGTGGACTCTAATGGTTAACATCAGTGTAAAGAAAGAATTAGCACAAACTCAAGCACTTCACAGAACCTCTACTAACAAAATCAGATAAACAATGTGAAACAATTTACTGATAACCGGTTAAGCGGGATCCAAGTGGACGGTACGTGGTTACCTTACCGTTCAATGAAAATAATACCAACATACTTCGTGCTTGAAAAGAAAGACTCATGCAACGGTTCTTGCAAATTAAGAAAAACATTCCAAAATAATGAACGACTACGACACCAGTATGTAGGAATCATGAGAGAATATCTTCAAATGGGACATAATAACACCATCATCCGATTGCTAAGGGACAATTTTACATTTCAGATCATGCAATTTTGAAAAAAAATCAAAGGAATCAAAATTTCACCTTGTATTTGATGCCCTACGCGAAGTCAACATCGCGTTTTAGTTTGAATGTTACTCTCTGCATGTCGGAGCTACTCTGCAAAACCACTTATGGGTACTTATTCTGCGGTGGAGAAAATACAAAATATCACATCAGCGGCTTCAAGTCAATTTCAACTGCGTTTCCAATCTCCGACTGCTTCAGGTTCAAGGTAAACCAAATATCATTAGAAACTGAACTTACAGAGAGAATTAGTTTCGGAAGTTGCAAGACCATTTTTATCATATTACACCCAAATTACAAGAACTGCAAAATGGGTGAAGTTGCGGGATGAACTGGTATAGCTTGAAACCCTAGCAATTCCACGTTGAATAGGAATCGAGTCTTCAGCCAACCAAAACCTCTGATTATACACGGGTTGACAAATACTACGAAACTTCTTTTGAGATATATAATTGACGTGTAGACTTATGACGTTATGACTATTCAATCGAGACGTACGTACATACGTAATGTAAAATTAGAACAATAAACCACATTTTCAATATTTTCCAGAACTTGATAATTAATATTTTATTTTATTGTATTGGATTACATAATTCCATGAAAAATCGACAAAACTTAATTGAATCAAATGAAAATAAAATGCTACCATTCAGACCGTATTTTATGTGAGGCTTATTACAGATCTTCACTAACAAGTATTTTAGCATCGCATTATCATCAAACGGCCATTTATATCACATAAAAAGTGTGAAATTTTCAAATCAAATAAGTTGTTGGCAGTCTTGAAAGTCTCCAATGTTTCAAGAAAACAAATTTTCAGAAAAAGTATAACATTTGTTTCAATTTAATGGCCAGTTACGACCATATCTAGCCTATATGTGACACCATAATAAAATAAAACGATGGGCACTTCCGTCAAAATTAAATGTTCATGTTTCAAAACCTCCCTCAAAATGTGTGTCTGACCTCACAACGTTCAACTATTACTAAAGGTATATGTTGAGCCGAATACGATCTGACTAGAACTGACCGATTTCAACTGAACATGCACACCTTAGCTTTGACTGAAAGTGGTCTGAGTTCTGTCAACTTAAATTTACTTGATTGAGACAATATCATTCTGTATGCATGTAAATTGTGTGGCTAAAACTGGCAAAAAAAATTGTATTTGAAAAGGCAAGCAGAATAAAATAAATTCTAGAAACGCTAATTTTTTTTAAATATTTTATTTAACCTTTTTCATCATTACTTTTATATCGGCTTCACAATATCACCATTTTCACGCTTCATTTTATAACCTGATTAATGTGTTTTTTTAACTAAACACGTAGTAGTTGATTCTCTTCCAAATTTATGATTTATATCAGGATTTTCATTTATTATTACAATTTTAAATTAAATTTTATAAACTATTTAGTAAAATAACATTTAAACTTTCGATTCAGATACTCACAACCTAAAATTTCAGTCATACCACTTTCAGTTAATAATTGATGAGTAAATCATGTTTGGGTTTAACGTGTATCCCTAATATATGTATTCTGTTCGGTCGATCAATTTTTATATAAATGGTGAAATTGGGTTTCCTAAATGTATTACGTTATATTTAAATTAGCGACTATTGGGCTTTCTAAGGCTAAAATTATTCATCGAAATGAATTTGGTAAAAAATCTTCCGTAAGAAATTATCGAGTTCCAGTCAGCTTAGCCGAGGATGCACATATTATAGAAATTTAAAAATAAATATTGTTAATCGTAATATAATCGAATAATAAACCGTCTATGTGGCTAATAAAATGCCGATTATTATCCATGTAATTTAAGAATAATAATTTCGTCAAGAATGCAACATTTACATTTGAAGACACAATGTAAAACGGCGCTTGCCAGTAAAAATATTCCGTAGTAACTTCTCTAGATTGTGTACATGTTCCGGTAGTAACAAGCCTTTGGACCTCTTATTTGTGTTTATTTTATGATGGAATATTACATCAAGGAGACAGCTAGCGGCAAAAGATTATTACTAATATTCTTAATTCGTGCTGGTTCTATGTGTAATAATTTTTAAAATGATCGGTTAAACTATACCGTGCCGCCATCTACCAACGTATTCCATAAACATTTTGTTGGTTCCATTTTTTGGGCATATTTCATTTAAAGGACTAAAGTGTCGACCGCGAGAGGCAATCAGCGAATTTAAATATGCATTAATTTATTTATGTATTGTATAGAAACGTTATTATAAACAATTATATACAAATTATTTATAAAAAAACATTACAAATTTTAGATTTTTAATAGAAAAATTGTAATTTTAAGAAATTGTGTCAAATGAAGTTGCATCTGCCGCCGCGCTTGTATGTCTAGTCCTTAAGCATGAAATAAAACACTCAGCAGCAGCGAGCAGTAAATTTAAATATTAGATTATTCGCTTTCGCAATGATGCAAAATCACAATTTGAGTATAAACATACAAATGTTTAATAAAACAAATCAACTATTTTGTAATTATAATAGAAAAATGTAAAATTAAACAAATTGTATTGAATGAAGTTGCATCTGTCGCGATATCAATTTAGGCTACATCCAGCAACATCAATATACTCCACGTTGCCGCTATACTCATAATCTTGATAAAACTGACAATTCGATTTTACTTCTAAAACAAAATAATATGTTGCGATGCTTGCCTAGTAGACCTAGAATACTAATGACCTTGCTTTAAATTGCTTTAAAAATGTTGATATATGATGTCATTTTAAAGAACGACGGTTTCAATCTTTGACTATAGATGGCAGTACAATTAAATAAATGGATTTTAAATTCTACAATAATATTAAAAAAAATTATATTACGGATTAATTTATTATATTAATATTCAAATACGTATTCAACATTTCGCTAGGGCTCTAAATATAAAGAACTTTTTACGAACATTACTGCCATCTACAGTATAGAAAATGTCGACATAAATTTGATGACGTAAAGCACTAAGCAGTACTGCCTGGTACTCTAGGTTCATTTCGCCATTCCACACTTTAATTCTTTCGTCGTGATTCTTTCCTCCTTTTCATCCCCTACAAACTAAAAACAGTTTGCTGGTGACGGAAAGGAAACAAGGAAAGAATCACAACGAAAGAATCAAAGTGTGGAACGGCGGAATGACACGCCCGTACAGTACACACCCGATAGTGTGGATCGCTAGGAACACGCTGCGCTGTTCTTGGTGTTTCAACCGTTAAATATTTGATAAGATATCAACCGAAATAATTTACTTAATTTGATAAATTTTTATTATTTAACAACTAGGAATAACAAAACAACAATCTAATTAATTTACTAACAACTAAAACATTTAAACTATTCCCTAGCAGTCGATACCGTTGTTTTTCTGTCGTTGCATTTGGAAAATTGAATTCTTGTGGGAAACACAAGAAATGCGCTACCTCGCATGGTGTAAAAAATCGTAATTTCAATTTCGCTACGCTCTTATTGAATTCATCGGTATCAATTTTACCGAATATTTCCGCTACATCTGATTTCGAGAGCTCCGTATAAACTGATCCGGTCCCTTCGATGTAACGAGTATATGCTTTTGTGAAGCACGTTGAGGATATTGAGTCTGGGTACACGATGTCCATTAATAGTCCACGCTTTTTTATAACTTCATCGGTAATATACTTGAGTTCGTCATTATTAGAGACCTTTTTGATGTATTCCATTATCGTCACGACGTCAGCGTTGCAATCTTGTGTATATGGTAGCTTATCTAAAACGGTTGGTTGCGTAAACGGAAACTCCAAACCTTTGCGGGCGATGCAGTAGTACCTTGTCCGGGAATTGGGCACACCAATCGTATTAGGGCTTATTAACAATTCTTGATAATAATAACCGCCATCTCGCAGCGCTTGAATAAATAAATCGCGGGCCTTAGACGTCTCGAATCCTTTTACATTTTCCATTAAAATTTTATCAACGGTTCTCAGCTTTGGAATTAACGAACATACATAAATGAGAGCATCGGTCCTTGTATCATCTGTATCTTTTTGCTTCCCAACGCGAGTAAACGGTTGGCATGGCGGTGACATTAATATACAGTTAGCCTTAAGTTTCGAAACAAAGTTCTCTGTTATAAATTGAATGTTACGATTATGCACTGGAACGTTTGGAAAGTTATGTGAATATACTTGATTGGCAATAGGATTTATGTCAACGGAGGCGACGACCTGGCCCTTTATTCCACTATCTAAAATATTTAAATGAAAATGTACATATACAAAGATAGGTTAGGATTGGTGGTTACCTATAAAATTACTATTAAAAGTTGGTTTACTCACGTTTTAAAGCAAAATGCATACCACCTATTCCGCTAAATAGCTCGAGCACCCGTATTTCCTCCATATTTATTTTAAAATATAGAAGTTGATTACAACTCCAATTGTCAGCTGTCACTTTAATAAGCTAACATATTGATACCCAATGCCATTTCATCGAATAGTATGGTTATACATAACCCATATCCCCCATAGATGTCTCGTACAAAAAACGCCAATTTCGGTTCCTAAACAAATGATCCATTTATTTCGAAACCTTTTATTTTTTTTTTAAATTAAATTACTTATAGATTACTGATTAATGTCTACATTTTAAATTAAAATTCAAAAAAATTTTGGAAATAGATTCTTGCTTTACGGAAATTAAACAAAAAATGGTTTGATTTAAAAAAAACTTGTTTTTTACCTTACAAAACTAATTTTCATGAATTCTAATTTCATTTTTTTGTTAAATAGATGAAATAATATTAATATTATTAGATAGTTTTACATTAATTATACAAAATATGAAAAAATAATTAAGATACTTAAATAAATTTGAATTAAAAACAAAAAAATGATTAAGAGTTACATCTAAGATAATAAAATTAATTGGATTGCGTTCCATAGGGTGACGAGTTTCTTAAGCACGTTCACCACGGATACGACGAGCCAGTTGGATATCCTTTGGCATAATGGTGACACGTTTTGCGTGGATAGCGCATAAATTTGTGTCTTCAAAGAGGCCTACTAAATAGGCTTCGCTGGCTTCCTACAATCCAGAAAAAATAAATTAAATCATCACTTAGTGGTAGATGTTATTTTGGGTAACTTACTTGTAGGGCACCAATGGCAGCCGACTGGAAACGCAAATCTGTTTTAAAATCCTGTGCAATTTCACGTACCAACCGTTGGAACGGTAACTTACGGATAAGCAACTCTGTCGACTTCTGATATCTACGGATTTCACGAAGTGCCACAGTACCTGGGCGATAACGATGTGGCTTCTTTACACCTCCGGTCGATGGCGCACTTTTACGTGCAGCTTTGGTGGCCAACTGTTTGCGAGGTGCTTTTCCTCCTGTCGATTTACGAGCGGTCTGCTTGGTACGTGCCATTATTTAAGATTTCTAAAATGAATTGAAACGAAATTGTATCTTTATCACAAACATTAACAGTTTATTACGACACTGTAAATAAAAACAAATATGGCCGATATATATATATATGTAACACCACTACTATCTCAATAAGAAAAACGCGCTAAATAAATTGTATTACCACCCCCCTTCATTACGTACGTGATTCAAGAACAACCCTATATATATTTATTATTTATCCAAAATATTTCTAATATTACAAATAATTACGAAATAGTAAATAAAAGAAATGATGGCATCATTAAATAATCACAACAAAAGAACTAAGTAAGTACTACAGCGGGAGGTTTCTTAAGGCAAAACGATGTCACACAAAATGGCTGCCGTACTCTGTACAATACATTAGACGCACAGGAAAAAATATGAACTCGACATGAACAAGAAAAATATTCCATGCCCAAACAACAACGCTCAACAATATTAAATATAAATTCCTCTTTAAACCTAACAAAAAACTTTCACTTTACAATTGACACATAATAAGACTATTATTTTAATTAATATTATGAATTATAAATATTTAGCTTACCTTTTTCTCTTTATTTAAATAATTTTCTGAACACAAAAATGGAAAACTTAGTTTTTCACAAGACAAATAAATTTTATGATTTCTTTAGATCCTTTCACGACGAACGCGCAAAATATTCTAAGCACAAATCACTTTACTACGAATTTTTATTTGATGTTGAAAAATTTGAACCGAAATTCACCACGGCACACGAAAATCGGTCTGCTGTTGCGGTCTTGTGCTCTACTGTGCGATTCTACCTGCCCATTATTCATTTCAAGAAAAATTTTAACTGTAAATTCGAATTTTCCAAATGTAGGTTCTAGATGTCCTTCAAAATTTTATGTACTTCCAATTTATGCCGGAAAATCTACCCAGTTTCATTAAATTTATAGTTACATTTGCTTAAAAGAAACAGTTCGGTCATCCATGCCATAGAAAGTGGCTCGAATTGATATGTAAAAATCCAGTAACTTTGATTCCTCATATTTGGCCCAAAAATCCAGATGGAAGTGTATTGAAGAGGCATATTGATAGATTGTTATATTTTTAGTCGATTCGTTCTGTTAAAGTTTCGTTTAACCACAACTTTTAATTAAATTTTTAATATTTTTGTGATTGATGGATGTTTTGAAATTTTTTTTATGTTTTTGTTCGATGCGACAGCAAATTCACCACTATGATAGGAAAATTGGTGGTGCCCGATGTAAGCAAAAGTGGTGAATTACTAGTGCTTTCTATTGCCGAAAAATACAATTTATTTAGAAGATTTTTCGATAGATGTCACTGGTACTTTCGGAATATAAGTTTTTTTGGCCGTTTGAATGACGAGATGATTGGCCGTTTGAATTAACGGTTGAGTTTTACTGCAACGTTTCAAGCTTATGACGTTTTTTTACTAAATGTGTATATTATTCACTATACGTATACAAATTTGCCACTTGAATCGCTTGAGATAAACCAGTGCCTATGTATGTATACGGCCATATCACAATACATGGACTTTAATCGATGCTCAAAAAACGTTAACACGAAAAAAAAACTTTACATTTGTATAATGATATGGAATTTTTTTTTGTAGTTTTGTTTTACTTTATTTATTTTTATCTTGTAAATGTGGCAGAAAAATAAATTTTCATTCTTCTGAGCGTGAACTTTGTTTATTTATCTTTAATTTTCATAAATTGTTTTCCATTTTTAAGATAGTTTTTATTCAGAATTTTACCCTTTTCCGCTAAGATGTTTTTAATTTGAATATGTCGTATAATCTATAAAGCAAAGTTTGTGTGTATGCATGGAGTAGGTTTTTTTTCGTTTCTCGTTAAAATCCTCCGTTTTAAGAAGCTCGCGGGGTGGTGGCCGCTCCCGCAAAGTTAGACCAGTTATGATCCGTCGTGCAACCACAGGATTTTACTTCTTTTGCTCTCTACTGAAACCATTTGAAGGCCGACTAATGTAGCGAAAAATATCTCGCGCTAGCTTTCTCGCATATTCTCTAAAAAGGCAGTGTTATATGGAAAACTTCAAGCCGATTATTAAATCTTCTTTTCTAGTTTTAACAAGAACTTGCCTATGGATAACCATAACACCCAAGTGCCAAATTTTTAAAAATTTGTTTTGTAATTCACATAATAAAATTAGAAACTCCTTAAACTCCTTGCACATCTAATAAATTAATGATGATAATAAACCAGCTGTTGTTTGTCGAAACGTAGCGGCGTTCTAATTTTCTGACTAGATCTGGTTTGAATGCTATTTTTAGGCGGCAAATTAAAACTATCCTTTTTTACGGTGGGGAGAACCAGTATTAAAATTTAGAATTTTGTTATTGTATTCAAGCAGTGGAACCGTTGGGACCGATTAGCAAGGTAAGTCGATCTATAGATGTCACGGTTAACTTTCCATTTACATTTATAATGAAAAACTTATCATTGCGTTTAACAACTTTATGGGAACCGTTATACGGAGATGGAAGCCTTTCTTTCAGTTCTTAAGAGCACATGAGAACAAATTATTGGATCTTTACTCATAAAAATGTTGACAGTGGAGTGTCTGGATGCCGGAGTTCGTCTAATTTCTAGTTATGGAATTTTGTCAGCCAAAGTAGAATTTAAAAATTGACCAGGCACTCTCAATGAACTTATCATAGCTTTTCACTATAAGCTGATCTCAATCCCAACGTAGCAGTTGATAATAAGTTCACCAAGTCTGAGCGTTCGTGACGCGCAGTATACGGTGCCATGACGTTAGGTACTCCGAAGCGGGAAATCCATGTGAAGTACATCGCAAATGCGACAGTGGTCACAATGATATTCAATACAAGAACCGCCTCAGCCCACCTCGTATATCGATCGATTAATGTTACGCTGTATTACTGATTATCAGAAATAGGACCAATGATGTCTAAGTGAATTTCTATGTTGCGAAGTGTAGTTTATAAGATGAATTGAATGGAATGCCTATAGAAATTTTAGATTTTTGGCTAAACAACTTATCGTATTGCAGCTTATTGTATACATTGTTAATGCCTGAGCTGTGTTAGATGTCTGTAGTGAATGAATTGACCGATAAAATCCAACGTAATTGACGTTTTAATGCCTTTTCCGGATTCTAAATAAAAGCGTATATTAATGGCTTGCGATCTTTGAAGAAGGTAAACTTTCGACCTTCTAAAAAATATTTAAACTGTTTGATGCCAGAATAAGCGGCAATCAACTCTCTGTCATAAGTACTATAACAGCACTATAAGCAAGCACTATAAGCTAGCACTATAAGCAACTATAACATCGTTGCGTATTATTAAGAAAAACTGAGAAAAAACTGCGTGGTTGCCATGCGCCATCTATATACTGTTGAACCACTGCTCCAATTGCCGAGTCTGATGGTTAACCATAATTGCTTGCAGTAAACGACGGTTGTGCAATAAGGGTTGCTTGAGACAAAAGATTTCGCTGGCCAACTAATTGGAGTCATATTGATTTTTGAAACCTTTAAAAAAATGGTTAAGCAAGATTTGGTCTGTTGCTGTGTTTGAGATGAAGCGTCTATAAAAATGGGAGCAAAGTCCTAGATTCATAGCTCCTCGCGGTTCTCCTGGCATAACTTTAAATGGGTCAGGGCGAGTCTACAAATCGGCGTCTGTTCTCCAGGTTAGGAGCGGCTGAAGCGGGCGTCTATCTCGTACCAAGCGGCTCGCTGTGTAAATGCGTTCAAGATAGGACTGGATGCCTTAAAATGCTCACCAGTACATGGCACACACACGTAACAAGCGTTGTGTGGCAGACCTACAATCTTCTCTCATAAAAACAATTAAGTTATGAACCCTAATCCTAGGCGGATGGACAACGCTTTAAAAATGGGAACATGGAACGTGCTTAACTTATAAGAACTTGGAGATCTCCAAAACTCCTCGAACCAAGTAAAGACAAGAGCTTATAGATGGTCTGGGAGTGGGATCCATGACACCCCCAATGGTTACACGCTTCATTACATCGACCAGAACGCAGGAGAATTCGAAGTTGGCTTCTTCAATCAATGCCGGCCGGAACCTCACTAAAGATTCCATCCAAGAGGTATAGCCATCAAAGGCGGAAATGGAGAGCTGAGAACAATCGTAGCTAATGTTCTCTCAGTATGGTAAACCTACTTTCAAAATCGGGTAAATCGGAATGATGAAGTGACCCTTATTAGAGCAACAGCTCCTCCAGATGAAGATGTTTGTCAAATATCCCACAGGGCACAGCTATTAGTAGATGGAAAATTAAAAAGGCACCTAGTCTCGATGGAATCCTGTAATTTAACAACTTCTGGATCTGTATGTAGAATTGTAATTGCAGGAACTGTATCAGGCTCCTTCGAAATAACATCTGGTGTTCGACAGGGAGATGCACTGCGAAGAAAAGCAACATTGAAATTTCGCCCTGTATATTTAATAAATCAGGCCTTGGATATGCAGATAATATCGTGCTTCTCGGCCGAAGACCTAGCGATATCAAGGACAGTTTCATACCGCTCAATCGCTAAGCAAGAAGACTTGGCTTGGAGGTGGACAATAGTAAAACCAAATTATTAGCAACACTCAGGAACATCTTCCGTCGAAAACTTTAAATACCTCGGATAAGTTATAACATCGTTGAATGGTAGGCACAAATAAAAGCCCGAATCGCTGACAGACGAGTTTTCTACGCCCATCAAAATTATTGCTATCTAACCATCTATCGCATTCGTGCAAGATCGCACTTTATAAGGCACCCATAGGACCTGTGTTGGCTTTTGGAAGCGAGAGCTGGACCAAAACCTCTAACGATTGTAGAATGTTGTCTACTTTTGAAAGGAAGGTCATTCGTTTCGTCTTTGATCCAATTAAAGTTGCGAACAACGAATATCGAATTCGTATATGAACCACGAAATAAAGCAACTTCTCGGAGATAGCGATATCATTGGATTTGGCTCGGCCACATTGCAAGGTCTCCGCAACATTCAACAACGAATGATTAATAAAGTGTTCCATCAACAACCAGCCGGTGTGAGTCGTAGAGGAAGTCCCCGACTGCGCTGGCGTGACGACGTCGAACAAGACCTACTCATATTAGGATCGAAACTCGAGAACGAGAGCAATGGATCGAGACGGATGATAATTTGAGATGATTAACTGTTAATGGACATTTACAATTTTTATTACTTCACCTCCTTTTTCGTGTGTGATTTACCAGAATTGATGATTACGAGTAAACCATTTTCTGATCATTTCTGAAAAATCATTTCTAGATGTTCTTCATAAGATTTAGCAGCTATTAATATATGGTCTATATAAACAAAAGCAGAATTCAGCCCCAAAAGAACGGAAGGCATAAATCTTTGAAAATTTCTGGTTGTTTTAGGAATATCATACGGTTGAAACGAAATTTTATGGTAGGCTTGGACAAGATCCAATATTGAGAAAACTGAACATCTTTCAAGTTGATTTGAAAAATCATGGAGCTGTGGAATTGGATAGTCAGGAATAGTGACACAATTCAACCTACAATAATCTCCACAAGATCTTTAAGTTCCATTTTGCTTAAAAACAAGATGCAGCGGACTAGACCATGAACTGTATTACTTGATGGACAAATACCAAGTAATGTGTAAGATTTTCGAATTAGTTTATCCAGTGCCAAACGTCTAGTTTTGTAGGAAATAGGAAGTCCACAAAATTGTCAGAAAATTTAGATAATAATTTTTGAATTTGGAAATTCATTTGCGACTTATCCAATTGTGATAATGCGTGTACAACGTTATAGCTTCAATCGCATAAAGTTATGTTAGTGGATCGAAAAATCTTCGTTTGTGTAAATTCACAATCAACCTTGTGTTTTTTTTAGAAAATCAGCACCAATAATAGCCATCGACATGTTGGCAATAACGAATTCAAATTTAAAAATTTCGAAGAAATTCGAAATCTACGTCCAATATATTCGTCCAAACACAACGGCTCCCCGGTGAAAACTTTAAAATGCTTACTGTTTTTATTCGAATTAAATTCGAAAATAGCATTCGTTGTATTTCGGATTTCTCCCGAGAATTTGACCACAAACGAGAACGTGGGTTAATCATAGATTTAATTTCCGATTATATTTGAATCCTAAAATATTCAAATTTTTTGATTTAAATCAGTAATTTCGTTGTTTAATTTTGATGCTGAATTATGAACAGACGTACGTTGAGGAATGCATTAACATGCATCATATTATCAGCTCGTTCGGCAGAACGTTAAGTGTTATGTCATTTTTAAAAGTGGTTAAAATTACTTGAACTTGAGAGGGTGCCAATCCTATCTACATTAGGATATAGAAAACCATCCAAATTGTGATGGTTTTCTATATCCTAATGTTAAGTTGGTCAAAACATTATTCAAGTTAACATCTCGCATTCTCCTAACACTACGATTACTTTCTCTTTAAACACGGCATAAGGAAATGAACCTTTACCTCTAAGAATGAAGTCTACGAATTGATCATGCAATCGGCAGTCCAACGCTCCTACTTTTGCATTTTTAAAATATAAAAACAGACTGGAATTCTGCCCATACAAAGGTAGATTTCAACTCGTTCCAGAGGTCGCGAAACTACTGGATCATTAAGACCATTATTTAAAAAAATTTTGAAAACTGAGAAGATGTTGACTGAAACCGCGAATCAGCCGTAGTAGTGTCAATAAATTGATCCTCATTCATTGGTGAATTAGCGGAACCTTCTGAATATTAACATTTTAATTTCGATGACTTTCTCTTTAAATCGAACAAGCTTAGGCTGTAAACCAAACAAGCAACGTCGAGCGAAACGCTACAGGCGCCAGTAAGTAATTACTTCTATCATGCAATGCAGTTTATTAGACAGACATTCAACTATCCTGTTTTAATAGGAACAGATCCCAGGTATATATTCCTACCCGAAATAAATCATATTGGAACCTTCGGTATTAATTTTCAAATATAGGTTTATTTATCAAACAAAATTATATTTATATAACATTCCTTTAAGTTTCAAGTATTATTAAGTAATTCTGTATATAATATCAACATTCTTTTTTTATTAAATATTTATACATTTAAGTTAATATTTATGTATTATATAAATTTAGATAGGTTGCTAGATATAGGGGGTTAGATAGAAATTCTATCAAATAAAATAAATTATAATCTTTATCAATTGGTAAATAAAATCTACATAGAAATACTTAAGTAAAAGTGGATAAGTGATCGCGGCACACCAAAATAATAATATGTATTGCTTTAATAAAATCATAGCCAAAAAAAAAACAATAAACTATATAAAAAAATATAAAATAAAACTTCGGGGGGACTAGATAAGTGTAGTCAAGGCGCGATTTGATATGTCGACGTCTTGATCAGAAATGTGCCTCTTAAAGATTTAATCCTCAATATTCAATTCAATAATTTTCTGACAAATTACAATACAAAATTTCGACGACACCGACCGAAATATCAATTCGCTCTTCTCCATTGAATTGGCTCCTGAGGCCAATAATTTTGACGGCTCCGTTTGCTCATCGAAGTTATTCTCAATAAACAAATATTTGTATTTCTCGAGCACTCGCCGCTCTAACTCTGCGGTATTCACATTATTATTGACTACATTGTTATTATTGTTGTTGTAATTGTTAATTGTAGTTGCGCCTGTATTGTTGTTGTTATTAAAAAATAGGACATAGGCGATGTGAATGAGATATAAATCTAAATTGGCCAACAGGAATTCCTCCAAAATGATTAGCGAATATTTATTACTGATGAATGTGAGAAAAAGTTCGTATATAAAAAATTTTAAGCTCTCGATGGGCATCGGAAAGATTTGCGCGTCTTTTGTAAAATATTCAAAAATTTTGATAACTTTTAGTGGTGTCATAAACGTACTATTATTATTTGTGTTACTATCATTACTATTTATTGCTAGCTTAAATGCCTCTAGAAATCTATACTCTAACATTAGAATTCTAATTTTGTATTCTATCTGGTTCGCACCCAATTTCTCGTTAATATTATTTTCATTGTACAGCCCATTGAAAATGTACAGGCAATAGTGGATTAGCTCGTTCAAATCACGCGAATTATTTACCTCGATCGGATCGTACACCGATGATAAATTGTGTACAATCGAAATACTGTTATCAGTGGTAACACATTCATCGTGATTCACAAGCGTGCCACCATCATCACTACCGGCATCCACATCGCCAGCGTCGCTACACAATTCATTTAAATTCGAATCGATGGTCCCGTTGCACGTTTCCAATTCGAGTAAGATATCCTGTAAATTACTCTTGCGTAGATACTCCTTTCTGTATTTCGGAATATTTTTCAGGTACGTCACTGTGTCCGATTCATCGGGATTTTGTCGCGGTAACTGAATCTCGATCGGATTCTGAATATATTGGCTACCATCGGGAATTCTAACGAGCCGTTTCGACGACCGTAATCGAACAAGTCGGCCACTGTAATCTTTCCATGATACTTCTTTCCCGCACTGTGCGCTGTTATTATTTCCGAATGCTTTGATTGTGTAGTCAGTGGTCATAACTAGGGTGAAATCACCACCACACTGAACGTGAAGTGGATTTTCGATTGTTTCTAGGCGACATGGTTTCGGGATATCACTGCGTGATCCATCGTGGCCCAATTGCCGTTCTAAATTTTTACCCCACGTGTATAGTAGGCCCTTGGAGGTCATGAGAGCATAGTGATACAGTCCAGATGAGAGTTCGATTATATCACCTTCTACATCCGCCGTATCCACTTGCTTCGGGAAATAATGTTCACACGATTCATCCACAATTACAACCGTCTCTTTATCGTCGTCTCCACTTGGCGCGGGACCACCACCAATATCTAGCTCTTCCTCCGATTGTGATAATTTAGCATCGTCCTCACTATTTTCCGCTTGCTGTTGCAGCTGCTGTGCTTTATTCTCTTCATCTTGTTTTTGTGATTGTTTCGCCCGTTTTTTGGCTTGCGAAGCCAATCTCAGCGACTGAGGCGAGAGCCCCCAGACGTACAAATTGTTTTTGTTCGTTACCACCATATTCGAGAAGTAGTGAGTATGGATTAGTGTTATGATTTCGTCATCATAGTCCAGATCGAATTTAACAGGAATCAACATCCGCTTGAGTGATGTTCGTAAGCTCCCGTGATACGCCTCGTCGACCGTGTACATTAAACTACCTGGAACGTATTGCCCCAACCCCAGCTGACCAAAATGATTCGAGCCGAAAACGTAGAGAGAATCTGCACATAATACTAAGGTGTGCGAATAGCCGCAAGCGATTTGCTTAATTTTTTTATCATTGAAGAATTTCACTACCTTTGGTTGGTACACGTTTTCGATGTCCCCATGACCTAGTTGGCCAAATATCCCCCAACCCCATGTGTACAGTTTACCGTTTGCTACTACACCATTGTGATATTGACCAACTGAAATCATTTCGATTCTTTTACCCTCAAACGCTCGAATTAGCGATGGGTGTGGACTCATTGACATATGATTTCCAATTCCCAGTTGACCAAGATTGTTTCCGCCCACTGAGTAAAGCTGGAAGAAAGGAAATCGTTAACACAAAAATATTTGGATAGATATTTACAAAAATAAAAAAAACAAACCCCACTAGTCGTCTTTAACAGAAAATGCGCCCTGCCACACTTCACCGACAGCGTATTCAAATTTAAATCTGTAAAGAATGCCAACTCCTTTGGCGTATGTGCCGGTTCAGATTTATCCAAATCAAGCGATTTAACATCAAAATTGGGATGGATCCCATTGAATCCCCACATATATGGTATCCGATTTACAATACAAACCCCGTACGAAAACCCAGCCCCAAATTTCTCAGCATAATCAATATCGGCGGCATTCAATTCTTCTTCATACTTAATTTGGAACGTATCTAGACCATGCAAAAAATTTGATTCAGGGTTCCGTAGACTCTTCAATTTGATCAGTATTATGATGTATGTTTCAATAAAACTTTTATACCAATCGATATACTCCTTGCGATACATATCGGTTTCATCACCATGCGCGTACAAGCAACTAATTTTCACTATAATCGGTCGGTAAACTTCGTTGAACGGATTAATCTGAATTTTAAGCCTCTCAAGCAACTCGACATTAAATGAATCGATATTTTTCTTCACAATTTCAAAATAGTCCCGAGCAATCGTATACAAATAGGTAATGCACTCCATAAACATTTCGTCCGAGAGGTTGTACATTACGACATTGAGATCGAAATACTCATCGGGATTTGTATGCGCAATTTTTACAAGGCAATAAAATACGGTTAGTGCAACACCACGGGTCCTGGCTAGTAGAATGGCGCTCGAATAAAGTCCGCTCTCGGATAGTACCACACTCGCTAAATACGAGTGGTATCTGGTGTTGGTCGCCAGAAAATTCCACAGTGGTAGAAATTGTCGATCTCGAATGCCGCGCTCTACTAGGGTCAAGAATAAGTAGTTCGAGAGATGGAATAGAGACGTATTCGATATTTTTATATCTGAATTCGCCTCGTCGCTATCGTAATTGAAGTCGCTACAACTTTTACCTGTATTGATCGGCTTCTCGACCAGCTTCGGTATTTCGATTTTGCACTTTGCGTAATGCTCGATTCTCTTATCCGCAGTCTTAAGTATCTCTTTGATGTGGTAACTAATCGGGTATTTACTTTTGACTATATACGTCATTTTTAAAGCCATGGCACATAGGTGCATGAGGGCATTACACTCGCAAAACATTGCCAATTTCATAGCGGTGTAAATCGGTGGGATCTGCAAGATAATCAAACAAAATTAGGTAACGACAAATAACTGATAAAAACACACTTACCTTTGCAATGTTGTACGTTAATAGGGCTTGGGTCACCTTTTGCCGTTTAAGGGAGACATCTCCAGCAAATTCGATGCACTGTGGCAACGATACATTGAATGTGTTACAAAAATCTTCGCACAGCGACCATTGAGTGGCGTTTGCAAAGTTCAAAAATTGATTGTGAGGGTATGTGCTGAAATTAGACCGAACGCAATATAAATTACTCAACTCATCATCAGATAATTTAACATACTCAGAATAAAATTTACGATTAAAAATTATGAGATCAAAATAATTTGGCAGCGGTTTCCGGTAGCAGAAACCAATGTATAAACTAACCAAGATTTATGGGGTGTAACAATTTATTCCTTGATTTGGCCAAATCTCAGAGGCCTTTTAGGTGGCACTAAATTGTCAAGGGTAAAATAGCGTAGGTTTGTTCAGACCTACAGTAGCATGTGTAACATTCACTAGGCCAAATTACTGCTATTTGGCTAAATTGAATCCGCCTTTTTAAGAACGAATGTAACCAAATAGATGTTTTGGACAATTTCTGGAATTTGTCCTTGCTGAATGAATTGTCCGTTTCTAGACAGATTCCGATCAAATTTGGTTTGTAGACAGTCTAAGATTAAGATGATCAAATTAGGTTTGTAGGTTGGATTTCGGATTCACACACGAATGATTCTGGAATTTTTAACTTAGGTGCGAGGTCCTGGAATTTTATTATATTGGATAGCCAACCCCATCTTATCACAATAGATTATGGTCAAACCCGATGTGTAGAGATTTTTTTACATTAGAAGCTCGCTGGAATTTGGTAAAGTTCAATGGAAATCCGCTGTTTCTTCAGATTATGGTGCTGGAAGAAAGGGTCACATCTTGGCAGACTATGACGATCAAATTAGGCTTATAGAGTTCAATCGGAATTATAATTCTAGCACGCAGAATGTTCTAGAATTTTAGACGAAACATTTGGCAAATTTCTGGAGTACGACTAAGCTAAATGGAACTGAGCCTCTCGACAGATTGTGTTCGAACTAAGTTTGAAGAAAACGATTGTGATCCTAAAAATGCTGGATAAAAGAGTCCTACCTAAACAGACTATGAGTTCTTTGTGAATTTCAGGAATTTTACCATGTTTGATGGAATTGTCGGGCAGAATTTAAATTGGACAATAGATCTAAGTTCTGGAGTTGACTAAACTGAAATTTTACCGTCGGCTTATTTGGTATTAATAAACTTTGGCTATGTTTCTGAATGGAACCTAGTTCTAAACAGAATATAATTAAATCCAATATGTAGGGTAGAACTGGGATTCTTACATGAGAATTGAATGATGTTCTGGGTTTTAACAAAGTTCCATTTAACTCGACCGTTTCTTCTTTGGTAAGTTACCGGTGTTTGGCCGTACTAAATGAAACTCAGCTGTTTCTTAAAACATTGTGAATAAATCTTGACACATTAAGCATACATTTAGTTAGTAGAATGGGATCGCGATTCTAAAATAAATTTGGGATTGAACCAGGATAGAAAGGAAACTTCTGTGTGAAGTTTTGGAATTTTACTGTATCGGATGGAAGCCGGTTATATCAAGAAAAATTATGATCAAACCCGATGTGTAGTGAAAATCGTAAGCAATTCTATTCTCTGAACTAACGAAAGTAAACCTAGCAAATCAGCACGTAGCTAAATAATCTAATGTTGGGGATGTGATAGTTCTCATGAACTATCAAACTGATACCACAGAACAAACAATTATACAAACCTGGAATGACTGGTGCGACGATTTGTCCCACTAACGTACAAACGAAATGGAACTTGCCTCTAATATCGTTGATATTCCAATAGATCGACCACTGGCATCAAATCAAACTGGTGCATCAACTGATATCAAAGGGAGAACACTTTCCGACGGTTTTTAGATAACAACCGGTATTTAGCTCATCTTTAGAGAGATGGCTCCCTTTAACACCATGGCGATCGGATACCTGGTTAGAGAAAGATGCTACATACAAAAGAGACAGAGGAAATGATACCTATCCAATCTCTTGGATACGCAGGTGACAACTGAATTCTTGGTCGAAGAAAACAATACAAATGGAGTTAAACTGTGCGAACAAAATTTCTCTCAGAAACCAAAACAAATTTAAATTCGACTTACCTTAAATCGACACTGTACACCTTCCGATCCGTTACAATATAGCACCGTTCGTACTCTACCTCAGGAAATTTATTCGCCATCACTTTAACATCAGTCACATCAAAATTTTCCGACTCCTCCAATTTTGACCGTATATTATTATACTCCTTGAGATAGTAGAACTCACTTCCATGCTCATCGGTTGCCTTAGTTGTAGGCTCGTTATTATAATTTTGCAGATCATTGATCAAGTCTTTGTCATAGGTGGAAATCTGCCGATGAATATTTATAATCCGCTCGTTCGGAAATGAGAACTGGGCAAGTAAAGCTTTTTCATTGAATTCACAATCGTTATCGATTTTGGTCGAGGCCATTCGGCAACTTATCACACTGACGACACTAACCTCGCGACTTAAATCGGTCGATATAGTGGTTGGCGTCGTCACAACTGGTGACACATTCGTTGATTTTTGATCGTCGAGTGTGATATTTTCACATGATTCGACTAAATTTACAATATCATTCGTGTCATCAGCTTGTGTTTCACTATATACGGTTTGAATCGTGTACAGAAGATTTTTGGTTAGTAATACGGTTTTGCAGTTCTTCGGGATTTTGTATAAAAATAGCGGGATTAGGGTTATGTCCATACTGTGCACGGATAACGTGTCCGAATATGTGTGCAAGGCAGTTAATAAATATTTATTATTGATGCACTGGACACTGAAGAATGGCCCGGATGGGGTCGTCAATATTTCGGGATACTGTCCAGGCGAATCGATTACTGCTAAAGCGGTTGGTTCAATTTTATGTTTTACTAATTTTTCGGTATTTTTCATACGACTCTCTGCCAATTTCATTTTAAGGGCGCCAATTTTTTTCGCGCCTAAGTCTTTAAGCGAAGCAAGCCGAGCCCGAGCCGTAGGTATTAGACCAACCGGTTCAGATTCCGCTTTTTGTGACGAACTTATGGATGAAATTGATTCGGCATCGGATGGGGGACGACTAGATAATGAACTGCTAGTACTTGGTGTTCCCGAAGAATCAGCAGATTGATTATTTTCAATTAAATTAATCAAAAATTGCCAATCATCATCGATTTCGGTGGTTTGGGATTTCACAACCTCTTTATCTTTTGAGTTTAGCGATAAGTCTATAGTAAAGTGTACGGCATCGCCAGGAAAACAGTACCCGATCGCCTTTTGTTCGAGCATTAATTTCCACTGCTCATTTATCGATGTTGTAATCATAAGCGAGATTATTTCGAGGCAGCTGTCTTTGCATATAACCATTCGTGCGATTGAGCTCTTCTCGATTGAGGTGTTCGCGATGAACGGGCAATTTGGTGTTAACCCCACGACGCAAATCGTCCCGTCCGAATACCCAATAATTGCACGTCTTTCTTGCCCCAATGTTTGCCACCATATACAGCAAGTTGGATATGGGCACGGGTACGAGCTCGATTCTAAACTCGTTGAATATGTTTTACTTTCATCGAAAGTCGATTCCTTGCTCAGTTTTTTGCTCAAATCAACATTATCGAAACTCTTATCGGAAATCACTTCGACATCCGACTCCTCTTTGTCGACACTCGTCGTTAGACTATCGTTTTCATGATTCGGTGGCGTTGCTCCAATATTTCCCCCACTACTGCTCATTGCTGTACTACTTTTGAGTAATTCTTCGATTTTTTTAGCCGATTCACCGTAGCTGCTGGTGTCCTCGTTGGAGCGACAGGAAATACTTGAACGGTTTGATGTGTTATTGTTGTCGAAATTATTTGGGCATGTTTTTGAGTTGGGACACTCGTGCGGCCCAATAAACGGGATGATATATGATGTTATGATTTGCGATGTGGTCTGGCCAATTTCTTCAAATAGAATGTCCAGCGATACTGTGTGAAGTGTATTGTCGTAACCTAAACGTAGATAGAATAATATTAGTATAAGCTTAAAGTTAGCAATGAGGAAGGTTGTAATAATCGAGTTTCGACTGTATTTAAATCAAAACAAAATTTGGGTTATGATGTTGTATCTTCGAATTAGCGTCAATTATCGAAGAACAAAACACCAAAAAATTTCGCCAAGTCTTGTGATAAGAGGAGAGATAACAAACAACAACAGAGCATGTTGTTTCTCTACCACAATGGCTCTCTTTCATATCTCGAATTGCGATATCCATATCAAAGGCCAACGAACTTTATCTTAACTATCAGACGGAGTCAAACGAGATACTTACATAATACTAGAATATGAGGTCCCTGAGGTTGAAAGCATATATCCTGTATGCACCGATTCCCCTCAGCAAACCAACACAATAATTTGAGTGAGATTTTGCCAAATTTATCTGTTCGCCTAAGAACAATCTCGTTGTTCTCTTGCACTAAGCACAGCACCTCATACAAATCGTTGTATTCACCAATTGTCGATATTTTGGTCGTCCCGTTCGATATAATTTCGGTAAGTTTAAATAAATTTATCTCCCGAAGTGACGACATTTCTATTATCTATATTTTACGTTTGCACCACCCGTGTCAGTATTTATTGTCTAGATGTCTTGTGATGGATGATGACACAAATGAAAATTCCCAAGACGATGAGACCTTGTTGTTTAATATGCACGTCGCACTAGCGATTGGACCCCGTTAAAATACTCCACTAAAAGCACACAACACACAATTCACAGCACTATTTTACATTATCTAAATTCAATTTCGTAAAGATTTTCTTTTAATAAAACGCGATTTGACTTTTGTGCGAATTTTTCTTGATGAAAACGACTGTCCGTCCGATGATGAGTACGGAGAAGAGGCGACCGTCTCTACACAGAACGAAATATCACATACATAATAATATCGAGTATATTATAACAAAAAATAGATATCTATAAATAAAATTTCGAATTTATAAATAATAAAAAAAAATATCTTTTATTTGTGTATATGGAGGAAAATAGAGAAATAAATTTTTCGTTTCACTTGTATGAATTTTTCTTTTGTTTTCTTCTCAAAATAATACACAAGATATACTGTCATATGGTTGACAGTTATTCATTTTCTTTAATGTGGCGCGTGTGGGGATACTGGCAACTACACATTGGGAATTATTTTGGGTGTTCGGCTATTCAACGATAGGTGGCTGAACATCGATAAGCTTTTAAATAATAGGTGGTTGTAGATGAATAATTCAAATGTTTCTTTTAATCGTTCTTATAGATCAACCCAGCAAGCAATTTAGCAGGCTGTACCAATTTATTGTTACCATGTTGTTATTATGTTTAAGGGTGTTATTGTCAGAGTAAACACTGTTGAGATTAAAGGGTGGTGCACATAGGGGGTGTGTAGCGAGAACGATTTGTTTAGTTTTACGAAATACTAAAAGTAAATTTACAAATCAATGCAAACAGTAATTTTTAATTGAATGATTAATTATAAATCTTACTAATCTAATATCTAATTTATTTTAGACAAAAGATATCATTTTAATAGTTTTCATACAAATTTATCGTCAATAGTTTTGAAGTTAGTGGCTGTAAAATAAAATTTTGAAAGAAAAATGTGTAGTGTTTTTAATTTATAGGATTTGTATGATATCGTTAATTTAAAACTGACTAATTACATAATTTTAATATTTTTTTTGCTTTTCTTAATTGGCAAATTGAAATCATATCGTTCTCGTTACTCGTCCTTTATGTGCATCATCGGCCTTAACAATTTTAATTTTCATTCCGTACGTAACCATATTCTCGAACGTTGCATTTGCGGGAAGTTTAAGTTAAACTTTGGGATGTGTTTTGAAACTTACTAAACCAATGTTGAATGTACGGTATATTATGCATTAAATATGTGTTTAATATTGAACTAAATTTATATGAAATATTTGCCCATTTTGATGATTAAGTTGTCCATAAACAGTGTTAGGTATTTAATGAAATAAGCTTTTATGCTTAGTTTGAAATGGCGCCACTAGTATATCGGTAGACAAACTGGCTAAAAAATGCGATAATTGACGTAAAATGTTAGACATAATATAATTTTGTTATATTTAAGGCAACTAGCGTTTCCCAATCAAGTAATGTAATGAATGAAACAACAAATTGATTGGAAGTCCTTCTGCGACCAAAATTTTGTGACCACAGAATTCGAACTTGGAATAAATGCAAAATACTTTAAAATTAGTTTCTTGCACCCGATGCCATATTTGATTTTTGTGTAACAAAAATTATTAACAGTAATGGTATGAATTATGTCACGTGCACCAACCAGATAATTAAGGCTCTTTTGTCAATTCGCACCGAAATTTAGCGAAAGAAGAATTTAAGTTGAGTAATTTCAATCGAATTTATAACCGAGTTTCGAAATGTTAAAATTTTGGTTGTAAAACTATTTTTAGTGAAAATAAAAGTTTTTGAAACTAATTCCATTTTACTAAAATTTGAACTATTTAATAACTTATTTTAATTCAAACTTCCTCTAAAGTTATTTTTTATTGTATATATTCCAAATTAGGTCATTTAAACCAATCTAGGATGCCATTTAAAAATATTTTATTTTCAGTTGGCTGCAGCCGAGTTTATGTTACGTGCGTCAAAGTTTTCCGGAAAAATGTACCGTACTTTTGAAATAAAGTTAGGCACATTTATCCTAACAATCGTACATAGAATTTACAATTTTTTTTGTGAATTGGCATCTTTGTGACTATATTCTGGTAATTCCATTGGAATGCGGAATTGGGAAAGATATAGCTTTTATCTATAAATCAGTTTTTTATGGACGAATAATATTTCCACAGCGAAATTGGGATTGAAAACTATTTTCAATCTTATTTGGTTTTACAAAAATCACCACTACATTAGAATACCAGACAAATATAATGTTTTGCGTGCTTGATTTTAGTCCTTTTCAATATCCTCAGTCAAACTTGTCTAGAAACATTTGACGCAGGTTAACATAAAGTCGCCTTCATTGTACAAAACAATAAAACTTCTACTACTTCGATTAATTTTACTGTAACCATATACAATTTAAGTATAAACAATTTATTTGATTTACATGTTCAAAAATACTAAAGAATTTGTGATCGGTTGTTGTTGGAAGCCCCAGTGTACCTCATATAAATACTTCAAAGATTTAAAATTCACACATAAACTAACTAAACGCGAAAAAACTAAACTTTATTCGTCCACCTTTCTATAGGCCTAATTTTCAAAACCACAATCTGAATTGTTACATAATAGGAGACGTTCTATTTACATAATCAATTTACGTAATTTGAGTAGGACCATAAGTCACATAGTGTCCCCAATTTGATTCAAATAATTATATGCTTCTGTGTTTTGAGATGGAGGAATGGTTAAAAACATTTTCTTGCTAATCGAAAAGTACTGCCTGTAATATGACGGTCAATTGATGCAGATAAATCAAAATGTCATCTATTGGGCGCTTTGAGGACACCCAACAGTTGGGAACATGTTGAGTAAAATCAAAGCCAACGTTATGAAAATGTTTAATACTACGAAATTTTGAAATGAAATTGGCGATGATTTCACTAATCATGATGCCAACAGTTGGCGGTCCTGAACGCGCCCATTGATTGTTGATTTACAAGGAAATAACAATTATCATACAAGCATTAAATTACTTGCTTCGTGACGTATTAGTTTCAATTTAGTTTGCTGTGTTCAGATTTTATTTGTTGGTTGAGATCTGAGGCTTGTTGTTGGAATCTTATTTTTTGTATTCTGCAATTGTGTTTTGGGAAGATTCTATAGAGCTTCAATCTATTAGTTTAATCTTCTTATCGATAGATTTAGCGGCGGACAAGCATATTAAGACAAGTGCATTAAGTGTTGATGATTCGACTTACCGAAGCCGTTTGAATACGATATCGTTGCCAAGTGTAAACTCATAGTGAGTAATATTGTCTTATATCGTAATTAATATAAGGGTTTAAATAAATTCACACCTTTCTAATAGTTTTCTTAAGGGTCGATACACATAATGGTAATTCGGAAGTCGATAATTGTGAAATAGATGTTGCGCAAAGTTGATGGACTACTTTATTAATTCTACTGAATGTAAAAGGGCCTATGTAAATCAAGTTCTCCAAACTTGTTTTTCAAAAAATACCTATATCATCCAAGAAATTGCTTGCAATGACCTTGTCGACATTATTAAATCTTTTGGTTCGGAGTATTAATGTATCTATTTGTAAACTAGTAAAGTTATCTTGATAATTATGAATAACGCTACTCAACTTTCAAACTAAACTATTCAGTAAATAAACACCAAATTAATTAGTGTTTTTAAGGCGATCAGTATTTTTATGTCCTTATCCGTTTTGAAATTATTATCGATTGCCGCGAGCTCATGCAATCATACACTTCATTTATTAAACCGTTTAAGGATTGATAAATTGTGCATCTGAGTCCGAATACAACAAATGTTATGTTCCAAATTTTGTTTACTCTAATTGTTTTTTTAACCAAACGATCTTGTCTCGTAATATTTCTATTACGTTAAATATTTTATAACTTTCAAGTTTCAGCATCTTGACTAATTAAAAAACTAAATTACGTTTGAGTTTTATGAAAATTTACGCGTTTAATTTCCCTAACCCTTTCAAACAAATTAAAATGTGTGCGGCCCAATTAGTCGTCTAATTAAAAAAAATTATTTTAATTATCTCTAATGAAATTTATTAATATATACACAATACACATATTTATTATAAGCTTATCCCTCCGAGAGTTATAAACAAGAGGTACATAAATGATGCTGTTCTTTACATGAAATTATGTATAACATTTAAATCATAATTAAGAAAAACATTCACGTATATGAAAAGAGAGGATGTGAATACTAAGATTTTTCATAAATTTTGGAAATAAATTTAATTTGTAGTTACTGCAATAAAATTTAATTATTATTTTCCTATTATGAATTTTATTTATATAATATACGGGGACAATCGGAACTTCTAGTGTCACTTATATAAAATACTCCTATCTAATTAACCTGTTAATAAATGTTAACACATGTTTTAGAAAATCACAACTGTACATTTACATAATATATTATATTATGATGGTTTTGATTTGAAATTTTAATGAGGCGCCGCTACATTTTTATTCAAATCGTCATCGCGCGCGTTTCATGTATATACATAAAAATGTCAACACAAATAATTTAAAATTCTTTCTTAATGGATTTACGTTTTCGGTTTGTGTAGAAAAAGGGTTTCTAATACTACTAATAAATGTGCGGTTGTATAAAATTAATTTTATTTATGCGGGATGTAAAATATATAAACGTTAAATGGTATTTATTTTCTAAATGTGTATTGTACTGACATATACTGTCAGATTTTTGTTAAACGCACAATTAAATTATGATACATATTATATTATGTAGCAGCAATTAGTCGATGTTTTATAGCTGCACATTTTAATTAGTAACATATTAGCAAGGTTACAGATGGGCGAATAAATTAAATGATGTGAGAATATAATTATGGGTGGGCTAATATTAATTAGTCTGGATTTAGAATATGAGTTTAGCGTTTTAAAATCGTCGTACCTTTTTTCATATTCAATTCCATTAGCATTGGTCTGTAGGTCAACATTGATATCCTTCGAATACTGGACGCAACCAATTTTTTAATTTTTCAAACTGTCAATTGTCAAATTCGTTTGTTTTAGCAAGTTTTATCGTTTATGTGTTGTGTTTGATGTAAATGTTATTGTTATCGAGGTTGTGATTAGTGTAAAATATATTTAAACTTGTGTATTAAAATATAATTGCAGTTGAAGTGGAAATTTGATAAGGTAAGGCACATTTTTATATGATTTTGCAAGAAACAAGTTGATTTTTTCATTGCCGCTTTTCTCTGGAATCAAACACCTTATCTCGGGAACGGTCGGCCAAATGTTATTCACACTGTGGTAATGTTGGGTTTTGAATCAGCGACTGTTTTGATCTTAAAACAGCGTATTTCTACCAGTGAAAGATGTATTATCGTGTTTGTATTGCAGGTTTCAATTCGGTGGGGTGTCTTACCAAAAACCAAATATTTATGATTTTCCTATTTTACGTGTAAATGACAGTCGATTTAAATTTATCTTGCTTCGAGTATATAGTACGTATATAAATTAGTGTATTAGTCTATTTAGAAATCCACACTGAATGTAAAGAACACATTCTGTATAATTCTGTATAAATCACGAGTAGTTTAGCTTGATGACCTTGTGTGTAACGATAACTTATCAAAACTTTTCCTTGTTTCCTCATCGACTAAGGATGATCTCGATCTTCCCGAACAATATCTATACACTGAATAGTTCCATCTGACCCAAAATTATTTTTAATTCATATTCCTTATGGTGAGCCTACTAAACAAGTTTAACGTGAAATTCGTAATCGTTTTTGCATTTATTTCCCACGTTTTCGCACTTCAAGTGTCCCTAGAACACAAGTTTTTGTAAACATAAAATCAAATGTATGGTTTCTTCTGTGCGGAGAAATGCTCATCGATGTGCCGCTGCACACAGTACGGCAACACGATGCTCGAGTGGGTTTTTTTTTGCAGTTGCTCGGATTACAAACAACACATTTGCATGAGCCCTGAGAGCTGTTTTAAATTGGCGGCGAGAGCGCTCAATCATGCTTGCTTGTGGATGGTATACATTAGTCCGTATTCGATGTGAGCCTAAGAGTTGCTTTAGCTCAGCGAATAGCTGGAATTCGAACTGTGTGCTTTGATCGGTCGTTATATTGACCGGTACGCCGAATGGTTTTACGATTGTTGGTGCGGAGATGTCTTTGATGCACAAGGTTAAGGTATATGTATATACATTAGAGGGCGGAAGTGGTCCAACTATATCTAAATCGACGTGCGTAAACCTACCTGGTGGAGTTTGAAAATTCCCATGAAATGATTTGGTGTGGCGTTGCACTCTGGTATTTCTGGCAAGATAAATATGATTTCTCCCATTAGGTTACAGCTTTGTTCATACTAGGCCAATAGTATACCTTGAAGTGACGAGTTTTCGACTTGCTCGTACATTTCAGTGAAACGTGAACTTCAATACCAAATATTTTAATGTTAGCTGCCCTTCTTCATTTTTATGGTCTAAGTAGCTATCAAAACAGTGTAGAACAGTTTTTTGTCGGTATGTCAGAACCAAAAGTATCAATAATGATTATTTGTTACTTGGAAACTTAATAATTATCACTTACTTAATAATTATCTTTATTTATCATATCAGTCTTACTCTTAATATTTTACGTTATCTTACTTAGGTATCAGAAGAACAAATTTATTTTTACAATTATTTTATCGCTGTAAATCTTCTTATGTATTTCAAAATACATTAGATTCGCACCGCTTGAATTTCTAATTTTTGCCGTTTAATTGTTTCTTGAACCCGCTGTCGTTTTCCGTAATCCTGGTCTCTGTTTCTCTCGTCACTTTTCCGTTCTCTTACTAAGTTATCAGGCTGCCTCACAATACGACTATTCCATCGCTGCAAACAATCTCGGACTTAGTGACCTAACTTCCCACACCTGAAGCATCTCCTTATACCTTTTATGTTACTTGGCCCTGCACTTTACTGATATAATTTTCTGTGATTGCAATAATTTTGTGTTAGTTGCTTTAACTCGTCTTTTATTATAGCTAAACTTGCTGGCTACCTTATACTATTAGCCAAAGCTAACACATCATTCATAATTTTACTTCTATATTGGTTCTTAGATGAAGTGGGTTTCCCTGGCAGCACTAATAAATATGCCCACTGTTAGTCCACGTAACACATTTGCAAGCGCATTACCGTACGCTTAACGCGCCAATTTCTTTAGCTCTCTTTCTAGGTTTTCCTTAAGTATTTGTCATCTATTTTGGAGTTGTATCTTGCACAATTCTCTGACGTGTGACTCCTCATATCTTAGTTTTAACTCAGTCAGAGCCGCTCATAACTCCTTTCAGTTGCGGATACAGTTTGTAAGACAGCAGCAGCTTTCAAAGCGGCAAAATGATTGCGTTAAGCTGCTTTCCCACGACCAACAATTATGCTGTACTGCCGCTTGGAACAGCACTTCAAAATTCTCAAATGTGTACTTTAAAATTCCTCTTGAGGTTCAGGCAACTGGTTCTGTTGAAAATGTTTTATTTAGCTGGCCATCTCACTAGTTTGCGAGATATGTGATTCTTTATTCACAGATTATATTTCAAATTTGATCCGAAAGCAACTGGTTGGTCGTTTATTGTTGGGAACATAGAACAGTCGATAATTAAAAAAAATTGAGATGTTTACATCTTATCGAAAATATCTGCAACTATCATATTTTGTCTTTTTAACGTAAGTAGCAACACCGCAAATAAAATCTATTATATACGTACCACGAATCGTATGCAAAATCAATTAACTTGTTTAAAAGAAATCTTATTTATTTTCTTAATTTTCCCAACTTTTTAAACTTAATTTTTGTAAAACACAAAAACTACAAAAAATTCCTTGTAAATTAAAATTTGACATTTTCTTTTGGATTGTCGCGTCTCGTTCAATTTTTGTTGCTACATTTAAAAATTAAAAGTGTGAAAAGAGGTTTTATTGGAATTTTTAAAAATTTATAAATTTTAAAATAAACAAGCGCGCACAAATAAGAAAGAAAGCAAAAACAAAAAATTGTCAAAGTGTTTTATTAAATTAATTTATTTGTTATTAATAAATTTTATTTTAATTTATTTATACAACAAAAACTGTGTTGTGTACTAAATTAGTTTGGAGAAAACAAAAAGTTGAAAGATTGTTTTATAAATAATTAAGGATAATAATTTATGATAATAATAATCGATTTAAGCTAAGATCATGGCTTGAGCTCTTAGATTTAGATTGGTATTTAGATAGAGTAAGAAAAATTGCAAATTATATGGACATTTAAATTGCGATGAATAACACCCACATTCCATGTCATTTTACCTTTTTCTCGAAATCCCAAAAAATATTGCATATACACGACGACCTACAATTACGTATAGCTGTCTATATTTTAATGACATGGGAACTATTTAAAATATTTCAATCAAGTAATTTATACCACAAGCCACAACAATAAATCAGACCTTTTTTTTGTTATGTTTTGTTTGGGTCTGTGTTCGCTCCAAACCAAATCTATTTGGACAGAGATATAATTGGATATACAATCACTACAGTAGTATTATCACATATATCACCGGCATCCCAAACACTGAGCGCATAAAAAGTGTCAAAACAAAACTAATGTATTTGTGTTGTTGTATGTGCTGTGTTTTTGGATGTTCGCGAATTAAAATGTTACACACAAAAAATCTGATCGGTTATCAGATCACAACGCGCATCATCGCGAGAGAACATAGTGTAGGTAAGTCTGGTGGGTTCGTAAATAGGATAAAATGCACGCGCTATACAAAACACTTTATCTTAATTTTTTTTTGTATAAATTGAATAAGACATAAAATTTCAATGTCTTAATTTATTGGTTTCATAGCAATGAACACGGAATTTATTTATTTATATACTGACTTAATACAAAACTATAATAAGGAATAAAAAAACAGCCAAACAAGAAATTCGAACAAATCACCAAATCAATATCATCTCTATACAGTTTTTTTTTATAATTTTAACGTTTTGTTAACGCGAAATATTAAAAACTATTTCAACGCGATGCAACATAAAACACTCTGTTGTAGTTGGGGAACAAATAAAAAAAAAAAATAATAATACAAAATTGAGATTAACATTTGTGATAGAGATAACATTTTGTTTGAATAACAATTTTATTTATCCGCCAAAAACCAAAGTCAACCAAAATAATGGATGAATATAAATAAAATTCTTGAAATTCTTTTTGCGAAAGACGATTTTATTAAAAATTTCTTATCTAAATCCGTACACAAAATTGTTTACGTTTTGTGTATGCACTTTTCTTAACACCTTTGAGAAATCTCTGCAATTTATGCCGTTTGAAGTTTAGAACAAATAATAAAAAGAATAAAAACGGATATGTACGAGTATACGCAAGAGCAATGAATTTTCATTGTTAGCCACAGTTATATACCGCAGTTATATAGTTTTGTTTATAATAATTATGTAATAATTTGGTGTATTAACCAGATTGCTGCATACAAATGGTGAATTCCGATACTCCATTGGCCCCATTTGGTCGTGGGGTACTGTAATGTTTCGCAGATTCACCGGTTATATACAAATAAATAATAAAAAACAACAACAAAACAAATTTACCCTTCTTCCCAGCCGAATCTCTCGAGTCACGTCATTACGTCAGTGTATTCATTAACGCATCAAACTAATATAATCATCATATCGAGAATAAATAAAAATAAAAATTCTGTAGCAATTGCACACCATAGCTGACCAGATTGCTGCATGAAAATGTTGAATTCCGCTACTCCATTTATTATAGTTGTATTTTACAAATACACAAACAAATAAACCGCGCGACTATAGTGCCCAAAGCCTCCACGAGATTGTATAGTATACGTGCCTAAAGGAAACAAGGAGTAATCGTTCTGAATTTTCAAGTGTTCCAAGATTTAAAGGTGTGCGTGAATTAAATAATTTGTTTATTCTCTTTTTATCAGGTTTTAATGAAATTATTTTTAAAAGTGATATTTCTCCGCAAAACATGGAAATCATCCAAAATAGTTTGATTTTTTGCTTGTATACTTACATATAAATTTCAGAATTTCCAAACTGCACAACTTTTAAGAAAATGAAAAAATTGAATTGCGGCAGCTTTACTGTTGTTAAAATTTAAATTGATTTCACACTTAGGAGGTTCTTCTATCTATCAATAACGATCAAACTTTTGGAATTCTGAGGCGCTGAAGTAGCACAAATCATAAGGATGTGCGAGATAGGTCACATAGGCCCACAAATTTTGGTTTAAAAACTCAATGTGATAAAATGTTTGCAATATGCAAAGAAGTTTCGGCTTAATCTAAAAGAATTCTATCCACTGAAGAAGGTCAGAACTGTTTTTTCTCCGGTATAAGAAAACATTTGGCTTCTTCCAAAAGGTTAAACAATTAATGAACAATATGTATGTATAGGGTTTTCCAATAGGAATGATATGATTTGTAAGTGACGTTTCGGCCATTTGAAATATGTCATGATCTGTCACTTTTTGTTTCATTGTATTCAGTAATGTTTACAATTTCATCATGGTGTGATATATGCAAGAACAATGTTTACAAATTGCAATTACAAACGATAACGATTTTTTTAAGAAAATCATCTTCTCCGATGAGGCTCACTTTCATTTGAGTGGTGCGGTAAATAAACAAAACTGTCGATTCTGGTGCGAAGAAAATCCACAAATTATTCATGAAAAACCATTACATTCACCTAAATTGACAGTTTGGTGTGGTTTTTGGTCTGGTGGAATCATAGGTCGATTTTTTTACGAAATGAAGCTGGTAACACCGTTACTGTCAATGAAGATCGGTATAGATCGATGATAACCAACTTTTTATGGCCGAAATTGGAAGAAGTTGATCTTGACAACATTTGGTTCCAACAAGACGGGGCTACGTGCCACACAGCAAGTGCAACAATTGAATTATTGCTAGAAAAGTTTGAATCATATCACTCTTATTGGAAAACCCTATATATGCAATATGTATGTATGCTCGGTGTGTGCTAAGAGTATTGTTTACTAAAGTAAGGGTAAGATGGACTGGTTCGTTAAGCATCTGTGGTAACATTTTCTTCTAGTGTTTTTTGATATTCAATAGCTATTATGGATAATTTGTGATCAGTTTTTTCATTTTTTCGAACATTCCTTTTAATATTTTGTTATTAGCTCTCAAACCAGGTCCACATAATAATCTCGTGCCGTGTGTTTTATTAGTTTTTAAATATGTTAATTTTATATTATAGAAAAAATTTAAATAATAAAGGATTACGCATAAATTCCCAAAAATTACGAAAACTACTCGCCAAATTGCTAGTAGAGGGCCAACAATTGTGTGGTATGCAAATATGGAATTTTTCTATTAGCAAGGTTCGAGTGGTAAAGAGCAAATGTGTGAATAGACACGTTAACATTTAATTTTTATGTTAGGTGACAAAAAATCAGTCTGCATCATGACAATGCACCGATTCAAACGCATGCTAACATGACTCTCTCAATTGAAATTTGACTTGGTTTTTAATCCCGCTTATTCTTCAGATATTGCTCCGAGTGACCAAAACAAAGTGGCTCAAAGGCCGGTGGTTCTACGTATAAATCGAGAACAGCGCAGTTTTAGAATACATTGGACCAAAAGCATTAGTGGTTAGGAAATTATGTATTAAATCAAAATATTAAAACCCGTTACAATAGCCGTATTTCCTAACGCTTGATCTGATCCAGTTCAGGAGGTCAAGTCACGTTCCGTGAAATATTGAAAATTAAAAGTTTTTTTCATTAATAATCTAGTAGCCGTACCTAATTTTAGTCGTACCTAATTTTAAGTTTCACTTTGTGAAATCAAAATTTCTTGTGGGCAATTCTAACCTACTCGATTGCTAAAGCAAAAAACTTTTCATTTTCATTACTTCACGGAACGCGACTTGACCCCCAGTTCATGTTTGGTGAAACATCTTAAAGGCGCTTACTAGATGTTAAATCAAAATTTGTGATCCAAAACACAATTTATAGCAAGTTTTTCATTAAAATTTGAACAGGCCGTTTCAATGGATGTCATGAAATGACAGCTGTGCCATGACATGATTAAGTTTGAAACTTTTCCTATCTTAAAGGAATTGAGTTAGACACGTGAGCATATAATCAAATTCAAAAGCTGGAGATGACTAATTTCTAAAGTTGTATATATACGTATGTATGTACTCGCCGTAACAATGAAATGTAATGTATTCGAAATTTATAGGTACATTTGTGGTAAGAGACAGTTAGGTGTTAATTAAACAGCTTTGTTGCATTTTGCTAACATAAACATGAAAATTATTTCGGCCGCCTACTCAACCAAATGTCATTCACGTTGCTACTGATTATTATAAAATAACCAAAAACTGATTATTATTCACAAAAGTTTAAACTTCACAATTAAAAAAACGTTCTGCGGCATTTTCTTTATTCTATCCAATTACCCATGGAAATCTCGAATTCATGAAAATTTGGTGTAGTTTCCACGGAACCGCATGACCATACGCTCTTTCTAAATTCAAGAACACCGCAACAGCTTTCATGTTTTTCGTAACTCCCACACAAAACTCCAAACACATATCGGTTAATTTGGTCCGAAAAATCATAATGAAAATATTTTTTGTGGTGTGTTTCCATGATAAACTAAATCTCAGCCCAAAAGATCAGAAGGTGAGTTTTATCCCGTAATTTTTTTCCCAGCCCAAAAAAATATATTAGAAACTCAGGCAATCTTTTCGAATAACGATTAATTGTATGTAAAATTCCAATTTCGATTTACTAAAGATCCGTATTATATGTAAATATAACTGCAATAAATAGAAAACAATTAAATTAATGAATTGCGTATTATGAATTATCACGAATTTCTGTAATTTTGGAATTTGGAAGATTTTCCGGTTTCCATCTCAGAGATGTCTATATACCAAATAGGTATAGTGGTTGACCGCTCCCGAATAACTACGTAATTATACAACCAAATCTCAATACGATATGACAGGGATTACTTGTAGAAATAATTTATTTACCACTTGCGGAGATGTCGCTAAACGAGTAATGGTTCCAAGTAAACTATTGTAGAAAATTTAATCTCTAATTTTATTTAAAACTTTTAATTCTTGCCGTTGTCGTGTTTTGCAAATGCGATACTTTTCAACATCATTGCAAAAATTTAAGAAGCTAAAATTTCTTAAGAATTTCCCAATTAAGAAACGCTTAAGTTGGATGTTTTATTCCGAATAGCCAATCCGCCCGGACTGTATAGAGATGTTGATTTTGGTGAAATAAAGATTTTTTTTTATCAAAACTTGTCTTTCCAGTAAAATTTAAAAAACTTGTCTAAAAAAGTTTATTTGAAACTTAATTTACAATCTTTTTGTTTAAATCGATTTTTCGTAAATGTTATAGACTTTTCAAAATATCAGCAAAAAACGAAAAGCTCCTATGGAAGCTATCACTTCTGGTGAACCGATTTATGGGGAAATCTTAAGTATGAACTTTTATCTCAATCAATTAACCCGTCTGCGCTCTATAAGAGCAAAATTTTTGTTGAAAACCTTTGTCAAAAACCGCCATTTCCGTTTTAATTTTGTAAGCTGATCTGAACCAATGTTAGAAAAACATATTAATCCAGAATCTTTTAGTTTATAATCGTTTCTTGTATTTGATATACTTTTCAAAATATTACTTATCAAAAACGGATTAATAAAGTTAGAAAATTTCACTTGATCGGCACTAAAACTACCAACAACTTAGCTTATAAAAATCGATATTCCAAATGATGTTTAGTATAAGTAAATTCAACCATAGTGTCCGGTAGAAAACGCTGATCTATTTTAATTGATCCAAAACCGATCACTTAAAACAATACTCGATTGGCAGTGTGAAATTGTCTGATACTTTAAGTTATCAAAAACGGATAAATTAGGAATGATCAGAAAATTTCACTTGATCCAGGTTAATTACTTACAAAATTACAGAAATTCGTAATAATTCATAATACGCAAGTGATACAATAAATTATTTCTCCCAATAATCCCGTCATATCATATTGAGATTTGAGATTCGACTGCCTAATTTTCTTTTATGAAACTACTATCCATTTGGCGTAAACATCTCTGAGATCAGTGCAGAAAAATTTCAAATTAACCAAATTTTGGTTTAATAAAATTATTCATTTCTACCAATAAGCTCCGTAATTGGGTGGTTGTTTGTCTGAACTCACTAAAGTGCATTAAGCCATGAACCCTTTTGCATAGATATTTATGGGAGGCAAAAGAGGATTGCTGTGTGAGTGTATGAGATGAGCCATATAATAAATAATGCTATGTAAATTAATCTTGAATGCATTGGACGATAACTAAAGTATTTCTAATTTTATATTTGTTAGTAGTTATTAGTTTTTTAATTGGAGATTTTCATATACCTGTCACCTAAAGCAATTTATTATTATTCAAAACGAGTTTAATAATTTGAACCGAAATAAAATCCGTACAGATAAGAGATGTATCTTAAATTATTGGGTAGGTTAGATTAGGTTGTCCTAAAGGACTGGCATAGACAGTTAGGCATGAAGTCGTGTCACATTGTTTTCTCTCCTCACCAAAGCGTAGGATATCCGTGACGTTCATTTTACTAAGGTCCGTCAAATCATTTAGGAGGGGAGCTCCTAGGATTTTCACTCTGCTAAGCGGTAGACGAGAAAGTTGTAAAGCAAAGGGAGAACAGTTTCGTAATCATCTTCATCTTCGCAACTATACGTCAGTAATCATGTGAGGAGACTCCCATTCTGGTCGCATGCTTACCTATGAGATAGTGTTCCGTAATAGCACTCACCACTATACTGACATGTCACCGCCGCAGCGTTACCAGCTGTCTGGATTTTGACGAGAGTAGTTTTGACCAGATTTGCCTAGTTATTACGCATGAGATACTATTGAACTACAGGTCGTTCGTTGTTCTTGTAGCTTCCTTTTGCAACAGTAAGTTGCACGTAGCGAGCGGTATAATAACATTCGCCCTGCTTGGTGAAATGAGGCAGGTTGCGTGTTGCAGGGTTGGACCGGGTAGATTACGCAATGTAAGTTACGCGGTTGTCGACACCATTACGTAGATTTAAGATAAAGAAAAGAAGAAGAAGAAAAGTCGAATAGTATTTTTTAGCGAAGATGCAAATTTGAAAAGCCTTTTCGGCCTGAAAAGACCTCTTGCTAAGTTATCGTACGTCACAATACATTCAACAGCTGAGTGATCCTTGCGATAGCGTAAACTTGTATGTGACAACAAATTATTCTCATTCACGAAACATTAAATATTTCCTTTCAAAATTTCAGAATCAGGTCCACAAATATTTTTGATTTTTTTGCTTGCTTTATTTGAGCTTCTACTTCTAACCTATATCTCTAAGGAATCTACATTTCAAACAGACTCACATACAAACAACGCCCGCACGTTCAGCGCACTATTTGATATGCGCCAGATTGGTCACTAAAGACCACAACCAAAAGTCAGATGGCGTCAATTCACGCGATCTAGGTGACCAATTCTAGTTGCCATTGTGAAAATTCATACATTTGATAGTTTATCCTGCGGTGTGACAGGTTGCCCCGTGTCGTCCAAATCCATTTCAATAAGTTTTCACAATTATAATGCGTATAATGCGTAGCGCGACAAGTTTAATAATAGGGTTGGGGTGTGTATATTACAAATTTAAGACAGTTTGAGGGCAGCATAATCGATTTAAAAAAGGAGGAATAACAAATTTTGCGCACTTCCTTAGACCACCGTTTATTACGGGAATTGACCATTCATTATTCTTGACCACCTATACGTCCCTAACCCTAGCAGAAACCATCCAGCGGAACATTACAAGATACTATGGATAATTATAGACTAGTAATAGGCTAATTAAATGCTCTATTAAACATTTTTGGGCCCCATCCCTTTCAACTAAAACGATGGGTTCTGCTAGCTTTAAAAAATAGTTAGCAGAACCCATATCAAAAATGATTGGAAAATTAAGGGCGAATTTTAGGCTAATTAAATGTACCATTAAATATATTTTTGGTCTTTCCATCCTAGAAAAAGCATTAAGCTTTTCCACTTCAAACCAGAACCCAAATCGAAACTCGGACCAAAACCGAAATTAGAACGCAAAACAAAATCAATTGACATACAAATAATTTTAGGCTTAATATGGCCCAATCAAATGTCCGAGCAAACAAATTAGCGCTACATACTCTTTCTTGACCAAGCATTAGGTAAATGACCGTTCAAAATGATTTATTTAAATTAAATATAGCAGAACTCAAATCAAAACCAAAATTAAAACTAAGCAAAATCTATTGACATACAAATAATTAAAGGCTCCTCTTGTTCTTGTCCAAGTTTTAGCTAATTTAATTTAAAGCTAGCAAAACCCAAATCGAAAATCGAGCTTAAACCGAAAATAAAACAGAAAACAAAATCAATTGACATACAAATAATTGTAGGCTTATTATGGTCTAATAAAATGTCCCATTAACAAATTTTGGGCTCCACTCGTTCTTGACCCAACTTCAGGCCATTTAATTTAAAGCTGGCAGAACGAAAATCGAAAATCGGTTCAAATCCGAAATTAGAACGTAAAACAAGATCAATTGACATACAATTAAATTTAGGCTCATTATGGCCTAACGAAATGCCTCATTAAAAGATTTTGGGCTGCACTCGTTCTTGAGCAAGCTTTGCTAGTGCCTTTTTCTGCTAGCTTTAATATTAATTTTAATTTTGCTTTCTCTTTTTTTTCCTAGCAGAACCAAAATCAAAAATCAATTCAAACCAAAATTACAACGTAATCCAAGATTAAGGCATTCAACTAATTTTAGGATTATCATTAAAATTTTTTTATGGGTCATTTGATTAGGCTATACTGAGCCTTAAATTATTTGTGTGTCAATTGATCTTGGTTTGCGTTCTAATTTTGGTTTGGGTCCGATTTTCGGTTTGGCTTCTGTTACTTTTGAAGTTTAAAAACCTAATGTGATTTTTAGAACGAGTGGACCAAAAAAAATTTAATTGAGTATTTAATTAGCCTAAAATTCGCCTTTAATTTTCCAATTGTTTTCAATTAATTTTTTAATATGGGTTCTTCTAACTTTTTTCTAAAGCTAGCAGAACCCATCTTTGTGGTTGAAATGGATGGGGTCCAACATTTTTTAATAAAGCATTTTATTAGCTTTTAATTATCCATAGTATCTTGTAATGTTCTTCTGGATGGGTTCTGTTAGCTTTAGCGATGTCCATCTATATAACGTACACAAAAAGTAGACAAGTTTAGGCTCAAAATAGTAAAATTTTAACATTTTACAGACAATTAGTGTGCAATGTACAGACCTTGAGAACTTAGCTGTGCTGCAATTTTAAGTAAATAAATTTCGCAGAGTGTTTATTTAGTTCAATTTCCGTCTTATGGTATTTGGGGCATCGCGATATGGTATTTTATAAATATTTCCCACAGTGTACATTCATTAAGTGTTTTAAAACCTCGACTCAATAAAATTTAATTGAATTTATTTTAAGAAATTAAAATTGATTTTCTGTGTTTTGTGATTAGAATGAACAGTATTAATAAAACTAAAATAAAATTATCAATTCTTGATTATTTTATTACTATGAATAAGCTTTTAACAAATGTTTGCGTATTCATGTGTATGTTTCTACATACACATGAATAGTTGACGGCGCAAAGGCACGCAGTATTATTATATCAAAACATTTTTAATTTTCGGATTAAAGACAAAAAAATATAGAACTCAATTAAAATTTAAAATCTTTTGATATGAGACTAAGTCATTGTCAATCACTAAAATATTTTTAAAGGTATTAATCATAATTCGCGAATGCTATATATAAAAATTTTGTAGTACCCCGAAATTTGACGCTTATCACACATTATAATCGAAATTACTGTTCAAATGGCAAACTCTATAAATGTTTATCACCTTAATTGTCTGATCAATATAGTATAATATACATATATCATATAAGCTTTCATTTTATAACATCCATAAAAATTACTAAATATTGATAAGAAAATATAAGTACATGTACGAGTATAGATCAAATTATATTGATAAAGATTATAATCTATGTAGTAAATTAATCAATTATAATTATTATTCGATAGTACCTAAATACAATCAACGATTACTAAATTAATACAATTAGTTTTTATTATCATTTAGTTAAATGTTTATTTTTAGCAGTAGGCTATATAATATAATTAAAATTAGCGAGGTGTCTTATCATATATATATTACAAAATTATATAGATTTGGTTATCACATTGGATATCAGATCGAAGTATTTTTATTTGCGATTACGAAATGTTTTAAATACTTCTGATAAAGTGGATTTTTATGGTTATCGTTAAACTGAGTCCAAACGCCACATCAAATTTAAAATATTGAACCGTGATTATAAATACTCGTATTAACGCATTAATGAGTGCCCGCAACTGGAAGATCTATTATTTTTCTGAGAATCATAAATGTTTTTTAAAACACTTCAACTGTAAAACGGTAAATTTTTTATGCACTCGCATCGACGATAATTTTCATACCGCATCCTTAAAGAACTATTCAAATATTTTTAATTATAATAGAGCTTTTCAATTTTACAAAATTTATGCGAATCGTCAAGATGCCCCATTTTGACCCGTTCATTTTATGATAATTAAATTAATTAAACAAGAAAACCTTGACGATTTAAAACGAAGAATAGTATTTTTAAATTGAATCGCTTTCAGCTATTGCACGTTTCCGAAAAACAGAATTTCCGTTTCCGGACTTTTCCGCCTAGGCATTTGGCATATTTTTTCAAAATTGGGCAGACAATGGAGCACCCTGACGATCCCAATAATCATGTGGCGTATTTTTGCGAAATTGGACGGCTTTAATCTGTTGCACTATGTATGTGGCTATGTGTCAAAATCTCCAGGATTCGCTCCACAGAATTTTCATTTTCGGACTTTTTCGTCCCAAGTATGATAAAATGAACGGGCCAAAGTGGGGTACCCTGACGACCAGCATAGACATGTGGCGTATTTGGCTATGCTGGGCAGCTTTAATCGATTGCGATACGTATTTGGCCATGAATATGTATTTGGAAAGTATCGTTATAATCAAAATTAATTGACCGTATTTTTGATGGGTTGTACTGTGGGTTTGCAAGTTTAATGTTTATATTTAATAACGACGATACTTAAAATGTTTAAAACTTGTTTTTACTTTTTTTAATCTTTGATATGTCATTATGTTTAATTAATTTTTTAAAATCATATTTAACGGTCAATTTCAAAACTAAATAAAATTCAAAATCCAAAGCTTGTAATTTCGTCTTATACAGGGTTAACTAACTAATACATATAAAGGAAAATGTGGCTTAGTGAAAACTTCTCATGATCCATCCGATTCGAGAAATTTTTACTAAAAATGTTACTAAACAGTTCGAAAAGAAATTAGTAAAATTTTGTCGGACATGAGTTGACCTTTATAGTTACAACTCTCACTTCCTCGCCATCAAATGCATTTACATATTTACATACTTTTATTATACCTCCCTACCTACTCTCTTTGCCTGTCTGTCTTGTTTAAAATTTTAAAACTATATGTTTAATATTTGGGCATTGTATGGGTGACGTTAAAAAATCCATTACGAATGTATGCGAAGAAAGCATATACAGGAGTATCTTCAATTTTTTTGATTTACTTGTTAACTTCAGATAAACATTGTTGTGTAGGTGGGTTATCTTCATCCAGAATAACTGTTTCTTTAGATTGCTATATGCTAGGAGAGCGGAGTCCTTGATTCATACCTCCTCGCGATGCTCTCTGAGTAACTCTAAATGAATCAAGTGGTGTAGTGGAGATAAGCATAGAAAATTCTGTTTATAGTCATGGACACTATACGTCAAAGCGAGGCATCGTTATATAAATATGTTCAAAGTAGGACTGGATGTCTTAAGATACTCACCGGTACGTGACCCACACACGTAACAAGCGGGTTGAGCAGCAGGCCAATAACCTTCTTTCATAAAAGCAATCAAGTTATGAACCATAACCAAAGGCCTCGGATTACCATGTTGGTTTCATCACAAACTTGACCTCGGAAATTGTACACGGACAACGGTTTAAAAATGGGAACATGGAACGTATGCTTAGCCTCTTAAAACCTGAAGGTCTCCTGGACTTTGCGAACCAAGCAAAGAGTTAGACATTAGGCGTACTTACACTACAAGAGCTTAGATGGTCTGGGAGTGTGATCCATGACACCATCAATGGTTATTCTCTTGATTATAGCGGCCATCAGAATGGAGAAGAATTTGGAGTTGGCCTCCTCATCCATTCACCCTATCAACATGCGGATATTGCCCGGACAGACAACACTAAGAAATTTAACATCACGATCCTTAATGTACATGCACCCACCGAAGATAAATCAGATGGCATCAAAGATCTATTCTTTGTCGAGCTGGAGGAAATCATCAATAACACACTAAATTCATCAATAACACATTAAATTCATCGTGGGCCACTTTAATGCAAAAATCGGTGTTAACAGCCTGCACCTAACTAGGAGTAACAACGGCCAACGCGCCACCGACCTTGCAATAATGCACAACTAAGTTGTATCAATTACGATTTTCTCACATAAGAGAATCCACAAAGTAATGTGGAGATCGAATGATGGAATAACGTAAAACCAAATCGATCACGTCATGGTGTCTAAGAGACGCTTCACCAGCATATCCGACCTTAGATCATGTGCTAGTCATATTCAAATATAAGTACCAACTGTCATCTACGGTCAATAGACAAGCACAAAAGACCGTTCGATGGAAAGTCGATGCTTTAGTAGGTCAAGCGTTACTGCCGAATTACCAATCAGCTGTCACTAACTATATATTTAGACCGACACAAGAAGATTCGACAAAAGAAGAAAATTGCAAAATGTAAAGGCACCCGGTCTCGATGGAATCCCCGTAGAATTAATTAAGCTAGAAGGCACTACTCTTGCATCAAATCTATATGATCTTATCGTCTCTATTTGGGACCAAGAAGAGCTACCGGAGATTTGGAAGACCACTCTCATATGACCGTTGCACAAAAAATGCGACCGTCTGTGTCTTTTTGTAGAATCATAATTGAAGGAACTGTATTAGACTCCTTTCAAATAACATCTGGTGTTCGACAGGGAGATGCACTGGCGCCTGTGCTGTTCAATTTGGCGCTTGAGTACGTAGTGAGGAAGAGCAACATTGAAATTTCGCGCCGTATATTTAATAAATCAGGTCAAATTCTTGGATATGCAGATGATAGACCTTAGTTCAATAACAGATAACTCTCGCGTTGCACAATCAGCTGTGTTGTATTTTTTTGAATCTGTTTCCATTTTTCTCGCCTATTGTTTTTCAGAATCATCGGTACTCGGCTGGCTACGAAAGTTTTATACCTTCTCGGGTAGCTTAAAAGCCAATAAGAACTATATTTAAATCGGTCTTCAAACAAATTTCCATCGGACATAAGCCACCTTGGTCCGTATGTGCGCAGCATGTTATTTGTTTGAAATTGGGCTGTGGAGTATCTCCTGTCTTACCGCTAACAAGGAAAATTATAGACTTTCTATTCTGAGTGGAGTGTACGAAGATAACTGAAGCGTAAGCTCTCCCATTTTATTATATTCCCAATCACCTAATAGTATGAGCCATAAAGACTGTAATAGCATCTTAGGCATTATTGTGAGCTGTGACAACCAACTATGCGGATTAAATACACGGTTTTTGAAGATAATTGTCTGTTTAACGGAGATTGGCAAATTCACAGAGCAAATAAAAGAATCGTTTCTTGCGTTTAAATGAATACGCAGAAAGCACACCGAATTTGGATGAATCAAAACTGTCTTGGTTGCTGTGCCTGATTAGCAGTTCAGTGATTTTTGCAATGCTGAATCATTTGTTGATTTGTTCAAGCTTACTCAATTTGAATTCTTACTACTCAATATTTCAATATTTCTGCTGTTTCATAAATTTCTTCCGTGATACCGCCCCCATCAAAATATCGTTTAGATATACGTTTTAACTTTGAGCTTTGCTGTCTCTGGCTTTGTAACTTCAAATTGCTCAGCTAATTAATTTATCGAGTAAGTTGTTACCAGCGATGATGATGTGGTGTCATGGACGACGGTTGTTAATAGATAAACATCAAGATTTTCTTTGAGTGATTTTCGCTAGAGTATCAGCTGATATTTATGGTCACCGTCGTGTACAAACACCTGCCGAAACATCTCGATATCTCCGTCATAACGAATTGGTAAATTCTGAATTTCAGAATTATTTCATGTAACCTCGGCTGGCCGTCTAATAAGTTCTTCATGTTAAATGCTCATTTAGCGAAGACTTTATAATCAGTAAATTGTGCAAAAATACGCACATTTCCAAAAATGCGCAGCTTTATGGAACTTGTTTGTTGCAGAACACCGTGGTGTGGCATATAATACGCGTTCTGATCAGTAGCTCCATTTGCTTTTCTCATGTGCCCCAACGATTCGTATTCGTCCAAAAGTTCTACGTAAAGGCGACATAGTCTAGTACAAAACGTCTCGTTAATCTAGATTTCGTTCGAAACGTCTTTCTATACCGCTTTTCTTGAATAGAAGCCGAATAACGAATCTTGCATCCTGTGTTTTAGTTGTTATTTCATCATAGTATATGATACTAGCTTGTTTTTCCGATGTATCATAAATATAGGGTTTTCCAATAGGAATGGTATGGTTTTTAAGTGACGTTTCGGCCATTTGTGATATGTCATGATCTGTCATTTTTTGTTTCATTGTATTCAGTAATGTTTACAATTTCATTACTTTACTACTTTTTCATTACTCATTTTGCCTTGGAACAACTTGAAAACGATAACGATTTTTTTTTTTAAAAAAACACCTTTTTCGATGAGGCTCACTTTCATCTGAGTGGTGCGTTAAATAAACAAAACTGTCGAATCTGGTGCGAAGAAAATCCACAAATTATTCATGATTAACTATTACATTCACCTAAATTGACAGTTTGGTGTGGTTTTTGGTCTGGTGGAATCATCGGTCCGTATTTTTTTTCGAAATGAAGCTGGTAACACCGTTACTGTCAATGGAGATCGGTATAGATCGATGATAACCAACTTTTTATGGGCGAAATTGGAAGAAGTTGATCTTGACAACATTTGGTTCCAACAATACGGGACTACGTGCCACACAGCAAGTGCAACAATTGAATTATTGCGAGAAAAGTTTGGGTCATATCACTCTTATTGGACAACTCTATACTTGATTTGTACAAAATCTCCTTTACTTCCCAAAATTGACTTTTTCAAGGAAGTTTCAATATTAACTATTGTTATGAATGTTGAAACCATTTATTACCTTTGGTAAACCGCCCCAAGTACCAATCGGAATTTGGTTTCCTAGTGGAAAATCTTCTAGCCATTGCCGAAATTATCGGCAAGATTAATTCCGATATTTCTATACATAATCTTATACAAAGGGTGTCCACCCTTTGAACTCCCTGTTCTACTGATATCTATTTCGGTTATCACGATGCGACTATTCTCCTTTAAAAATTTTACCTCTGTACACAATCGTTCGTTATGAATGAGTTAGGAGGACACCCTCCTTAAAGCGTATCACCTTTTGATGGTGATGATGCCTTTTCTTATATCTGCCTTTAGCTTTACAATCTGTAACTCGATGCCGAATGACTAAGCCAGGTTGTTCCTTGCGATATAGGATTGTTTATCTTCGACGAATATGCTCTCCTGATGCTTGACATTACTCCTCCATTTTAAACGATCGGATATTGATGAAAAAGGTTCTCATTGATTCGAAAATACCCCTCCGTTTCTCAAGGAATTTAAGGAACTCTTGTACGGTGGCAATGGCAACGTAAGTAGACGCCTTTGTCAATAAAGCCTTCGTGTATCGTTTAATCTCGGCAGTAGAAGGTAAATGAGCCAAGGATCTCTGAATTAATTGTCAATGTGTACGATGAAAAACAATTTTCAACATTAATTGTCGCGGTCAAAGAATTCTGGTTAGTACATACATTGAATATTATATAAGCAATGCCCGGCAATCAATTTGACCACAAATTTCATCACGAACTAATATCGCATGAATACTCCCCTTCGAAATTTAAGACTAGGAAGTTCTAAAAGTTCTAATCCCAGGAAGCTTCATACGAAGGTAGACGACAACTTATTGTTGGCCTCGGAAGGCTACGGCAGGCATATAACAAGAACAGTTTTTGAATCCACTCAATAAGGTCACTAGTGTGCTCCAGATAACTATAGCATATTTTAAAATAGACCTAACAAAATAAATTTATGATCTTTTCACAAAACCGAACATCGAATCAGCCCTAGTAGCAATCATTTTGATGTGATTAGTAAAACTAAGGTTAGATGTAAAAAGAACAACAAAATCTTTAAATTCCAAAACTTTAGGTCGTCTTAAATTGATAAAGCATCTGCCTCATTGCAAACATTAGTGTAAATTTTCACGTCATTTGCATACAGCAGATTATAGCGTGCACTAACGTTTTCACTATGACAGTGCACCTTTAACATTAACCAACAATGGCCTCAGTTGAGATACAGTTTATTATTGACCAAATTTTTAAGTTTAATATACCATTGGTAAAGCTCAAACATAACTGGAGTTCCCGGATTCAGCTGAAACGAGTAAATGTGATCATCTAAATTAAATTATTTTCGAACACTTTGTTCGTATACTGTTAGCTTGTTCTGACAGTTGAAATATTCTTTTAGAGAAAGTTGTGGTAGCAGTTCCTGTTGAGCGATTAATGCACGCATTACGGTGAGCAACGTTAAAGAGTAAATCATATTTAACTGAAAACGAGAACTGCCTTTTAAATTCCCGCATACAATTTATTCTGCGAGTAAACCATTAAACCATCTCTTATTTAATGCATTTTAATTTCTTAATTTTTCCTTTGTATATACTGAATGCTCATACGTATATAGTACAAATTTATATAATCAAAAGATCGTAGATTAGCAAAATCATAATTTATCATGAACATTCATAAATATATAAATAAATAAAAAGCCAAGAAAATTATGAAATCATATTTATGTAAATTATAATAATGTTTTAAAAAAATTTTATATTTAGAATGGTACAATAATAATGAAATCAACATTTAAATTATTATTACTACTTTGTTACGTACTCGTATATACGTACATACTCTTATAAGCGGATTGTCATCATCATTATCATCCATCATCAAGAAGAATATATACATAAGAATGGTAAACTAACAATGGTATTTTGTAGTAAAAGCTTACAGCAGAAAAGCTGATGGAAAATGAAATATAATAAATTTAGCGTATAAATGGATTTGGCCACTTTAACATTATGTTCCAATTTAAATATAAACCAAAATAAAACTTCCTTAAGGACACCCATAAACCAACAACTACTCTGTGTACATATACGCCACTATAGCACAAAAAACTTAATTATTTTAATTGCTTTTTCGAAAAACATTCCATTTTCATTACATAACTTAATTGTTCCTTCATTAATAACAATAAAAATAATTGGAAAAGTTTAAATTATTTAAGTAATTTTTTTAAAAATAAAACAAATAAAAGAATCGCCTAAAAATACTTTTAAATACACATAAAAAATTATTACACCCGGGTACCTCGGTTTATAAAAAAGAGATTCAATATGAGAGCGCTGGGATTCATATTACATTTCCGAATCGCATCGATCTTATCAACTTTTAGAAATCATCTTTTTTTTTGGCTAATGTCTAAATTTGACACTTAAATTGTTGTAAATTCATCAAGTGATTAGAAATTTGAGATAATTTACCATTGTTGTGTATTTACAAAGGTTTCATAAAAACGAAATTTATAATGCAGTTTTATGCGTATCAAATTTGTATGTTTGGAGGTTGAACAAAGTTACCATTTACGAGATTGATCTTTTTTGCTGGTTTTAGTTTAGTAAAATTCCATGAAATTTGTCGAATTAGGTGGAAATATTTTATTGTGTTTGAAGTGTAAATTAAACCAAGGCAGTATTGTTGGTTAAATAAAATATTTTTTTGTGGTCTAATAATCAGTAGGGTGTTAAATTCGTATATTTCGTTTGTAAGTCACGCCTAATAGTTTCTTATTTCTGAGTTTACGGTATGGCGACAAGACTGTGTGAATTACTTTATTCGTATACTGTGTTCCTGAAACGATTTATTTCGACTAAATTGCCGACTTTTCATTTCAAGTGTACTTTATGTTATATTAACCGCCAGGCAGACAACGAAAAGTTTACTCGCGAGGCGAGGTTGCTTTTCAATTTAGTTGTCAAAAGTTATGTTTGTTTTGTACGTGTGTAATGCGATACGGTTACATATTATTTTGAAAATAGAAAAATTGTTTACAATTATTGTGATTTTAATAATAATTTTATTTAAAATGGGTAAACGGCAATATTCCGCTAGATGTTAGGTATTTCGATAGTTTATTTCGATTTGTGTGAAATATTTTTTTTTTGTTCATATAGTTTGACGTTTGAAAAGAAAAGGCACCAATCATCAATTTAGTCAGGCACAGCTTGTACTTTTGTTGATACTGCCATCTATTAGTACTTGATGTTAACTAACCAACAATTTAGAAAAGTCACCAATTTAGTCGAAAAAATTGGTGTCAGGCACACAGCTTTAGTCAACTGTGCTTGGGGGAAACAAACGGCGAATTTGTTGATAGTCAAAATATGGGATTGAGCATTTTCATGTGAAATATTGGAAGATTGAATTGTTTTCCACAAACCACTCGATACTCGTCATATTCTAAATGCTCTTTTTCAATTCGAGCTCTAATTGAGACTAAATACATTAAATCTTCCTCGTCCCACTCTTTTATTTCCATATATCCAGCTTTACGAGAATAATTTTTGATAGTATGAGATGCAACATGAACCATTCAAACCGATAAGACCACTATTGTAGCGTCAAGTAAACTTATAAAAATAGGTTCACTATCCTCCATTTTATCGAGTTTGTTACTCCCAAAATTTTGTCTAAAGTGGGTTTTGATGTTTTATATTATCACTATATCCATACTTTGCAGCACATTTCATTTCTCGAGGCCATTATGCACATTAAGTTTTGTTAACTAAAGAGATGAGCAACTTGATACCACGAAAACATCTCGGATTTTTACTTTTGCCTATCATCGACCATCATACTAGAATCGACTGAAAACGTAATCTGATTTTTGCGTACATCTTGTCGAGTAAACACTGGAAAACAAACAGGTCTAAATATTTTTGGTGTTTTAATTTTTAAATTTTTTTTTAAAGCATAATATCCGAAGCACTCCTTCAAACCAGCCACTACTTTCGCTAAAATTTAAAATGTTAAGTTTTTTGGCGAATTCAAGAGACTTTTGTCTGATCATTGGTTCAATTAGGGTGAATTGTTGGCCCTCACTTGGCACATCAATATCAAATCAGTATTATCCACTTGATCGTATTTACACATTTACATTTTTTTTCTTGATTTTGTTAAGCTAAATGCACTTGAACTTATTATTAACCATACCTATTGGTTATTTTTTCAATTTTTTAAAATGGTTCAAACGGTGCTTCTCGGTATTCCAAATTTTATTGAAACATCTTTCTTCACATGCCCTTATACAATGATTTTTTATTACTAAACATTTCAGTTTCATTTCAAATATTTCGAGGTTCCTTTTTTGTACTCGTAAAGCTGATTGTGTAACTTAACACGTCATAGGAATTTAAAATGTCTTATTTCTGAGTACACATTCACTACAAACATACAGTTCAAATCGCACGCTGTTAACAATTTAAACAAATTCGTAAATTTGAAATAAAATAGTAAAATTGTATTGAGCTACTCTTGTCTTTCAGCGTGAGGTGGTTTATATCTAACATTTTGCGTCTTCGTAAAAGTGTGTAGGTTAGTTTATGTAGGTGATAGTGGCTGTCCTAAATTATTGGCGAACAGAGCTTTTAACGAAGAGTCTGTGGAGTGACCTCCACCGCTCCGAGATTCGTCAGATCATTTAACAGATGAACTCTAAGGAATTATTGTCTGCTTCACGCTTCTACCTCCAAAAGCGTGTAAGTGAAGTATAAATTAAAATCCTATAATATTTTTCAAAGTGGGAAATGTACTCGTACGATATCAACACTTAATTTTAATAGGCGGAAAAATAAAAATGCAAACGAAATAGAAATTCGATTTAAGGAATAATAGAAGTTCGAATCAATACCGGATGTTTTCATTTTATTAAAAATTTTAAATAATTAAAATGAGATGTGGTCGAACTATAAAAAAGCAATTGTAAAAATACCGCCCAAATTATTTAATACCAGTATAGAAGCTAGTTGCTCTAATTGAATTTATTAATTCGCAGACAAAATCGTCGCACCATAGAGTGCTTCTTACTTCTTAAAGATTTGTCACAATAAATTGTGTTCTTCCCAATTGTGAGTGGTATACAACATCTCAGATGAGCTATGGATATAGTGTTTTTACGCTCGGTAACATATCATCGAAATTTGTTGTGTATTCTATGCTAGTCAATCAGCCAGTTATTTATCTGGTTCTCCTTCACTAACACACTCTCACACCGCGCAACCGATTCAATTATTTTTTGAAACCTTTTCCTAAACTTTTGGTTAAAACATTAGTTTTTGGTCGGTATAAATGGAGTGTTTGTGAGCCAAATTCTTACTTTTCCATCTGAGAACAAAAAGAAACAATTACGGAAAGGTTTACCTCGACGAGTTTCCACAAACAAACACCACCCGTCCTTGGGGCATACAGTAGTTTTGTTTAAAAATAATTAATTAAAGTTTTATAATCAAACTAATAAAAATTAACGGTATATTACAAATGCGAAGAAATTCCTCACTTCATTTTTCACTTTGTTGAAGAGTAATTTGGCGTCACGAAGCTCTTTACATCATTTCTAACTAATAAAATTGGTTTAAAAATATTTCAGAAGCAAGGAAGGAACGAAAGAATCCGCCTTCAGTGTTTTCTATTGTTTTCTCGAAACATTTTAACAAACTCATTCGTTCATCAAACAGTATTTCTAACACACTGTAGTCTATTTTCTTAAAATAATAGTATTAAAGATATTGAACAAAGATCAAAAACGAAAAAGGCACATTTTAATTTTCTATTAACTCATTTTATGGAAGGGGATTAACGTAGATAATAATTGTTAAAATATTTTGAACCAATCCAATAAATCAATAACTTCTGGTTTTTAAACCCGATAAATTTTATTCGTTAAATAATTAATTTTGCGTTATTAAACCACCATAGCGAGCAAGTTAGAATAGAATCGTAAAGTTATTAGCAATGCACTTCCTCATCAAGAAATCAGTAACCGTAGATGTTTAAAATTCATAAATTTCCTTTACTAAATTTATAACTTTTGGGTATTAAATCCTAAAACCTAACCAAATTTCATCATCAGTGGTTGCAATGTGGGAGAGTTTGGTCCATGATGAGCAGATTCCAGAGCTCCATTTAAAATACATGTTAGAATCACAACAAAATTTTACTGTCTAAAACAGGCGCAGAGTTTCGTCTGGCATAGACAGACTGATTCCAAAATATTGTCTGAAACTAACTTTAGAATCCCTATTTAATACCACAAACCAAATTTTATTGTAATTCGTTAAGAAATGGCCGAGTTTCGCATAACATTTTAAGTCTCATAATTTCCTATAACGAGCTCCACGATGTGTGAAGTTCCTTAACACATTTAATTAAACTATGAATCTAATTATTAATAAATCTTATACAATAAATAAATTTTCAGAGATGTGTAAGGATAACCACTAGTATACATAGATAGAAGATTCTCAAGGGTTGGGCTCGTCTGAGAATTTTCTCATCATTCCAATTACAAAAATCTCAGAGATGTGTATTCGTAACTACTAGAACATATAGATAAGGGACACTCAGGCTTGTTTGAATGTGTTATTCCATAAAAACAGTTGGACTCGTTTGCGAATTTTCTAGAATATACGATTTCTATAATGAAATGAGAATGGGATTGTTCCCACATCATACCAATTAACAAAAAATCTCAAAAATGTCTATTCATAACCACTAGTACTTATAGACAGGGGCCACCCAGGCTTACCTATTTTGGTAAGTGTTATTCCAATAAAAAGGGTTGGGCTTGAAAAATGCGAACGGGATGGCTCACACATCATACCAATTAACAAACCTCTTAGAGATGTGTAGGCATAGCCAATAGTACATATAGACAGGGAACACTCGATTTAGAAAATCCACAGACGAGCCCAACTCTTTTTATTGGAATAACACATACCAATTTAGATAAGCCTGAGTGTCCTCTGTCTATATATGCTAGTGGTCTTAAACATCTCTGAAATTTTTATTATGTTGTAAGATTTACTAATAATCCCATTCAGAGTTTAATTACACTGTTAATAATTGAACCCACACTACGTAAATTTTAAATTTCTTAGAAAAATTAACAAATGTGTTAAGAACTTCACAAATGTATTAGATATTGGGTCTGACCAAATACTATAAGCTATAATGAAATTAACTCCACACTTTGGTTTATTCAAATATCCTAACAAAATTTGGGAATTTGTTCTAGAATGCTACATCGTGTTCCGTAAATATTTAATTTAATAAGACTTACGACTAATCTATTCATTGTGCATGACAAAAAAACAAAACATATATTGCTGAATTAACTCCGCACTTCGGTTTAATCAAATCTCCTTGAAAAAAATGAATAACGCTTTAAAAAAATTGGTCAGTACGATTACTGGAACCAAGTACCTAATTGTAACCAAATAGTGGCCAATTATTCTTTACAAAACTTGTCTTTACATTTGTAGAGGTCCATATAGATTAAAAAATATTTCAATTGAAGTTAATCTGATTATTTTAAGATTTTTTCGGCTTTTCAGACAAAATATTATTTTTAATGACATTTTACAATGTTTACGATTTTTTTAAGTCAGTGAAAGCAAATAGGCCATTTACTCACAATATATCGACCATAAAAAGTAGAAAAATTCACTCCCCTCATACACAACTCTTACAAAAATGAGAACTTCCTTAAGTTTCTTCTTTGGCAGTTTGGTTTCGTACTGATAACAAGTTGGTCTACTCATCAGGTTCCAACGACCAAATTGCAAAAATTCAACTCTTGTTGTTGTGTATCTTTACACAAGTACCCTGGGGTTAAAAATGGGGGGAGTGAATTTTTCTACTTTTTGTGGTAGACGTAAATATTATGAGTAAAGCCTCTTTGTTTTCACGGACTTAAAAAAGTCGTAAACATTGTGAAATGTCATTAAAAATAATATTTTGTTTGAAAAGCCGAAAAAGAACTTCTTAACTTAATCTGATAACTTTGCTCAAAAATTGATTTTGTAATCTCAATTCTGTTCTATGTATCAAATTCCATCGTTAGAATCCCAATCCACTCGTAAAAACAAAGTTTTAGTTTGCACTATTTCATACTCTAACTAAAAATGTACTCAAATTTTTCAAGAAGTCAAGCTTAAACTCAATGATCTTATGGGCTCTACCGCATTTATATTAAGTAGGAAATTATGATGACAACAAATTGTCTTACACATCAAGGCCTTACATATCAGTGTCTAATGTGGTAATGAAATTGATTGCTTCTGGTTAGAAGAAGAGGGGTAAGACGGATGTCTATGTTATAGCAAGCGACCTTATGTTTAAGGTAGATCTGAACGTTCTAAAATATTTATTTAGTAGTGGGTCACTTACCCACACATTCGCAGCAGAACATTGTAGTCAAAATTTGAATAATTAAACATAATCCTAATCTTATAAACATAATCTACTAAAGATTCAAAATTTCATCAGGCGGAAATATAGATGGGGCTGGCAGTTCACTCAGATTCTGTTAGATTTAGATAAAGTTAGCAGAATTTATATCAAAAAAGATAATAACCAAATAGAGTTGGTAACGGTTAATTTTAGGCTTACTAAATACCCCATAAATTTTTTTGTACCACTCGTTCTTAATACAGCTTTGGACTTTTTCATTTAAAAGCTTTAGCAGAATCCAAAATGTAAAGCCTGTCTAAAATTCGATTTAGAATTAGTTCTTATGAACGCAGTGGGGGTTTTTTCATTCAAAGTCTGCAGGATCCTATAAAAACTTATAATTAATTTATTTATTTAATTTTTTAAAATGTCCTATAAAAATTTAAGGATTCACTCAATCTTGATTAACGCGGATCTTTTTCATTTTAATGATAGCTGAACCGGTCGTGGTAGTTCAAATAAATTAAAAGCAGGACGCATGTGAAAGCTAATACGGATTGGTTGAAGTTAGACAAATTCGAAAATTACTGTAACCCAAGTTTATAATTTGTCGTGTTAGCCGACTCTTTGCGAAAAACCAAGATATATTTTTTGTGGCATCATAGTCAGATAAATTTAAATATGGGCGCATTTGAAATGTTATACGGATTGGTTGAAGTTAGACAAATTAGAAAATTCCTGGAATACAGTGTGTAATTTGTCATGTTAGCGGGCAGCAGTAAGCAGTAAGCCCCTGTGTCAAAAATCAAGGCAAATTAATAGCTGGATACATGTGAAAGCTGATATGGATTGGTTGAAGTTAAGCAAACTAAACAAATTCGACTATGATTTCACATAAAATATGGCTTGATTTTTGGCAAACAAGTTGACTACTAATGCCAAAACTCAAATTCATTGCTCGCTAATACGACAAATTATAAACTTGGGTTCCATGAATTTTCGAATTTGTCTAACTTCAACCAATCCGTATTACCTTTCACGTGTGTACGGCTATTAATTTATTTCACTATGATGCCATATAAAATTTGCATTGATTTTTGACACAGGGGCTCACTGCTAATGTGTCAACTTAAATTCATTGACCGCTAATACGACAAATTTTAAAAATGGGTTTTACTAATTTCCGGATTTGTCTAACTTCAACCAATTCATATTTACTATGACGACACGTAGAATATGGCTTGATTTTTCTCAAACAGGCTCACTGTTAATGCAACAACTCAAATTCGTTGCTCGCGAAGACGCGAACACAACAAATTATAAATTTGGGTTCGAGGAATTTTCGAATTTGTCTAACTTCAATCAATCCATAATTGCTTTCACATGCACCCAGCTATTAATTTATTTGACTATGATGCCACATAAAATATGCCTTGATTTTTGCCACAAGGGCTCACTCACTGCTAATGTCACAACTCATATTCATTGCCCGACAAATTATAAACATGGGTTCTAAAAATTTTAGGATTTGTCTAACTTCAACCAATCCATCTAACCAATTCATATTTTACATGCGATCTGCTTTTAACTAATATGACCATGATTCCATTATCTTAAACTTGATTTGCTTAAATTAATTTGACTAAGATGCTACAAAAAATATTTTCGGAGCGCTTTACATTTAGTTGTTAACTTATGTCAGCAGTGAAAACTAATACCTCATAACTCAAAATCTACTGAGTGGATTCATTAGAAATTTTCCAAACATTACGGACTAATTATTATATTTGTATTTAGTAATTTATTATTAAAACAGTTCTTGTGCTTATATGAATCCATTTTTGTAGTCGCCTGAGCACTTTGTTTGTTTATCTTTGGTGTTGCTGAACTGTTTTTTATTTTTAGGGTAGTTGTCGTTTATAAATTTATCATCTTCCGTGGTGGTATCTTTGATTTGTTGATCGTCGTATAAAATGTATAGATTGTGGTTGGGGTGTACGCTTGAAGTGTGGTAATTTCGTTCGTCATCCAATCTACGTGCATACACACTGATTTTGCTCTGTATATTGTACGGTGATCGTCGGATTAGGGATGTCCTAGCGGAGAATGATGAAGTTTTGGATGGGGAATGACTTGGAAGTGAAAGGTATTGTTTATCGGGATTGAGCATGGATGGGTGTTGTTCGTCTTCTACTCGGCTGTACTTTGATTTCAAAGATTGGCTGATTTTAGTGTTGTTCATGTATCCAATTATTCAGCTTCTGAGTAATTAATTATTATATTTCTTGGATTTTAGTTTAGAGTTATCGAGGTTTATCAGGTGTGAATTATTAATGTTATTATTCATTGCAGTTCCTGATTAAGCTAATTTATTTAGTTCTAATGGAGTTTTTTGATAACAGAATATCTTTGAAGCTGTACTACTTTTTCATCAAAAAATTAAATTTTAATTTAAAAGTCAATCAATGTGGCCGCAATTGGTTGTAATTAGTAGTAATAATTCTTTTTATTCTTTTAACTAGTTGATAATTACTATTCAAATTATTGATTTAGTTTATTTGGCAATTTAAGAATCTAGAATCGCCTAAGCTGTTTAATATTAATACTATTCTTTATTGTTGGTTTCCTCTATAATTTCCTGATTGAATAGTTAACAATACTGAGTTTTATTTAATTTAATATAATTTAATTGTATATTTAGGATTTAATTCGTTTTACGTCAATCGGTTTATAAAACTATTTTAATTGATCAAACGAATATGATTGTATGGAAAATTGAGGTATCGGAGGAGGGAAATTTTTTAAAGTTGCATAACAGCGGTGTTGCCTGATTCCTGTTTAAATTAAATTTTAATTCTAATTAATATTTTTTAGGAAGCTTGCAAATTTTTGTGAACTTTGTGTCTTTTTGTGGAAGACTATAACAGGGTTTGCTAATGAATTTGACATTTGTTGGAATTTTGAAATTATAAATGGCTTGGAGACTACAGAATAAAATTTAAATGCAGACAAATATTACTGTACTTAGATAGTTTTTGTATTTTTGGGGTTCATGGCACTTCTATAATTGAATTATTTTCTAGGTTGAACGGGCGACTGTAAATTGGTAAATGTTTTGGTCAGCATGCTCTAAGTTGGATAAATAGTTATTGCTGGTTGTCAATTATATGGGTGGAGGAAATGGTTAATCACTGATAATAATGAAGTTTTATTTCAGGAATTTTAACAACTAAAATTTTTTAGGAGCTTGATTGCTGATTATTTATATCCAGGAAACAAAAATTATTGTGCCGTCTTGTGCTTGTGCTTTACTAACTATTGACTACTTAGGTGTCTGTAACCGGGCAAGTCTATCATATCTAATAACCTTTCCTATCGGTAGGCCCGGCGTATCCGCCGACTTGCTTATAGTCTTGGCTGTACATCCTAATCAATCAATCAATCAATCAATGTGAATCCATTTTTATAGTAAACAATTGAATTTAACAATTCAATTATTGAGTCAATTTTTTACGTCTATTTTAGAAAGATCGATAATACAGTTTGTCTACATAAAAATGGTCAAAAACAACAAAAAAAATTCTACTGTCTTTCTCTACCAATGTATGTAAAGGAGTTCGATAGTGCAGTTTTGTTTCTGCTGAATTTTTCTGCTAACGTCAGTAGTATCAACTCGCAACGTATCGATATTATATAAAAATTGGGAAAGAACTGCGATATTTGAATTTATCATAGGCAACAATATCAGGTTATACTAATCATATAGATTCGCTCCCATCAATGGGCTTTTGTTAAAAGCCTTGAAATTTAAAAAGTTACACTTTTCACGTTTAACCCAAGTTAGCACCCGAATTAATTTCTCAAGAATGCCTGCAGTAATCGAATGGCATGGTGCAGGTGTACTAGTTTGCTCAGATGCCGTTCCGAAAGTGTCGGTAAGAAGGTGATATACGTTTTATTAGTGAATCAGATGAATAGTGCCAAATAATACGCTAGTTCTCCGTGTCAGACCTTGCAAAAATTCGCTTGATGTGGTGTCAGCTCATGGAGGTTAAATTTATTGTTAAAGAAATGACGATCAGCATTTTTTTTTACAAAAATTCTTAAAACAAAGTCGTCAGATCTACCTAATTATTCGATTGACTTTTACGGATTCAATAATTATGTATGGCTCTTGAGGTAGGTAAACCAACGGTAATTATAACAATTTATGAATAAGCCAAAACAATCACACAGTAATAACAAAATTTGACCTCAATCGAAACGTAAAAAGGCATTCCCAACTATAAATCATTCCTTCACTGTATAATATACACTCAACATTAACTTGGTTCTATTTACAATTATTCCAAAAATTCGTGTGTTTATCGTTATCTTATCAAAATTATAGGTCTATAAGTAAGAAAATAACATACAAATTCAATTGACATGTTATCAAATATATATAAAGAAACCAAACGAAAAAAATTTAGTAAATAATTTATAAGAAATTGTAATAACCGGATAATGAAATTAATTTATATGTCATTCAAGTTAAATCAAAAGTAAATATAAATATATTTTACGAAAATATAAAAGAAAACGGAAAATTTAAGTCAATTGATTTAAATATAATCGGTGGATTTTATTTCTTAAAAAGAAATGATAATGGGTTTAGAGATTGATTCATTGATTCATTTATTATGTTTTTTTTTCTTAGATACATAATTCGATTAATACGATATCCACTTTGTTGGTTGCCGCGGTAGCTGTGATCATTTCTTAATATACAAAAGTATAAAGTGATGTTATATAAAGGTATTACTGGTTTTGAGAACGAATAAAATTTATGAGGTGAAAATCACCATAATTAGGTGTTATTTAGATTAGTTTTGAGATTTTATTTAGAGATATGTCAGATTGTCTACTAATTTATATCGCTTTTTTGATAAGCGCCATATATATACCGATACGGATTAATATGCTTATATAGACAAAATCTTCTGATCGATATACTTGTACTCGTACTTTTACGCATACATCATACAATATTAAGTTATAATTTTTAATGTCGCGTTCAGAAAAACTACCATAAAATTGCTTAAACAAATATTTTAGTTACATATACACACACACACACGGAATATTTACTGTTTACATAACGATTAAATTTTCTAAAAAAATATGTAATTTTGTTATTTGATAATCAAAACATATCGAGTATAGTATGGGTTCGGTAAAAATACCTAAATTGCAGAAAGGTATACCATACGGACGTCTCACAAAATCAATTCATCATGAATATTTCACAAAATATAAGAACAAGATTCGTTCATCTTTGTAATATATTCCACCCGAAACTATGTATCGATATATTATGGATACATTACAATCTACCTTGTTATCATGATTATACACAATAACAACAACAATAAGATTATAATCTTATGTATACCAAAATATATATAATAATAAGTCAAATTTTTATGTAAATTTATATCGTTATTTATATTCAACTTCTTATTATTGTTATTTATATTTTTATCTTAAATTTGTATTTTTCCTTTATATCAAATCAAAAATTCATCTTTTGACTTCCATATTTTTATTGTTGTTGGTTTTGTTGCTGTTTTCTTGACTTGTCTTAAAAATATGTTATAACATCCCATCTTGCCATCACCGTGGATATTTCTTAAAGTCATAATTATCTTAAACATAATATTTTGTTATATAAGTATATAAGGAATTTATGTGAAATACCATTTTGTTTTAAGAATTTCTGAATGATATGATTATCTTAGGTACCTACGTACGTATCGATCACTATTAAGAACCAAATTTTGTGAAAGAATGCCTCTAAATACTTGTATCTGCTTACTGCTGGTCTAATTATTGCTTTTGGAACATTATCATGATATTATATTTAGGTGATCTTCTTTAGGTAGGTGATCAGGCTTAACGATCTTAGACATTAAAATGGAGGGATGTATATGTGCTGTGGCCAACAACCGATTTTGTTTTACCACGAATGTATGTAAATCAGGAATTTACGCACTTCATTTCTAAATAGAAAAATAAAACTGCTGAATTTTGGTAAAACCAGTTTTTTATCGAAAATAATATTTGTGAATTCTCAATTAATTATCAATTAATTCTTCTCGTAATTTGAAACCCTAGTACCGGTGACTATTGAGCTACGGCGGTTGGTAAATAAAGGTACTTACATAATTCCTGTTGTTTGCAGGCTCACTCAGCATTTAAGGGCTTTCTCACAGTCCAAAAATAACGTGCACCATATTAAACATACCAGATGCGACATAATAATGATATGCTGTTTTATTAAGCAACGAAAGAGGCACAACGCATATTAAACAAACCACTGCAGTGGATAGGTAGAGCGGCGTATACAAGAAAGAAGTGTGGGAGAAACAACCTGAGAATCAACAAACAACGAATAAACAATTAAAGAATTGCCCACTGAAGCAAAAATTATTCCTTCGAGGGGAATTGAAAATCAGAGTGTATCGATGAACGATAGCGAAATCAGTAACCCCACTGTGGTAGTGGTGAAAAAGTTGGAGTAGCAACAAGCACCGAAATGTCGGAAACTGTAAAGAGCATTCGTAGTTAAACGAGCTAAGCTATAATGTCATAGGGATTAGCAGGACAAGAACGGTTAATACTGTTCACATAGACAAACCGCCTGAGTCAAACGTAAACCAAAATTTGATGACTCGAATAAAGTATATTAATGAAGTAACTACAATTGAAGAAGTGACCGCGGTACTAAATTCACTCCTTGAACCGACCAAGACTCAAAAGTCATAGTACGTTCTTTGAAACGCTTACGGATGAACTCCTACAGCAACCATTAGTCTTCCTGCTGAAGTTTGATCAATCAACTCTGGAATAAATGTTAAACGTTTCTTATACCGACTATTAACAGAATATGCGGTTAGTTAAATTTGTGTTTCAACCATTAGAGACAATTAATCACCTGACAATTGCCGGGTTTCATGACACACATGATCAAGAATCGGATTCCGATTATTGTAATCAAACAGCATGAAAAATACTTTGTGAAATTATCTAATACCTACTTGTTAGAAGGAGTTTTTCTTAACCAATGGAAAATCCTTTGCAGGAGAAAAATCCTGTTAAGGACTCATCCTCTATCGGCCCTTGGCCCTGGACACTGCTGAGTTTTCAGAATTTTAATTTCTCAAATTTTCTTTAGTTGCTCATTTTCGTTCTTTAACTTATCGATTTCGCATTTAGCGTTGTTGAGTTCTGATGCAATTTTTTCTATTTCACTTAGTCATGGTGTAGTTCAGAATTGCAGAGACTTGGAACCAAGTACTGATGACTGTAGCGAGCGGGCGAGCAAACTCTGAGGCAGTTTTATCCAAAAATGCAATGGAACGTTGGTTGATAAATTGAGCGAGAGTTTCCGAAGAAGCAGTAAAACTTTGTATTCCTTAGCCGCTTGATCACAAGGCACTTCCAGAATTTCTATTGTTTCCTACCCCCTATTTACCCTATTTACGTGTCCTTTATCGAGTAATGAAGGTTTAATATGCTGAAGCACCAACTATATACCATATGTAAATTCTAACTGGCATCAGAAGTGGTGCATTCGTTACCCGTGGTCATCCAAATGTTTCCTGACTGGTCCAAAAATAATGTGCACCATATCGTAGAGTTGCAGTGAAAGATGAACAACGCGTATTAAACAAAATATTGTAATGGAAAGGTGGTGCACCGTATAAAATAGAGGAGCGTCGGAGAAACAACTGAGAATAAACAAACACGGGATAAAATATCAAAGAATCGTTCACTAAGTCAAGTCACTAGCGTAAATAGCATACTTATGCCTAAAAACCATGACTTCATCTCCTCCCTAATTAGAGAATGGTGTGCAAAGCGATCAATATCCATATGAGGTATGCAACAAGATAGCATTTCAATTGAGCTCGGGCGCAAACCAGAATTCCCAGAGCGAAATGGGAAGTCAGAGCACATCATGTAAGGAAAATTCGAAACAAGACGGACCACGGAGTCTACAAAAGTTCCAGCATCACAACCAAGTTAAGAAATGGTCTTCGACGGGCCCACTAAGCCAACCAAAGGAACTCAATTGATTACTCGCCGTCGGACCAACTATCCAATTAACCTTATATGCAATTTTGTGTAGATTTATAATGTTTAAAGTGAGCCACAAAGATTGGAAGAATATTTACTAACGTCGGCCGTTAACACGTTAGTACATATTCTTCCAATCTTTGTGGCTAAAGGATTGGAATTGGGACGATCATCTACCATCAGACTTAGCAGCTGAATGGTTACGTTGGCGAAATAATCTTGGACAATTTAAACAACATCAGATTAATCGATATATACATACAGGCAAGAACACTAAATTGGCCTTGTACGGATTCGCAAATGCTTTACAACACACTTACGCAGCAGGCGTATATGGTCAAGCAATATAACCTAATGCCAAGCAAATTACGATCCCACGAAAACAAAACTGGATAAATATTGGAGCGTATATGAGCAAATCACAGTGGATGCACGTTGAATTTGTAGAAACCCAGCTTACTGTGCCTGGAGAGGAATGGAGCTCGAAAAAAGACTTCGAATTATGGTGGAACGGTCCAAAATGGGTAACAAATCGGGAGAGCTGGGCAATGAATCGAGTAAGCCAAGATGATACAACAGAAGAAATGCATATCACAAAATATCAAACTTGGCAAAATCACCAGAACTTTGGCTTATGACCAGCGATTTCTGAATATAATAAAGCTTTAAGCAGCTCTGCCAATCAAAGTCACGACACATTTAATTAATCAAGAACTCCAAAATCGACCAATGACCAATCGAAGAATTTTAAGCAAGAAATGAACTATTAGAATCTAAAGGGGAGCTATACCTTCTTCCAGTAAATTAAAGTACTTTCAACCATTTCTTGATGAAATAGGATTACTGCGAGTCGGAGGAAGGATTACCAATGCAGCGATAACCTACGAGGTACAGCATCCACTTATATTACCAGCAAGAAACCCACTAACTGATGCGATCGAAGGTGGACAGATAGATCAGTACACCCTGATGTGGTAGTGATGAAAAACTTGAAGTAATAGCCAGCATAATTGTCAAATGAATGAATAGCAGGACAATAACGTTAAATTTCTGTTCACTTAGAGAAACCTGAATTTCATGACTCGCTTTAGCGATTATTTGGTCCATCGGTTGCTGTCCGAACCTTAACTTAGCTGATAGAATTGGAAGTGTGTGATCTGCTAAATATATGCTGCTGAGTATGTATGACATGTATCGAGCGCTCTAGAGGACAATGAAAAATGTTACACGCCAGTAAGAGCTGGACAGCTAATTCTTAATTATTGGCTAACGAGCTTCTAAACGATCTGTTTAAATGCAGACACACTGTGGGGTATGAACGAAAGACTCAAGTAGTAAATTGGCTTTAGGAATCTGTGGTAAACATCCACTTCAGCTAAACGATATTTCATCCGGAAACGGATTCGTACGAGTTGAAATATATCGAATGTACAATAGTTGTGTACTAGATTGCAGTATAGATGCAAGGGGAAAACACCCAGTGGTTATCGAAAGTGTGTTTAACGAATCACAACGGCGCACAACAAATCAAGAAGGAACAGTGCTCCTAAATGTGGGTGGGTCAAACAACAGGAAGCAATTGAGTATGTATTCTAAAATGACTGGAACCACCTTTCATAATTAGCTCTAAATGCATTCTTAATTAGAATCATCCACGGCAGCAACACTTAGAGCAAGTCAGTTATGAGGCAGCTTCTTTAAGATGTTATATGACATCTTCATGGCCCAAAGATTCTTTAAAGGTGACAAAAATTCGGTTTACTAAGGAACAGTAAAATGTACCACATACGCAACGAATGCAATCGAGCAAGAAGAAGATACCAGTGTGGTAGGTGCAGTAGAGCCTGCACGTCAACAACGCGAGTACAAAATTAAACAACAAGAGAAGGAAATATTTAATAGTAAACGCTTATATTTCCAAGTATCATTTAAGCAATCGTCAACCAAGAATAGCGTATAAACTGGCCAAGCAGAAGTTCATAAGTTACTGGCAACCAACCATGGAGCATTGCACCTATAAAATTGTTAACCGCCTCTTACAACCACCATTAACATAATATAAGAGATATTTAATCAGCGCGCCCTGGCAATATCTCAAATATCGTAAAAGGAGTTTTCTTAACCAATGCAAAATTTGAGGGGTGGTCCTTTTGTCTAAGGGACAAAATTCTGCTAACGACTCATCTACAATCGGCTATCTGGACACTGCTGAGTTTTCAGAATTTTTATTTCTCTGATTTTTCATATTTCCTGATTTTCTTTCTTTAACTTAGCGATTTCGCACTTAGCGTTGCTAAGTTGGGATGTCATTTTTTCCTGTTTCCTGTCGAGTCGTGAAGGTTTATTATATAGGTCTAGCAACGGTAGGTTTACCTTAGGATAAGTTCGTTTTGATTGAAAAACTCGTTGACTTAATGACTGGCTGTTGTAGCACCTACCGATCCAGCCAAAGAAGTTAGAAGTGATTCATTGAAGAGAACATTTGCTAGGGTTTGGGTCTTATTTCATCTAGCCTTTTCTCGGCAGGGAGAAGTTGGAAGGAAGCAGGGAGGTTGGCATGTGGGCTGACATATTAGAATTGTAATTTTAGAACCACTTTACGAGGAAAATTTAACATCATTAATGAATGTCACCTTCAATAGGTATTAATGAAATATGCATGTTTAAAATAATTTGCGCTACAACTATCTTCCGATTATTCATGTATCATACAATTTTGAATAGTGGAGACTGGTCTTCTCATTTTAAATATCTGAACTTACATTTTTGCGAACTGGCAAACATTAGTTTTATACCGATCTACAAATTTTGTATGTGCAGAGTTAGCCAAAACGAGAAATTAAAGATGTGAAGTTTAATGAGGATTAAAATTAAATAAAGTTAAATTGCGGTATATTTATAAATTAGTACAGCTACCAGCACCAGCGAACAAACCAGTCTATAAGAAAGGAGTTTGGTATGTACCAAAAATGCTCAGAAGATGCTAGAAAATCGTACATTATAAGCTGCACTATGTACTCGTATCAACCTTCTTGACAACAACAATAAGTTTTATTAATGATTACTACTTCCCTTTGCTACAAGCAAAATATATAAAATTGTTAAACCCTGTTTAAGTTTTCAAATGCAGCTTAAATTTTCACACCATAGTGTAAAACTTGATGTAAATTTTGGAGCGTTGGTTTGAGAAGCAATCCAATTCACCAAATTCTTAAAAGCATCTCGATTCCGATATATTTTGCGCAATTATTATTGAAAATTTTTAAAAACTCCCATAAAAATCTTGATAAATCAAATAACTGCAATAGACAAAATTCGTTCGGCCTGCTACGCCAAAAATTGTTAAAAAAAAGTGCAACATTTACTCTTGCATTTCATCATATAGACTGTGTGACAACTTAAGATAAAAGTCAATTTTAAGTAAATTTTTCGGTAAATTCAATTATTTTTGAAAAACTATATGTCAAACTGATCGATAAATCTGTCCTAAAACCGGGGTTTACCGTAGTTAACGATTTACCTTAAGTTTGGCACGCAACCATATTTAAATTGCTGTGGCACTATTCTGGTAATTCCCCGGGAAGGGAGCTGCAAAAATAGTTAACTGCAAAAAGAATTTAGATGTAATTTTTATTTAAATTTTTTTTCTGGCATACTGAGGTAAAAAGTTAGTGTTAATTTTTTTGAAAACAAAATTAATTCGAGAATAATTTTCTTTGCCAATTTTTAGGTATGGAAAATATATTGCCAATTTATAAATATTTACATACTGCTTTTCTCCTTAATAAGCCGGAAAAATATTTGAACAGAAATTAGATATAAATTCTTTCCCCAGTTCCCTATACCAGAATAGTGTCACTGGATTACCAAAATGCTTTTTAACGGCTCTTATAAGTCTACAGAATGGATTTCAAATTATGTAATTAAAAAGGAAGCTTTATCACGGTTGCTTGGCAATGTCTGATGGAAGCTTTCGTTGCTTGGTAATTTCTGATGAACAATTGCTTGCCAATCACATTGCACAAAACAATGATTGATAAAAAAAACTGATATTCGGGTCATAGAAAGGTGTTTATTCTGCACTCATAAACTTCATTACTAATATCGAAATACCGGTATTTTTAATAAAGGCAAAAAACTAAAGCTGGCTTCTTTTAGGAAGCGTTTTTTGAAGTGCTCTAAAATTCCGATGTTTATTTTGAAGTATACTATCTAAGTGTAGGTTTGGAATGTAGTACCTATATATCAAGAGTTAATGATACACGATTAAAAATTAAAACTGTATTTAAATCGTATTCATGCTTTAGGTTATATACAATAAAAATACCAGTCATCTATAATATGCAAATTATACCCAAAAAATATTGATTTTAATCATACACATAATAATAATTATATAATTATCATATTTACATATTTTTTAATAAAAATATTAATAAAATAAATGTTTAATACTCTTTTTTTGGTTTCGATGTGCTTTTCGGATAAAAAAATTAAAATATAAATAAATTAATAAAATTGTTAATAAAAAAGTTTATTTTTTGGTAATTTATGATTTTTAGTTTATAATTAAATTTTTTTTAATGCATTAATTATAGGAAGCTGAATTATAATTATGTAAATTTTGGTTTAATACTTATTTTATATTACACGCATGCACGTTGGGCGGCTTCGATCGTAAATATTGAAATCTTTTGCGCCATGTTGTTTATGTTTGATGATATCGGTGACCGGATCCAAAAATCTAGATATTTGTTTACGAAATCCCACAGTTTTATATATAACTATAGTTTGTTCTAGTAGCTAATAATTAAACTGTGTGACCACCAATAACGCAGAGAAGACCACTGTTATTAATAAATAATTTATTGTTTTGGGACAGGCGGGGCGCGTTACTTATTTAATAGCAGATATTAATCTACCTAAATGCAAATGTCTATTTTGTAGAAGCACGTAGATTTTATTTTGATGGGTTACTTGACGAGAGTAAACCTCCCATATCCTGATATACGTTTACATAGTTGTGGCAATTCCCCACGGTTATCGTATATCCATTTAATTAAATTTATAGAAAAGTCTACAAATTTGATTTGAAGTGATAACAGAAAATTGGAACTTTAAAAGAAAATGCTTTACCTTATTAAACGTATGTGACCCATACATTCTCATAAAACGAAACTTTTAGTGCCAATGTCACACAAATCTTTATATGATCATGTGCACTCAAATCTTTATATGGAGCTGTGCACAGCTAGTTAGCCTAGGTAATAGAATTAATTACTCATCCAATAGATATTTTTCCGTATATAGTTGTGTCAAACTGCATTTTTTTGGAGGGAAGAGGGGCAGGGAGATGGGAGAAGGGTTAGAAGGTGAAAGTCTTTGAGAGCGAAGTATAGGACTAGTTAGAAAACATATTCAGTAAAACACCCACCCTTTCGTCTGGCATTATCTGGTACCGTTTTATACATTTCTTCGGATAAAAACTTTAGTTTTGTTTTCGTGAGTAATATTTCTACTCTTGCCTACTTAGCAACGACGTAGAGGCCATTTTTCTTTGTGGCATTTTAGCTCTAAAGTGGCCGTGTTGTTATGCATTCTTTTGAGTTGAAGTGTGGCTCTGGTAATCGTCATTATAAATACAAATCTTGGAAAGAACATCAACATTCGTATTTTTTAGGATTCCATAGACTACACATTACCTGATGTAAGAAGAGCTTTTAAGCTCACAATGGGGTGTGCAGCCTAAAAATTGTTGTGTGGAATAAATAAATAGTTTTCAGTTCAACAGCCGGTATGATACATCCCCTTGGATAGAGCCCTGCCCAGATTTCAGTACCATATAGCAAGATCTAATTCACAGTTGAAATTAGCAAGAAACCTTTACATGCTCTTGATCCAATAAGGTATTCCTCCAGTCTTTTTAAGGAGGTAACACTGCTGTATTTAAGAAGAGGGTTAAAACATCTCTTGCCAGTACTTTTGGTTTGTAAATTAGTATACCCAGACATCGAATTGTGTGCTTTTCAGTTTTCTAACTTGTATTTTCTGTTTTCTACGAGTAGTACGGTGCTTAGCGGTTTATGTCTAGAGTTCAATACGTGTCGGGTACTTATTCCAAAAAACTTCAAGAAAGAGATATTCGCATCAAAGCGCATATCAGAAATAAAATTATCCAAAGCGGTTGCTAAATATTTCAGCGCTACGATTCAGGGAATTAACTGCCTTTTTACTACCGGATTGTTGGTTCCGATTTTTATTTGATAAACGAAGTTTTCGGATCGACCTTGAAAAGCGAATGAAATATAATTCAGGTGTCTGTACTGTGTATACAAAAAGCTACCTATGTAAAATTACCTAAATATCACGATTACATAACCCCTCCGAAAGACCGATTAGAGCGATCTAATTGATAAACTCGCGATAAGTTTTAAATCTGAATAATTTAAACTTTATGGTAAAAAGCTTTAAGATTAACATGCTAGATTTATTCACTTCATGACATATTTTATAGAAATAGACTTATTTAAAAGTTTACAATAATAATTCTCTTGAGTTATTCTAGACTGATTGGACTAATTTAGAAAATTGAAAGTTTGGGGCGAACTATTCTAAGTGTAAAGGACAGGAGATACAAAATAAACTATATTGGACCACGTTCTTGATAATTCTCTTCATTTTCTTCCCTAAAACTCGCGATCTTGCTTGTTCAAACCGCAAAGTTTTTTGTCTACGATTTTGTAGCTAAGGTCCCAGCGAGTGGTGCCGCTATTGATGATATGTCTCATTTGCTTTGTCTTTTCTTTATAATCGCTGGATCGTTTGTAGGATCTCCCCTGTTTTCTAGCCCGTTTCATAGCAAAGTATGTGTAGCTCCGCTTTCTTTACTGCCAACTAGTATATGTATTTGATTATTTATTGTATCGTGGACGCCTTTTTGACATAGAGGAGTTACGTATCTCGATGATTTCGTTTATAGTATTTTTCATAAGTGCCTCTGTCTTCGATTTGTCAATACCTCTTAAGGTTTAAGCCCCTACCAGAGTATTGCCTTGTCGATCTTCTCCATGTTCCATCGAAGGAAGCATTTTGTCGCGAATCTATTATCCGGAATAGACCGTAAATATTCTAGGTGCGAGGTTTATGCTCTCCTTAGTTGGAATTTTAAAATATTTTCATTAAGTTCTTAGAGCAAATTCCGATAAACTGGCTCTAGGTAAACTCGGAAATTATTTGAAAATGAAGGTATAAAAAGCCAATCAAAATTGAAATTTTACTCTTTGTATTTAAAGTGTATCCAAACAAAACTGTTTTTCAGTCCATTTGCACTAATAATCTCGCTCTTCTTGACTTTGGAATCCGAAAGGCAGAGTTAGCAAGGTCGTCTTCCGGAGGGTACCAGTATGTATTGTACGTTGCTCACATATAACTAATATATTAACGATACTTTCTTGTATTATTTGGTGCAAAAGATCGTCTGCTCCGTTCTCTGTGCAAGTTTGCCTGAAGAACAGAGGTTATCAATTCGATGTTCCATGCTTCCGAGCATATACCACATTATTAGTTTGGGTAATCCAGTTTTTACTATCGGGATCATTGTATTTACTTCTTTTATGTCTATAACTTATGTCTACGATCCGATGTCTCGCTTCGGCAACACATCCGCCTTTTCTGTTAAGCAATCAAGATTCCGAACTTCTAGGGAGTTTCGGGCATTAAATTTCTTATATTGCGTGCTAAAATTCTGTAATACGATAGTTGCTTCAACAGTTTTAGACCTCAACATGAAGATGGCAGCACTCGTCAACTTCTATCTTTGAGTGAGTCGATGTGATTGTTTTTGTAAAATGGAAAAATTGAGTATCAAGCTGTCATTAAATATTTATTTTTGAAACAATACGCCTTCGCAAATCAAAGATGAGTTGGACGGTGTACGAGTACTCTAGACCTTCATTTACCACCTTAAAATTGTGGGCAGCTGAATTTAAACGTGGCCGTGCCAGCTTGGATGACGATGAACGTTTACAGATATACCGGCTTAACCTGAATATCCATAATTAATTGTAACGATTTAGACATTCGTGCTAATAATACAGCGGCTCATCTAACCGGGGACTAGTTGATTTTTTTAATGAAGCATCTTGTGATCTACGCTACGAATATAAAACACACATCCATATCTCTTACCGATTGCATTATTAAAACCGTGAATATCATCTAATTTATTACTTGGCAGCAACAGAAACTGGAATTAAAATTTTGTTCAAAGTAATTAAGTCTTTTTTAAATTCATACTTTCCTCTAATAAGCTGCCTTTCGTCTAATAACCAGGTATGGGGCACTCCGTTCTAAAACACGAATAGACCATAATTTTTGCATAAAAAACTCTCCTGCCATGACATGTGGCGAACATATTCTATTATGAAAACGCATAGTATTGTCAGAAAACTGACATATTTCATATTAAGACTTCAACTTTGCTTTCAGTTTCATAGACTGATCTAGAATACCATCCTCGAACAAAACATTGTTCATGTAAAAACTTCCTGCTAATATTTTAGCTGCATCTGAGAGAGTCTCATTTCCGAAGTAGCTAGGAGCATTTAAGAGGATCCAAAGAATGGTCTCACCACCAAATAGGCTTTAAGTTTTGGCCCTGCGGAATAATCTGTATTTGTCTATACAATTTACATATCAGCAGAAAATGCATAATCGTGTTTTCTAAATCGAAGAACAACTAAGAGCAAGCTATGCTGAACATACCCTATTATAGTTAGCCAAAAATGTCCAGCCATAAATGACGATAATGCAGATTCAAACTAATGAAACGAACATGCCAGGCGATATCGACTGTCATTTTCGTTTGATTAGTTTAACTCTGCATTGCCGATATTTTTGGCTGGACATTTTCAGCTAACTTCAGCTGTTCAGCAGTTCAGCAGTTCTTCGATTTAGAAAACACGAGCAAACCACCAGCCGAAAAATGTCGATATGCTGATACACATTTTATGTTGGAAAGTAATTATTTATATTACAAATTTTTATTTTAATGTTTTTCAAAACAACTAAAAAGATTAAAATAAGAATTTTTCTACTTTTGTTTTCTATTGTAATGGCTTTATTGTGATTGTTCCGTGTACATTTGTCTATTTTCAGTACTCTCGAATTAAATACATAATCGTAGGAATTTCCTCCATTTAGTATCAATCAGGGTGACAACAATTATGATAATCGACACCTATTTATACACAATCAACTTCCCAATCATATAGACAACATTTCAATGTAAGTAATACAACATCGGTCGTCGCGACCTGATGATAAGACTGATTTTTTCAAATCAATAATCTCATCCGTTCGAAACTGATTTGTTGCGATTCTTACAAATTTTCCATCTATGAGTTCAAAAATTCAAAAGAATTTTTCATTTGAAACAATTAAACGAATGTACCAAACCAAATTTTTGTAAGTGATTTATTAGATATTTGGGGAGGTAAGATGTGAAATGCATCTATAGTTACATGTTTGGAAAATATTTTAAATGAAGTGCCTTCTAATGATTATCATTTAAAAAATGTCAGGTCAATTTTCATTGGGTAGTTCAGGCAAACTCGATTGAATATATCGCACACAAAAAATTTGAAAATTTCTAAAAATTGGCCGTTTAAAGTGTTATGGTTGAAAATAGATTCGTTTATTTGATATGTCTGATGTGGTCTAAATGGCAACCGTACGGGCGTATATTTGGCATTTTTCCACACGTCTTTGACTTTTATAATACGGTGGGCAAAAAATAGTAAGACTTGCTCATAATTTTAAAATTCTTTATTTATTTCTCCAAATCTATTTCGTCCCCCTCAAAGTAATTCCCCCCGGCCTCAATACACTTGTGCCAACGTTTTTTCCAATCCTTGAAACAGTTGTTAAAGTCAATTTCCGGAATAGCCTCCAATGCGCGTAGCGATTCACGTTTAATGTCTTCAATTGACTCAAAACCCGTTTCCCCGGAGTGGTCGTTTGAGTTTGCTGAACAGCCAGAAGTCACACGGAGCTAAATCAGGCGAATACGGTGGTTGCGGAACGATATGGGTGGAATTTTTGGCAAATGATTTGTCAATATGAAAAGGTACATTATCGTGGTGCAAACACCAAGAGTTGTCGACCCATAATTCCGGCCTCTTTTTACGAATAGACGATAAACGACGCATAACACTCAAATAGTAGGAAGAAGTTAAAGGAATTCGAAGTGCACCACACCTCGATAACCGAAGAAAACTGTCAACTTCACCTTGATTTTTGACTTGCTTTGAAGTGGTTTTTTCGGCTCACCTTTCGCACGATATTCGGCCGATTGATCGTCTGTTTCCGAGTCGTAAGCATAGATCCAAGACTCATCGCCAGTTATAATACGTTTCATGACATCCTGGTAGTCGGAAAGCATTGTTTCACAGACGTTTCAAAAAATTGAGAGATTTTAGCCCAAATGATCTTTCAAAATGGTTTTCACTAATCCTTCCGATATTTCAACGATGCTAGTAAGGTCTCTGACTGTTAATCGTCGATTCTCGAGCACCAATTCCTTGATTTTATTAACGTGTTGATCATCAGTTGATGTTGATGGCCGTCCTAGACGTGGTTCGTCGTCAACACGTTCTCGACCCTCTTTAAACAATTTATACCAATCAAAAACACTTGCTCGCGACATACAATTATCACCGAAGACCTTTTGCAACATTCTGAACGTTTCGGCACCACAAAATTGATTCCGCACACAAAATTTAGTGGAACTTCCTTGTTGATTAATTTCACTCATTGTAAAAATCACCGAATGCACTTTTTGTACTTCAGAAAGACAGGCGTATACTAAACACTAATGATTATTTTGATGTGACATTTGGCACAGATGTCACTGACAGTCATACCAACATAGAAAAAGAAATGTTTCGACGAATCGTTTTCCGCGCGCAATTTAAATTAAAAAGTCTTACTACTTTTTGCCCACAGTAGTACATATGCTAAGCAGATCAACCGTGTTTATAAATTGCCCCGCTTAATGAACTTTAATATCTCGATGCATATTTTTTAAGAATTTCGAGCATTTCTTGATCGGTAAGAGAATGGTCATGGTAAGTGGTTGCACTAATTTCTGGATTGAGTAATAAAATTCAATGAAATCTTCTTCAAATTTCTGTTTGCGATTGTCTATAGTTTGCCGAATGTCAATGTTCGATCGCCTAATTTTTAATATATACATGAGGGATTCTCTTAGTACTTGTCAAGTAGACTAAGAATTCTGTTCCAGAATTGACCAATAGTAATTTCGAAAAAGAAAGTCTATTACACTTAAAAATAAGTGCAACCCATTCTGCAGAAGGACGAGTAAAATTATTTGCCTTAAAATTACAAGGTTGAGGTTGCGAATAATTCGGCTTCGGTGTTTTGTAGATCAGGTGCTCTGGAAAGTTGACGTTCGAGAAAGGCTGCATGTTGGGAAATTGATTAGTTATATAAGGGTTGTGAACGGACATGCCTGGTAATGGGTGAGCTTGGATAACTCCTAGAATTGGATATATGGGTGTCTGTACTAGCCGAAATATCATAGAATCTAATACATGACGTTCCTTCGGGTCTGTATTCTGTGTATTAGGATTAAGTGCGATTGAAGTTCCAAGTGTCATCGCTGGAACAGTAACGTTTGGTTCTATCGGACTTGAAACTCACTGAATTGTTTGGGTAGATCTAGCGACAATAGAATTATTAATAGAAAGGTCTTAATGGTGCACACATCTGGAAAAAATTGCAGGACAATTTTCATGTTTAAAGTGTCATGGCTGGGAAAGGATTCAGGTAAAAGGTCTTAGTGATGGTCACACCTGAAAATAATTTCAGATCAATTTTCGTGTAGGAAGTCCGGGAAAACTCGATTGAATATATCGCACACACAAAATTTGAAAATGTCTAAAAATTGACCGTTATAAGTGTCATGTCTGAAAGTAGATTCAAATGAAAGGTTCTACTGATACTCACACCTAGAAACATTTCAGGTCAGTTTTCATGTGGGGGGTCCCGGAAAAGCTCGATTGAGTTTAATAACAATACTATAATGTTGAACATTGGAGCCCACTGATAAACAACCATTTACCCAAGTTTGCGATGATGACTTCGCCGACGCTTTAAAAACCACTCCAGTTTGTCGGTTTCGCTATTTTCTTTTAGCACAAAATGATGAGGAATATAATAGGTTTTATATATTCGTTTAGGAACATTGACTGGGATCGTTTATTATTGACATATGATCTATAGCCAAATATGCGTGTCTATGTTGTATAAACCTTATCGAAAGGTAGCTACCGATTTGAACATTATTTATTATTTTTATTGTTACTTCTTCGCCGGTGAAGTGTTTTGCTAAGCGACAATTTATCAAAAGTTTACGATCAATCATTATTGGGCTCTTCTGATCGAATTCGTCGTTGCGCCTCTGTTGAAATAGAATTAAATTTCGCGGCTCGATATTCATCAATCATCGATTTATCCTAGTATTTACGATTATAGACGTAATATGCACGAGGTTGTAAAGAGCATCTATAGTCAGATCATATATACATAGCTATAAAATTTTCAGATTATCATCTTGAATAAATCCCCTTTATACACACTGGAAAAAAATCAATCCATTTTATTATTATTATTATTACTGCTACTATGTACAAGAACATACATGGGCCCTATATGCTGAGTGTTATTATTATTATTACGCGTTCGTTATTATATTAGAATAATTGTTGTTGTACATTAAATTTTATGATTAAAAAATCATAAATTGATAATGATAAAGCGATTGATTATCAATATAATTGTATGTTTACATAATTATATTTTCATTTATTATAATTTTTTTTTAATTTAATCTAAATATTAATATTAAATTGAACATTAAATATGCGTTATATATACTTTACATATAATTATGTATTTTTTTAACGTGTATACGCGGATTTCGGATGTACATGTAGGTTTATAAAAAATGTATTCTGTTCAGTTTGTTATCGATAAAATTATATAATTTTTATTATTTGAGTACATATACGAGTATGTAATATATATGATAATATCTAATGAGGTGGGACGTCGTGTACTTTTTTATTTGTACATATTTTGTGCAATATATTTAATCAAAAATATTGGTCTTGCATATGCGATAATTATGATGGAAGCGATCCTTTCACCATATCGATTATCGAACAAAAAATGATTTTTATATTTTTCAACGGCTTGAATTGAATATCGTGTTACCAATTTGCTGCAACCATCAATGTTTGCCACTTACTTGTTAAGGATTATTTCATGTAAATGTTGGCCACGTTTTAAATGGTCCATGCGAGTTGCCCAATTTTTCACCAGTTTTTCGAGTATTTTGGCTGATATCTCAATAATGCCACGTTTAATGTTGTCATGTAATTCTGCAATTATTGTTGGTTTATTGGCATAGACGAGAAATGTCACGTAGTTCCATAAAAAATAGTCAAGATGCATAAAATCGTAAAAACAGATTTCGGGGAAAAAACAGATTTTCTTCAAGATGTTCTAAGGCCTACTCACCAAAACTCGCAAGTCGTTCGGATTCAGTTGTTGCACGACCTGTATTTTATACGCCTTAAGACCAAGATCCTTTCGTAAAACCTTCCACGTATAGTTGAATAACACAATCCCAATTGCTATGCCCTGCAGATGTACATTTTGTCGTCTTCATCAACACTTTTGCCGTCTTCATGAACGTTCTAGCTAAATTCGATAAGTTATTACTTTTTATAGAGAGTCTCAAAATGGATATACATATTGTAGTAGTTTCGGCAACATTTGTTCAAAGTTCTAACAAATTTTCTTATAATATTAAAGATTACGTAAGTATTTTCTTCCGACAAGATGATAGAACAGGTGGTGGTATTACTATATTCATTAAGAATGATATTCCATTCACCATGAAAATTATGGATGACGGTTCTTTAACATTCCAATACATATGCATTCAACTTTTGCAGTTTAATCTAACGAAGGTATGCGGAATATATATAGGCCTCCTAATTCTGACCCAGCATCGTTTCTTGATTTTTTAGAACAATTTCTCAGAAACTATATATACGCACACGATTTTATTTTAGTTGGTAACATTAACATACCTGTTAATAAAAATTCTAACTTAATCTCAGACTATAACGCAACCTCTCATGTTATGATTGTAACAAATACATTCTTTACCAGACCACTGAGCCGTAATATTTTAGACCACTCTGTTAGCAGTTTTCATAATATTGAGCATGTTCGGAATTTTACCATTGAAGCCGACATAAGTGATCATAGTTTTGTACTCTCAAAATTTCGCTTCAAACCCAAATATTGTACTCGGACACTAACGAAGAGATACGTTAATTACAAAAAGGTTAATGAGTCCTTTGAATATTTTTTAATGATTACCGTGTTTGACGTCAGAAATCCTGAGTCTACTCTAGAACGGATTTTTGATATGTATAATAAACTTGTTCTACTGTTTTCCGTATTGAGGGAAGTAAATGTAAAAATGGAAAATGCAAGTGTTTGTCCTTGGATGACTCTTGATCTTTGGGATTTAATTAAACTTAAAAGCCGGATATTGAAGCGCTTTAAACGGAACAGTACTAATTTAGAACTAAAACATAAATTAGATTTGCTAAATAGGAAGATCAAAAACGGAAAATATTTTGCAAACAAGCATTATTTTGACAATTTATTTAATAATTTGAGTTAAAAAGAGATCTGGAAACAGTTAAATCAAGTCATGGTAAATAACTCTAATAATAGGATCCACTCCGTTATTTGTAATGATGTTGAGTATCATGATCCTACTGCTATTGTTAATATATTTAATCTCAGTTTTGTTAATTCTGTTGATTCTTCTGTATCAGTAAGTAGTTCTAGTCCAGGCTCAGGTGATTTAAATAAATTTCATACTATGGTGCATAGTATTAATTCGTGTTTCTTTTCGCCCACTTCCTGCAGCGAAATATCGAATTTAATTTCAAATCTCAGTAATACAAAGGGTGGTGGTTATGATAACATTCGTAATGTGGTTCTGAAGAATTATTTGCCATTTTTTTCACAATGACTAGCCGATCTATTAAATGTGGTTTTGGAAACCGGTGTTTACCCCGATTGTCTTAACATTGCTAAAGTGACACATATCTTTAAGTCTGGAAATTTTAAACTAGTTAATAATTATCGTCCAATTTCAGTTTTGTCGGTATTTGACAAAACTTTAGAAAACATTATTGCTAACCGGATGATCGACTTCCTGAATAAATCTATTCTCGTCAGTATGGATTTCGACAAGGTTCTGGTACAGATTTGGCCTTAACAGACATTACGGATTTGATCTATCGTAATTTGGACAGGCAAAGCTATATATCTGACTTATTTCTTGATTTTCGTAAAGCTTTTGACGGTATAGATCACAGTTTACTTCTTCAAAAATTACAAATTTATGGCTTCCGTGGCCTATCACACAAACTTTTAGTAAGCCACCTTAGTAATCGAAAGCAGTTTGTGGTTCTAAATAATGTAAAAAGCTCCAATTTAGGTGTGAACTGTGGTGTTTCTCGAGCGAGTGTCCTTGGCCCTTTATTATTTCTAATCTACGTAAATGTTATGGCCATTTTACCGCTCACGGGTTATATTAGAATGTTTTCTGGCGACACGGCGCTTTTCTATGAATCCAGAGATTGTCAGGTAACAATGTCACATATGAGGGATGATATTATTTTACTTTTGGATTTTCTTCACTTAAACAAAATATCAGTTAATTTTAATATAACGAAATATATAATTTTTCACTCCCCACGCCCGCAACACATTGATTTACCACCACTTCAAATAGCAAATTGCACCATAGAGGACAACTTCAAGTTCCTTGGAATAATATTCGACAAGCATATGACGTGGGAGGACCATATTAATTCTATTTGTATTAAAGTTTGCCCATTTTTTTGCTTGATTAGAAAATTGGCTGATTTCGTTCCAGTACATGTGTTAAAAAAATTTATTTCTCATTTATTCACACCCGATTTTTATACGCTTCTTCTACCTTTGGTTCAGCTGTTAAAGAGAAACTGAATAAATTGCAGATTTTATAAAATAGATGCTGTAAAGCAATGTATAAACTGCCTCGCCTATTTCCTACTGTGGAGCTCTATCGAACTATTGCTATAGGCATTCTCCCAATTAAAGCAATTTTTGAGATGTATGTGTCGATCTACATGTTTAAGTCTCTACACATCCCATCATTAATTTCGACTATACAATTCGAATTTCTAGATCATGGCTATTCAACCAGAAATTCTAGTTAGTTGCCCCCAAATTAGAACTGATTTTGGCAGAAAATCATTAACATTTATTGTCATTAACTTACCTGAAAATATTAAGAGCGCTGTACATATTTTTATGTTTAAACGAACGATAAAATCTCATCTGTTGTCATCAGTTAAAGATGACTTAAACAAAATATTGTTGTCCAGTAACGTGAAATTGGTGCGAAATTTTGTCACAATGGCTTGAATTGTTTGCTCAGTAGATCGATTATAATCTTTATAAAATGGACGAAGTGCGCGAAACATATTTTTCACTGAATATTAATTCGGGTGTTGTCTTTCCATGATGAAATGGCAATGCTAATTGAGAACAATTGACATTGACAGATGACGCTAATCACGCGTGATGTGTCATAAGAAATTACCAACAAAAAAATTAAACTTAAAAATTCTATTAACCAATCAATTAAATTCTAAAAGTCGTATTAATTATTAAAATTTGAATTATTAAACAAACGGTCCATTTATTCCATTCAAAAAGTACAAAAATAGCCAAAGTATGAAAATTTTCCATTGGCGATGACGGGATTAAATAAAGGGTTAGGGAAAAAGTTCGTGACCTTTTTTGGGTGACATTGAAACAAAGAATTTTCTTATTTCAAATGAACTTTATTAAACCAAATATGTGCCATTTTGATCAATGACCTTTTGCCATTTTTCTGGTAGAGCCATGATTCCATCACTGTAGAACTTCTGTAGTTTAGAGGCGAAAAATCGAGACAACTCAATTTCGCAGGCCTCTTTTGAATTTAATGTAAAACCATTAAGATGGTTCTGCATGGACTGGAACAAATGATAGTCCGATGGTGCAAGGTAAGGACAATATGGTAGGTGCATCAAAACATCGTAGTCAAGCTCTCTCAGTTTCTGCCGTTTTAACTGAATTGCTTGCCTTAAACGCGTTAGTTGCTGACAGTAAAGATTAGAATTAATCGTTTGGCCCGATAGCAGCACCTCATAATGCACGATTCCTTTCCAATCCCATACAGCATTACCTTTCTTGGCGTCAATCCTGGCTTTGATACCGTTTGGGAAGCTTCACCTCGTTTCGTCCATGATCTTTTTCGCACAACGTTGTCGTATCAACAGCGTTTCGCAGATGTTAATCCGGTCCATTAAATTTTTAACTGTTAATTCATGTGGTACCCAAACGTCAATCTTTTTTTTATATCCAGCCATTTTCAAATGATTTAAAACTGTTTTGTGATCAATATTTAGATCTTTATCAATTGCATGGCTGCTTATATTCCGGTCTTCTTTCTGCATGGTTTCATCAACTTTTCCAGTGGTTGGTTGACCAGAGCGAGATCCATCTTTGACATCCATATTTCCAGCACCTTCTCCATAAAGCACCTTCTCCATAAGCGGCATACATTTTTTCGCAAGCCTGAGCCGCGTTTTTACCTTTGTGTGATATGTGTTCTTATAAGAATTGCCCGATACTGTCAATGGTTACTGAGATATAGGAATGTAAAGCCAACTACCGGGAAAAAGGCCACGAACTTTTTCCCCTACCTATTATTACGAGGGTTTTCCTCACATTAACATTTAATGTTTATTTATTAACTTAACCACGATCAATACTTCGATTTCCTAAATCTTATTCCAATGTGGATCATCTGTGTGGCTAATATTTTTAGGAAGGTCTAGCTTCATTTAATCCTTAATTAAAGTATGAAAATATTCTATTGGGGATGACGGGGTTAAATATGACGGGGAAACTCACACATGTTGAATGTTTTTATATTTCTCAACTGTTTGTTTTACCTGAATTATGAATTTTTTTTCCTCATAGAATATGTATATGTATTGCCATTTTTTGTGTCTTTTTTCAACATTTCTTATACAGTTAGATTTCATTAGTTCGTTTGTCAGTCTCTTCATTTCCCCTCAATATTAAGTGCTTAGAATAAACTTTCCAATTATACAGTATTTTGGAACTTGTGATGATATATTTGGTTTTTTTATTTGGAGGTGGTGGGAAAAGTTCGATATTAATACCTTGTGTTGTTCCCTAGATAACTCTAAGTGAATTCATGTTTTAATGACATGTTGAATGATAATTATGTGACACGGCACGTCATTACGCAATTTTAATTTATTTTGCATAGTGATGCAAAGTATAGCAATCATAAAAATTGTCGACCTCGATATTTTTGCAGTTTGTCCGTGGCAGATTTAATGTGGTGTCTGTCTATCTTTGTCCTCTCTACAACTCTAACGGATTGACTGTTTAGTCTCAATGAAAAATTGCACAATTTTACTCCAAATTTTACGGGAATCGCTAAACATAAAGTGCTCTAGTAGTATTTTCGTTTTTGCATTTATGTATTTTAAAAAATATAGCATTTTCGGTAAAAGCGATTATTGAAAAAAGGATTCTAAATTAAATTTGCTACCAACTTGGCCTCAGGATCATTTTCCCTTAATTTAAGCGAAAGTAACGATGTTTCAAAAAACTGTTTTTTTTTTTTACCGAAATTTGACCTCTCTTCATTCTAGTGGACTAGTAAGAATGCAATTTCATACTTAAGCTTTTCCAAGAATTTTGGTAAATTTGTCGGCTGGTGTATCGAATGTGACAACTGGTGAGGTTTAAATCATCAGAGTGACAACTTCACGTTTGTGAATTAGTTTTAAAAGCTCTTATTTATACATACAATTTCTTCTGCCTAAACAGTATACTTGAGCATATTTCAACATATTACCGGGCTCTACTCTGAGCATAATAAAAACTTTTAATTATTACTTGTGCTGTCAAATATTTGCTCGATGTTTTATTCTGATGCAGGATGTCCTGAAGGCTCTCTAATACTACAGATATTTCAAAAATTCTTATTAGTGCTGATCGTCCTCTGTCTTCGTTCGTTCTTTATTCTTTTAATTACAGTATTTCCTGTCCGAAACGATGTTGTTCCTTGGTCAAGTTTTTATCGATGTTGTGGTAAGGTTTGGTTTATGTTTTACTAACTTGGTAATGTTCTCAAAGTGGGACCCATATTTTTCCGCCTCTCGTTGGATGATGACTCCGAACAAGTTCCCTAACAAAAGACCCGCTCAGTTTTCAAAATCTCATTCCATTCGTTTACGATCCATATTGCTTTCGAATAATAGCTCGTTGTTTGCTATTGAATAATTGTATGGTCAGTAGTTACTGTAGAATCACATTGCATTTTAAAGAGGACAGCACTTCATATAAACCGACTGCAACTCTGTGTGCGTTATTTTAAATTCCTCAATTTCCTCCCAGTAGGACATGCAAGTCGCAGAATGGATTATATTGCTATGCCATTTGATTTGGTCTACCTACAGGTTTTGATTTTCTAGTTGGTTGTTGTCTCGGAGCTGGACCGTTGTTGCCAGTTGAACTTTACTGTGGCGGCTCGAACCAAGTCATCGTAACCAGCGTGGGTCTCAAGAAGCCGTTCCAACTTCCTCCAAGTAGTTGTTCATCCTTTATTAATACTAAGTCGTTTACCACCAAATTTGACTGTGTCTTTGTCCATTTCTCAGTTGGTGAATGTATTCGGACCAGCGTATTTAGAATTGTTATACTAATTGTTTGGTTATATGCCAATTTAATCTCGCGGTTTCAATGTTCTCGCATGGTGATACCTTAAGTGAATCGCCAATTAAGAAGTGCCCTGGGGTTATTGCTGCTAAATTTGGTTTGGATGGTTGATTGATCTATACGATTAATATGGATTCTCAGATGAATTTTGAACGAAATTGTTTACCAATTTCGCATAGCCAATTATACTAGAGATAACTCGGCTAATTCTTAATAAATAATTGTGAAATTTACATGGTAGGTTTACTTTATTTTCACTAACCGCCATTTCGTGTAATTGGGTTCAAATCAACTCAATTTGCATTTGAACTCATTTTAAGAATCATTTTAATTCATCGAGTTTGTCAAATAAGTCAGAATAAAACTTAATGCATACCTGTTCCCCCGTAATCGGATTAACAGATTAGTTTATATTTTCATAAGTGTAACACGAGGTTTTCATAAGGTGTGAGGAAGTTATAATTACGAATATTATATTTAAAAAAACATTATACAAACTGACTCATTATACAAACTGACTACAACATGTAACGCGGTGAGAAATTGGTTAGTACCATTCAAATTGGTTATTTTCCAGAACCACACTCGCATTTCACGTTGAACCATCATTTTAAGCACCTACTGAGTTTTCATTCATTTTATTGAGAAATGCTTAAATCCAATTAAAATTGGCGATTTGTTTGATCGACATTTTTATCAAACAACCTAAGTATTATCACAATCAGAACCACAGTCGGAACTAATATTAATGGAACCTAATTTTCAACATACAAACCGTCGTTCTTTCCGATCGCTTAATAAACGGCTTATCCATTCAAATTACCTATTTCACATAACGCGCGAGGTTGTTTCATACTCATTTAATATTTTAGAAGAATCATATACGGGACTTATTTTGTAATTTCAGTTTCACCCAAATTGAGAATCGAATGAGCTAACATTATTCAAAACTTCCAATTTTCAGGACCTTCGATCAACATTTTTAATTCATTTTTAGAACCCTATACAAATCACAAAATTCACATAACAAGCGAATTAAACACCAAGCAACATCAATTATTGGATAGCTATCAATAATGAACTCAGACGTTTCTGAACATTCCTTGACTAAAACAAAAATTCTTATGACGTGTAAATAATCAAGGTGCTTGCTACACCTATATGCCACCGGAACTTACATCAGCACATACAAACTATGGCTCAGTTCCGTTCGGGTTAGTTGTAATCAAGAACCTCATCCAAAAATTATTTTGATTCCATTTATCATCATGATAGTGTGGGCTATACTAATAAAATATATACATAAATAATATTTCAGATCTTTTCGTCTTCTGGTTGGCCGCATAAATCCTTACACAACTATATTGCATTGTAATCGGTTAAGAAATTATCTAGTTGATTTGCAGAAATGTTCTAAAAATTAATTTCAAATTCCATTTTCATTCACATTAGCTTGCTCCTTGCCAGTTGTCCATATTCCAGAACTTCTTCTAAAAATGATTTTGTTTATGAAAGTATTAATTTTCCAATGAATTGTCAATTGGTAAACCTATTAACCTTAGCCGAACGTTGAAAATGATAATACCGATGTGGCTTTGTTATCCCAGCCGAAAATAATCAATACATAATGAAAATAGTGTCTTTGCTAGTTCTTGCTATGTCATAAATATAAAAAATAAAATAAGATACATACGTAAACTCGAACATAACTTTATTTATCTAGTCAACAGATTTCAATATACGGCTACTCGCATATTTGCATAAATACAGAGTTGTAAAAAATGTGTTTCGGATATACCGATATTTTATCAATAAAATATTTTTTCGTATTCAAGATTTTTGCGATTTTGCCCTTGCAAAAAATTTAAAGTGAAGTATAGATTTTACTAACCGGAAGATGAAAGGCGATGATGGGCTAGATTCAAACTAATATTTTAGGGTTTAAATTGAAAAAATGAAGATTACCAATAAGAAAACCGAAACTTCGTAACTTAATTAATTACCAAATATGCATGGGTTTGTACTCGTCGTTAAAATCGATTGCCATTCGAAACGGTATTCTTATTGGGAACCTTAGTTTCTCAAGTCAATCCCAAAAATGTCATTGTGAATTTGGCGTTTTAACTTCCGATTAATAAAATTTCTTCATTTAATAAAATTATTACCATAGGGTCGGAAAATTCTTGAATGTTAACAAACCTTTCATTGATAATATATCGGAATATTCGGAATTACATTCTATGTATCCAAAACCTGTAGTTATATTCTATCTATCGATCATCAAATTGGCATAGTCAGATCGGTCTCTCTGGCAACATTTCGAGCAGCAAACGATTTTATGGATAAACCATCAGAAAAATCAAAATTTCAAATCATAACCTACCTACAATACGGGCCATTAAAATTCAGTCAGCTGGGTGTCTTATCAGGCAAAATCTCGAATAGCAAACGATTTTGTCTGATTTGGGATACAAAACACCAGAAGACATCAAACTATCACTAAATCTCAAATGCCAAACCATTTCAACGAAAAATACAAACCCTTGCATATTTGATAATTTTTAACTTTGTTATCGACAATTTTCGGCTGCATGCAAACAGAAGCGGCATTCTTATTGGTAATCTTCATTTCTCAATTAAAAATCCAAAATATCGATCGAATATACGATTAGTGATATCTGTCTATATCTTTATAAATTTTTGCAATCGGTCGGAAAATTTTTAAAAACCTCCCAACCCTCCATTTTATTGGGTAACCACTTTAAACACGCAAAGAGCCAATTGCACTCTCATAACCTCATCAAAATCCCTTCAAACCAGCATTAAAATCCTACCTAGAGTTATAGGTAATCGAATTGGCATAATCAGATTGATGTTTATCTGGTAACGTCGAGAATGACAAACGATTTAGTCGTCAAAAATCAGAAAAATCAAATTTTTCTAGCTGCATCATCAACATTTTTGGTTAGTTATTGCAGCTAAATCTGAATTACCGACATTTTTCTGCTGGAAACTGTTGACTAAATTTAACATACGTGTTTTATTGAACAAAATTTTGTTAACGCATTTGTACATACAAAAATTCAAGTTTCTAACATTAGTAGTTTTAAAGTAAAACGGCCGAAGGAAGCTTGTTAAGTGGGTAAACGATGGAATAGCTTTAAAGCTCTTGTAAATTATTGCTAGGTAATATTCAAATATTATTGATTTAAATTAAAAATCACATTTCTTGACAAATTTGTATTCAAAGTTTTGGTTTACCATGTAGAATATATTGCTGTCAAGTTTCGGGAGAAGTAACTGTCAACAACACCCAATGCATCAAACGAAAATATTTTCAAGACGTTAAGCGTCTCAAGGGGGTTTGCTGCAATAGTCCATTTACTAGGTGGTAGATTTTCCAAAAATAATTGCAAAACGTACAGTTCACGAAGAGAAAGGCTTTCTTTTGTAAACATGTGCAAATGTCGTATTGTATTTAGCATAAGTAATGGAAAAACTTTTCTTTACTGTTCAAAATATAATTTATCTTAAATGAAACCTTTTAATCATATACATACGTAAGAGTACATATACCAGTATAGTTGAAGGAAAACATCATAAATCTTAATAAAAATTCAAAAATGAAACGAAAAAAATAAAACTGATATGCAAATTTAGATCAAATTCAAACTCCTTAACTTAGAAAAAAATATATACAGAAGATAAATTTATTAGATTAATTTATATTTAAAATCTCATTAGTCAATTTTCTTATTATTACACTACTTCTTGCTCATATGTAGGTATACGTATACGGTTCTATATCATCTATCTTATATTACGTATTCCTTTTATTTTAAGAAAAATATTTTTATATAAATTAACTTAAAAATCTTATCACAGAACAAGATGAAACTACAAAAAAATAAAAGGAAAGATTGATCCAAATATTTTTTTTTTCTGTTGTTGGTTAAACTTTTCCCCAACTTGGTATCATAATATTTCATTTCTTTTCCATTTTTGATTAAGTTTTCTACATAGACGTTTACTTCTTCTTGAGAGAAATTTATCTTCTAATCTTGTACATTATATGTAGATACGTATTCGGATGTGCATATATATTTACGAAAAAAATATTTATGTACAAGGAGTGGTTTATAGAAAACTATACGAAAATGAGGAATATTATTTATCTTTATTGGGGTACTTTTTGATTAGTGAGATCATCTTGTAAAGGAGTTTTTTTCCTTAAAATTTGAATGCATCTTACGTTCTCATTACCGAACATAATTCAGTGATTTAACAGGATTTGAATTAAGTTTATTTAAAAAAATCATCGATTTAAATCAAAATGAAGCAACTTCAGTTTTCTATATTTCACACGACTAATTTTCCAATTATCGCAAAGTTCCTGATATTAAATAGCACTGTCAGAATGCTACTCTTACCTAAATTAAAATACTAAGTAAAAAATTGTGTAAGATTTTTTAATAAAGCCTGTTGAGGTTGACTTGGATTCCACTTTAATTTAAGGTGGAATCAATTTTCTTGGGAGAATGATGAAATTTTGAAAAACCTCCATGTTAATTAAAATGTTTTTCAAAAACACGGCAAATATTTTGAACATTAAAATTTTGTTTAATATATTCTTCGTTATTGGCAGGTTGTATGGTTTCATTATTATTTTTATGAAGCACTGAAATTAGAAATTAACAAATATTTCTCACACCATATATTTGGCATTTATTCATTTCAGAACAAATTGCTTCTTCAAACACGATGCAGTTACCTATGACACAAAACCCCTGAAATACAATTGACATACTTTAATTTGATAATATTGATGGTTCCTAAGAAAAATCTGAAGTGAACTATTCTTGTGATTGGCCCATTTTGCATTTTTGTTTCACTTGCACTTAGTCAACTTTTATTTCATATTTTTCAACATACTCCTCGATATTAGTTAGCTACGGCGTTCATTAGTAGCTTAGTAGCTTTGAAAAATAAAAGGTTAAAAAAACGAATTAATAATTTCACAATGAGAATAAATTATGTTTATAAATCAGAATTAATAATTTTAAATCGTTGTAATTGGTGAGATATCAATGGAGCATATAATACGGCAGGAGTATAGTTCTAACAAAGGCAGAAGTATATAAAAAGTGAGGTAAATTGCTGCCCAATTTTTGTGTGTCACGAACAAGTGAATTTTTCCAAGAAATATAATATAAATTCTCGATAATATTATACCACGTTTCGATATTATTCTATCTTTACGCAATTTGGCTTTCTTGTCTACCTTTAGTACCTCTACTAGATAGTTACCCAAAGTTCATGCTAATTACCGAGGTTTGGTACCGCAGATCAGTTCGTTCAATTAATCCTCTCGAAGGTTTGGTTCTTCAGTTGGTATATCAGTTTAGTTTCCAGTTTCACTTCCCAAAAGGGCTCCTAACTTTGAATAGAAAAAGCAGAACACATTTATTTTCCATATAAATAACAATGAGGTACATATCACTTTTTAAATCACTTCATTGAAACTATAATAAAATTAACACTAAATCTTGAAAGCACAACAAAATTTAAGCATTTTTTATTATCAGTTCAGTGCAACACTACTTGCTTGAAAATCGAATTTCCAAAATAAATTCGCGGTACACAAACATTTATTGCAATTTTTCCGATACATAAAACCTAAATGTAATTATTTGGTGTATAAATGTATTTCCGATCATTTTTAGATAAATAAAATAAATTTGTTTCTGTAGAAGATGTAGCTATATGATCCATCCGTCGTTCAGTATTCATCACAATAAGCGAATTCCCATAGGAACAATTTTGGTTCGACACAACGAAAGTCCTGCCCTTCTAAGTAGTTCGTTTACTTCTAAGTAGTTCTAGTTTATTTTTGCTCCTCTAAGAAGTTCTTGACAGAAATCACATCGGCCTACCACAGCGTTGCCATGATGCAAAACAAATCTTATCGTGCCTATTGACCTATTCCGGTTGTTTTCTAGTCAGCGCTTGCTTTAAGCTATCAATTGCAGTCGATAAACTTGTCCAGTAATTGCGGTACCCTGTTTCAGTAGTTTATAATAGATAACAGCTATACCGGTGTGACGACCTTAACAAAATTTGTTATTTTTAAATTTTTTAAATTTACGCGAGTGTGCATTCATTATTTTATTAGTGTGAGATTTAACATATACTAAAAATTTATTAAATTTTTTATGCTGGACAGTTGTGCAATTTGTTTTACTGGGCTAATCCTATAGAGATTTTCAAGCGGTTTCATTATATATATTAACCAACCTAACCAAAACCAAGCATATTCGCAAGGTTCCAACATCAAAAATTTGATTCAATATGTGAACATTTATAATTCATAGTGTTTTCCTGGCCATGATAATTTGAAAGCGTATTGATTAGGCTATTTATTTATAAGGCAACCGCATAGAAATATCTAGGACCGGCCCTGTACAACTGTCCATTAAATTGCACTGTGTGTACTGCATGCTCTTATATTTCAAAATAACACCATGCACAGTTTTACCTTAGAACCATTGATATTTGGTTATAGCGTCGACAGTCTGGTTTATCTGGCTTGACCCACGCTATTTTGCGCTGTGGATTATCCAATACAAAAGCCATTAAGTTGAAACAAAATTTTCACATCGTTTGCAAACTTTCGATGTCTCTTGTTTCAATTCAGGTGGCAATCTCCAGTTCCTGAATGAATCTCATATAAACGTTGCGAAACACATTGTTTGGTAATATTCAACTCTTCTGCCAATTGTTTTTCAGTCTGACATAAGTTTTCGTCCGCAGTAATCAGTGTTATGCCTTGTTTATTCCTCGTAGTTAAGTAATATTTTACACGTGTAGACAATGTAGCAATCAGCACAATTATATGATTTCTATGTAATTCATAATCGGGAATGGAATCAATATACTTATTATCGAAAATGGCATTATTCACGATGTTAAGAAATTAATTTACATGTAAATCGGCCCTGATTTATAATTAGCGTTCGAAGTATTTGCATTAAAGCTTAAGCATTAAAGTTTGAATACGTAGGCTTTGACAGTAAACGAAATATTATCAGAGCGCAAACAGTTGAAATTGCAATGGATTAAAAATTTCGTTAGTAGCAAAGCCAGTTTTAACTGATGCATTTAAATTCCCAGATGATTACAAAATTCTACTTTGTTTGTAGGTTCGTAATGTGACGTTCCTCCTCCAGATTTTAATGCCTGGTCGCAAGATATGAGTGTGAGAAAGTTTAGTCGAATTCATAGCAATCTTTTTTTTTTTCATTGAACAGCGACTCATACTCCAGATCGATAAATATTGACTCTTAGCGTTCAGTAAGAATTATTTGCTGAATTTGCCACCCTTTTCAATGCCAATTTCAAGTAGATAGATAGAACGGTTCGAAACCGATCACACCGATTACACGCTGAAAAATCGTTTTTTGCAGTGTTAAATAAATGTTATTTTTGAATATGTGAAACAACAAAATTTTGAAGGCAAGGGATTGTCCATATAAAATATCTGAAGGAACAGATCCAATGATTAGCTGTTCGCGAAATTCAATGTAATCTACTTACATTTCATAAGATTCCACAATCTTAAATTATTTAGGTGGCAGTGTAAGTAGAGCACTTGCTCTGTTATTTGGGAATCTTGATAGTGACGTCCGGACAACAAGTAACGACTGCTTGTGATACATCCCCATTTTCTGAAAAAATCTTAAGCCATAGTTGTTGTTTTTCTTCTTAAATATTTTTTAACAAGATTACACTCAAATTAGTAAAACTATTTCAAAATTTTAGTTTTATTTGCTAGTGGGCTGAGAAGAATATGTTCCAAATTTTAAATTATGGTTTTATCTCAAATCGGTGTTAATCTTGTCATTACAGAGGTTTTGGTGTCTCTAATGGCACCAACGAGTTTTACTCCGCAATTTATTCGTTAGGGTCCGTTCCATGTAGACTGGCGATCTTATTTTACTTTCAGAATAAGCGTTACCTAAAATACACTTAAACTTCTTTCGTGTTCATGACAATTACCGCTAAGTAAAGGCTGTGAATTACGTATTTAGTACAGGGTTTACCGACAATTTCGGCCAATTTTCATAAATTATTTTTTCCAAACCCCGGAGAAGCGATTTGTTTTAATTATAATCAAGGCTCGCCAATTTGTTTCATCCGTGCTAACCATTGCTAATCATTTGGGTGTCTATCAAAATAAGTAGAAGTTTTGATTGTTTCAGGTGCAATGGAATTATTTTGATATACTAATTGAATATATCAGTATTATTGACGGACACCTGATTAAATGTCAAATCTTGAAAAATTTAAATAGCTTGCGATAGTATAGGGGAGAGTGGAAGAATTATGAAAACAGGATATATCTTTATGCTTTTCAATTTATAGGAACAATTTTGAAAGTCTCTGAAACGGCATTACTACACGCGGGAATTTCGTGAACCTGCAGGGGTAATTCCATTTAAAGTAAAACTGTTTTAAATATCCGATTAAACTTTATTTTTATTTTAGTTTAGAAAAGTTACAAATTTGACTTGAGAACATACAGAATTTTAAATATAGAGAAAATATATTTTTTGTGTTAAAAAATATTTAAATAGTCGATTTAAAAAATGATTTCAATTTACTTTTAAACCCGTCTTTGCTTAAGCAAACAGATGGTAAATTTTGGTAAATCTCGTGTACATTTTGTCCATCGGTTCGTGGGAACCGTATTTGACCTGTGCTTATTTACTTGAAGAAACTCGAAATTTCTTAAGGTTGCTTAAGGGTCCTTCAAGCTTTGCAAACCAAATTGTAATCAATCTAATATTACGGATATTACACTGACAAAATATAACTGGAAGTAACATTGATATATTTTATGGAATACAATTCAAATAACACCATCAACAATTCCTTGGGTCAAGCAACCATTGCTTAGTACAAATTTGGGTCACCGCATGAGAACAGCGTGAAAGTAATTGTAAAGTCGAAGGAGATCATATTAGAAATATTGAAAAACAGATGTACGGAGTGATCTAATGGCACGAAATTACCCGACTTTCCACTACACTGATTTCCGAGGCTTTCCATAATTTCACAAATATCGGAAGACTCTGTTCATAGTTTCAAACTTCATAAATTATTACTTTTTTAGTCCATGTTCTGTGGTCGAATACAGCCTGATTTTCTGTCTTAGCAGTGCAAGCAACTACTGTTTTGATAATTGGTAATTTTTAAAATTTTCATTCTACATAAAATTAGTTTAAAATCACGGCCCATTGGTCAACAGGATTTAATTTTGTCAAATTTTAGAACTTGTTCAAAATCTAAAGAACCGATAAATTGTTCGTACCGATAACTCAAAAAAGCTATAATGCTAGCTAATAATATCTACAGGTTAGAATATTGTTTACGAATTTTCTACACATTCTTTTAATTGTCGACATTTTCTACACTATACTTTTTGATACCACCATGTATACAACTCCAAAATACGCGTAAATGCACAACACTGCCAGTAACGATCCTAGTTTCTCATTTTAAAATTTTTGGATTCACCATTTTCTAATTAGTTGAAACCACTATTTGTATATTTTATTTGATGGAGTATATGTTCGCCATCAACTTCCACGAGCAAACGATTTGTTTCACTGCAAATTTCTTCAGTAAAAAAAATGAAGTGAAAGTTCCCACACATGAAGTTTTTTGACAAAACTTCGAAATTTTTTATTGAGATGAAAACATTGTTGTTTCCGTTTTCAAAATTGACATTTAACTCTAAAGGCATGTATTGCCTGATTGACTTTTAGGTACCGATACTAAGGACATCTAAGTAAAATGGTCGGAGATACATTTGTACACCCCTACAACTGACGAAACGATATTTTTGTTTGAGGTTGAATTGAACAAAATTAAAATTCATGACTTAACATTGATTTCATTAAACCGTATTATTTTAGGGTAATGGTTTGCCTTCCTCACATTCGCCCATACTTTGGGTATAGTTTAGACATTATGGGATCGAAATGTGAGGAATAAAATCAGAAATGAAAAAAATCCATGCAGTTTCGTTTTTGTAGTACTCAGTTTATCAGCGAGAACCCAGTTTGTTCAATACATCAAAAATGGTGCGCATAAACTCCAATTTTATCACGCGAAAATCATGTCTCGGATCACCATTTTCACGTAAAATTGAATTTTTGTGAGTGACCTTGAATTGTGTTGAATTAAATTGGGTCTGTAGGACGATCATCAGGAGTCATTGAAATCCTAATAAAAATGGCAAAAATGACCTATCTCCAAAACCACTTTTCTTGACGTTTGATCCCCAAAAATACTAGTCACTTTGATTGTTTGGAAGTCTGTACCACACTGGTTTGTGTGATTTCAATTTTCTTTGCTTATCTTCTTCAATTTTCACTTCGAGAAATTCAAAAGCTAGTAGGCCTCAAGCTACTCATCAAGGCGGTTGTGGTCTTGTTCTAGTAAATCACCGAAAAAGAACAAATGCTGTGATATGGCTATATCGTATATCGTTTAAAAGTTGGTAGATCTGACAACAATTTTAAAAATATGACTTTAGTTCGTAAATCCACCGTTGTGGGCTGTTGATAAATTATACATTGCTTATAGAATAGTCATTTGAAGAAAGCATCAAGTTAGCTGAAACAGCTTAGTACTATAAACTATCGTTGTGGCGCTGGAATCAGATTCATTTTGCTCATTCCCGTAAAATTTTGTGGCACTTTGTTTGTTACGTCTCGGAAGTGCAACAATTTTGATGTATGCACTTTAGTTCACCAACCCATCTTTTTGGCACTGATAGCGAATTCATAATTTATTAAGCATATATGTTAATAAATTTAACTGAAGCGCTTTAGTACTGCGAGATTCATTTTTTCTCATTCCAATATAGTCAGCTGGAGTATCGTTTGAAAGGTCTTGAACCAACAATTTTGTTACCAGATCTTTAGCCCTCTTCTGTGTCATATTTAAAATACAGTATATCTTCTATTTGTTTCGTCACAATAACGCCACCAATCAATTTTTTCTGTGTTACTTGGCTTGCAAAATCCAACAGGTCATCAATCGGTCACTGTAATTTTTTATAATTTATTCAAAATTATTATTTTAATGGATTAATTTGTTATGTTTGTGTATAGTTTATAAATTATTCAAAATTAAGGATATCGATTAAAATTTTTCCTTTACATACCATATACATTTTATATGTTTACCTTGGAGAAATAGGTAGTCGTGAGAGCGGTGGCAACCTATTTTAGGGGTTAAGTAAATTTTTTATGTTATAGGATTAAACACCCCTGCTTTTTTCCTCACAATACTTGGCTTTCTGACATTAAAAATCATTAAACGGATTTAAGATTGATGATATGCACATTTTTATTTTTAAAAATGTATTAGAGGGGAATTGTAGAGGCAATTGAATTAAATTATGGTCACTATTAAATTCTATGAAATTTGCAAACACCATAAAATTTACTGGCGCGCTGATAAGACATTTTTTACATATCTTATCGTATGTAAAATATATGTATTACAGAGTTTTTATGGTTGTTAGATTGAAGTAAAATTTATTCCCCGCAGATCGTTGTGTATGTAAAAAAAATTTAGCTTTTCTTCTTTTGTGTGTGCCTCAAAAAAGAAAAATCTTTAACTTTAACTTTATTTTATTATATATAGAGAAAAGATACCGTCATAAAATGAAAAATCTCAAAGTGAGTGCAGGCAAGATAAGAAAAACGAAAAGCTACAAAAATAAAATAAAAAAGATTTCCCTTATTTTATTTCTTTTTAACAAAAATAAAATAAATTTTTTCGTCTTAAGATTTATGTTACAAGCAAGCGAAGAATCTTGTTTGTCAAAAAAATAAAAAATAAAATTTTACGTTTATTTATTTTTTTTCTTGTGTTTAGCACAAAAAAATTGAAAAGAAAATTTTCTTGTATATTTCACTTTTTTCGAATTTCTCGAGGAAGGTTTTGGGCTCTGGTGGTTCGTTCCTTGGTGGTTTATAATATTTTTCGTTCCTTTGTTCGCAATGGAAAATAAAAAATTGGAATAAAACTTTTTTCCTTGTATTTTATGACCAACCCCGTTAAATTTGGCTTTATTTTTCTTTTGAAATAATAATAAAAAAAAATATAAGAAAAGGATAAGATAATTTTATTTTTATTTATATACGAGATTCTTAAAACACACAAAATAATCGTAAAAAAATCGAATAAAAAGAAATCGAATCTTTATATACCACTGTCTTTATATAAACAACATAAGAAACCTGGACACAAAACTTTTTTAATGATCGATTTTAATTTTTGTATTATATGTATAGAAAATAAACTGTGTGGAAATAAGAGAGGAATTAAACGACATTAATGATAAAGATCTTCTTGTGTGCTTTAGAACGAAACGAATTAAATTAGAAAGAATCGAAACGAAGAAGAAGCAAATTAAAAATAAAACAGAAAAACAAATCAAAATCCAGATGTTTTTCTTCATCGTATCACACCAGTTCGTAGAAATTCTGGGAGTCCAATATCTCTCCCTCGTTAGTTATATTCCGCATCTCTAGCAATTTTTTTGTTGTTGATTTTATTGATCTGATAGTTTTTACATAATTTATGAGTACAATATGTAAATTACGTAAAAATAAACAACTAATTTAAAAATTTTTTTATTACGAACGAAACTTATTTTTAAATTGTACATAATCATTATTACATTAGTAGTCTTATAAATAAATGTTGACATTATTGATCCAATAGTTCAATCTCTGGTGGCTCCAAACCGAGTGGAGTGTGTTACAATTTCGGGAGGAAGGGAAGATATATTTTCGTTCTGTATGCCTGCTTGCGTCTGTACCTGAGACATACCAGTTCCTAATTAATTCGGTTATATTTTGTCGGATATAATGAACATTCGAAAAGGCTTTTTGGTTGTTGGTAATAATAATTTTCCTGGCTTGATACGGACACAATCGGACCGCAAATCTCGTTCCGTTTTAATTTTTACAAATCCGACTTTGTAAAACTCAATGATTTATGTACTTAAAAATATTAATTTTGACGCATTTTTAAATGATAAGAGCTACATTGATATTTTAACTGTGTTACTTTGCAGAAGCAATACCATACGCCTCCCTCAAAAATAAATAACTACACACTCTTCGCAAACTCTGAAACAAAAGTTGGCATACATTTATAAAATTTCAGTCAGAACAATGATTTTAGCAGCCAATCTAGTCAGCTTTAGAATGACTATATTCGCCTCTTGCAACCCGATCTTATTGCTAATCCTAAACGCTTTTGGCAATTTGTTAATCCTAAAAAGAAGTGCGATGAATACGATATATTATGTTCGTTATTTTCTAAACAAGTTGTCTTCAACACCTAAAATAATACTGGTTAGTGAAACTGTTATATATACGAGTAGTTACCAATTTAAAATTTTTGATGCCTACCACTGTTGCAAAGATAATGATCGTGACGGAGGATTACCAGTTTTCGTTTAGGTAAGCGAATATTAGCCTCACAATTTGAATCAAAACTTCTAAAAAACGTCAGTTTCCTACTTTTATACTTAACACAAGTAAAAATCCTGCTGTAATGAAAGATTTTTAGAGAACTTGAAAGACTTATATCGGGTAGAACTAATCTATTTCTTACAGAAGACCCCAGCATCACCCTCTTAAACGAAACCTATCTTAAAACAACATGATAAAAGCAGAACTCAATAAACTCGCCCATCCTAATTTACTTTTATATTCCAAACTTTGATCATCGTATCCTACTACAAAAGGCAAACATTAAGTCCAAGTCACACTCAGATATTGGCACGATCAGATTTGTTAATGATGGCTCCAAATGGGCCTATACAAATATTATACTAGACCAAATAGAATTGAACATCTCGTTCAATACTTGCAGAGTCTAGTTTCAAACCACACACCATTAATTTCGAATGTTAGAATAATCCTTCAAAATTCAAACAATAAAGAAGTTGCAATAAACAACCCCAAGGACGTTGCTGTACTATTTAACAATTTGTTTATAAATTATGTTGTCCCTCTATTCCGACTTCCACACAACTAGTTTCACATTTCTCGCAATATCTAAAATACAGGGTCTTTCAAAAGTCGCGCCTAGATGTTTTTTTTAAAATAAAACATTGAATCATTTAAATGTCCACCACGGGCATGTCTACAGGCTTCTATTCGAAAATCAAAGAGTTCTTTTTTAAGAACTCGCTCACACATTGCCGCATTAAGTGCACCAATTTCGGTCCAAATGTTGTTTTTCAGCTGTACAATTGTTGTTGATTTATTCACATAAACTTTACTTTTGAAGAAACCCCAGAGAAAGTAATCTAGTGGCATTAAATCGCATGATTTAGGTGTCCAGTTATGTCACCATTACGTGAAATTAATCGACCTGGAAACTTAGACCGCAATAGCTGGATGTTTTCACGTGTTGTGTGACTCGTAGCTCCATCTTGTTGTTGTAAGGGTGCAAATGCAAATCCTTATGTAAAATTCGCCAAACAGTCGATGGATGAATGCCTAATTCCTGAAAACGTCGTGATATAGATGTTGAAAGTTCCTCAGCGATACTTTCGGCCACAGCAGCAATGTTATCACTAGAAGGTCCACTTTTTGCTTCAAATTTTTTCACTAACCTTTGAATTATTGACTCATTTGGACGATTATTTACACCAAAAAATTCACGATTTTTAGGGTACGCGAACTTTAATCCGTTCTTCTCGTGTGTAAGTATCCATCCTTAAAATTGTACATCTGTCTACTTCACAAACGTCAAAAATGAGATAAAAAAGAAGCTTTTAAAAAATAATTACTACTGACATCTAGGCGTGACTTTTGAAAGACCCTTTATAACACATTATTAGATTTCCAGTTCAAATCTGCCAATTTTAATGTATTAAATTTTAGTATGCTTAATTTGGATAAACGAGCGGTCATTGGGCCCGACAATATATGACTGCAGTTTCTTTTAAAAGAAAAAAATATTCTAAAATTATTCAAAGTAGTCCCAACATTTAAAAGTGGTAATAAGCTTGATCCGACTAATTGAAGGCCTGTTTGTACTCTAGTATGCTTGTTCAAAATTTTGGAATCTTTCGTACTTACCCAGTTAGAAGCTAGCAATATAATTAACTTAGAATATACAATGATTGATAAAAATCAATACGTCTGTCTCTATACATTTTATTTATTTGAGGAAGGCGTTTTTTTCTGTGCCGCATGACCTTCTAAAAGGTGTTTAGAACAAAGAAAAACATTTTGAATATCAGTGAAACTAGCTTTATCGGATAGATAATTTTATGCCAATATGCTTGAATATGATTTCGGCCATGTGGCTGCCACGGTTGGTGCGTACATGGCGTAATCTGGAGGGCCAATTTTCGATCACTCTTCGGATCAATTTCGGCCGTATCTCGCTAATAACCCACCAAATGTTGTGTTCCACGATCACATGATCTCGGTGGCCAATTAACAGGACCATTACGTGCAATTAGTCTTTCATCAAATATTTCTTTGAGTAAATTAATTGTATCCTGCGCTGTGTTTTTCATGTTGAATCGTCCTTGAAGGCATATGGACCAATGATTCCGCTGACCCATATAAAGCGCACCAAACAGTGATTTTCTCTGGATGTAATGGTGTTTCGGCAAAGGCTTGTGGATTATCTTCACTCCAAATCCGACAATTATGTTTATTAACGTATACCTATTCAACCAAAAATGAGCTTCATCGCTGAACAAAATTTTGTTTGGAAAATCAACATCAATATCAATTTGTGCTTCAGCCCATTGACCGAATTGGTGGCGTGTAAAAACGTAAACCAAGATCCTAAGATAAAAACTTCCATAAAGTGGATGCACACATCTCCAGTTGCTAAGAACGACGTCGAATTGATTGATTTAGGTCTTTCTCAATGCTACGCTGTACAGAGTCTATCGCTTGTTGGGTATGCGCTCTTTTACATTTTACTGGATGCGTATTATCATTTAGAGGATACAAGGTGCAAAAACGATCCATAGTTAGCCGAATTACCCGCTCTGATGTACGATTATGACGATCGTAAAATAGACGTAATGCACGATGAGTTTGGTGAACCTCTAAAAACACCATTTACTAAGTAAATTCAAAAACCTGGGTATTTGTGGTAGAGCACTAATGCTATCATATTCCTCCGAAACTGTATTGAGTTACACAATGTCGAACAACGAGACAAGTTTTTATACCTCAATAAAGCTGGTGTTCCAGACGGTCCCCTTTTCGGTCCACTCGCTTTTATATTTTATATCAATGACATGTTCTAAATGTCTTATGCTGATATCAGTAAGGTGTTTTCGGAATGTTTCTCTTATCATTTTCTATTTAATACGAATAAAATGTCACAAATAAATCATGCGAAATACTTAGGTTTGTATTTATATGTTTCTTTAATTTTAGGAGACACGTGTCACACTTGAAAGCCTATATGGCCTTACATTTTTGCCTTCAATAAGGCCTTTCATTGATGAGCATGTCGCTTAGTCGTTTTATTTCTAGTTCATCCTTTGCTTCTAACTTATATGAGCTCTTTTGAAGTTCTAACAATATTCAAAATTGTAGATACTTCAGAATCTGGTTATTAAAATAATTCGGAAGTTAACACCAATTCTAACACCAGGTGAAACGATATATTACACCACAGTATTGCCCATTAAAAGCGTTACTCAATATGAAATACTAATGTTAATAAAAAACATGTTGATCGGTAAACATAAAAGGATCGTATCAATTTAGGTTTGTAAATGAGATCCATCACTATCTGATATGAAAGATTGGATCAAAAATCGATTACCAATTATTACGCAGGACTAAATAGGGCTGTTTTACAATATATGATCCTAATAAAACATTAGCATTTAAAAATGATCCATGTGTGCTGGTAACTATACTTTTAGGAGTAAATACTGACTGACCCGAGAAACTTGCTCATTGCGATAACCATGGTTATGATCGGAAAATCAAAATCAAGATGTTTCAAAAATATCGCGACACTGCCACTAAAATGCATGGCAAATTTAAAGATGACGTTAACTATTTAAGAAGATTATGTCTTAGCAGGACAGATATTTTTTTAATGAGGAAAGAATTGAATAAAAACAAGACGATCCCTTGACCGTACCGACGCGAGTTTTACTGATTCCGAGTCACACTTCAAAAGAGGTGTAAATTGAATATTTCAAATTAGCTTCCCAAGCTATTCTAGAGTATCGAGGTACAGACATCCGGTGTGCCCCAAATCAGTCATTTGGAGTAATATTTTGTATACCACCCATTAACTCGTATATTTCTGTTTATGCCAATGATATGAACATTTCCAAATAAATATCGATCAAAGTTTTCATCTTTTGCAAAACGATCTAGACAACTTTGCAACTTCGGATGAAAAGATCCACCTGAACGTTATTAAATGTCCATGCAACAAATGTTCCCGCAAGTGATGCTTAGTTCGCGACCTCGTGATTATTTTATCAACTCTGGCGTCATTGCCAGTGTTACTACCATCTTTTTGTTAATTGTGATAGGGAATTTAATTTTAGGGACCATATTGGAACATTAAATGCTGGTCTAAGGCATTGTTCGACCCATCTATTACTAAAGTGCTTTATACGACCTTTGTTTGTCCACTGCTCGAATATGCAAGCCAAATATCGTCTCCATGTACTATAACATCGAATCCGCATAAATCGAATTGAGGAAGTGGGACGAAGATTTCTTCGGTTTGCTTTGCGTGGACTTCCTTGGATGGATAGTTTCAGTTTACCACCCTTCCTTGATCGTTTAGCGCTTATTAAAATCCAACCTCTTAATAAGCGTTGAGTTGATATCGTTTTTGTTCATCATTTGTTACTGGTGGTATTGCATCTCTGGCCATACTCGAAAGAATAAATTTAAATTTGAATCCTCACGTCTTGAGAACGGTGTCCGCTTTAGGAATGTATATCACAGAACTGAATACGGTCAAAATGAGCCTATTACTACATTGTTAAGACTTATAAGTTATCATGGTTTTTCTTATGTGCTAAACTTAGCAGAAAAGGTCATCAATATTTTTTTGTTGTTGATATTTCTGATCTTTCTTCATAAGATATACGGCATTATATGTATACATTTTTACATATTCGTCGGACAACTAATTTGATATTCTAAAAATGGATTTAAATAAGTACATCGATAATTTTAACCAGAATTTACGGAATACGAGTTAATAGTCTGTAATGATGACACGGGTCAGACGGGAAAATTTCTAAATAAATTGTGTATGTGGGCTACATTCTATTTGGCCGCCTCAACAATGCTGTTCGAAACAACTCGATCCACAACAAGTGGGCGCCGGCCACGAAAACCAAGCGTTTGGAAATCCTGTATAACGTCGTCCATCCGAAGAATACAGGAACGTGAAACGTGTCCGAGCCAGTTAAATTTTGATGATTTGTTTACTCCGATTATGTCGATGTTGTTCAGATTATTTCTGATCTCGAGATTCAGGCATGATCACGTGTAAATTTCCCCCTCCATAATAGGACCTAGCGTAATACGAAATAACTTAAAAACGATAATCTTTTGACTGACGCATCTTGGGCGAACATGGATTGGTCTAAGATTCATTATCAAAAGTTACTACTGGTCTTATCAACGCTTTGTAGATATTTAATTTTGTTTTGTGAAATTTATTGCGTCTTAAAAATGTTAAAGTTAGCGTATAATGCGTGGAAACCTGCTGCACTCCGCGATGTTATATCTACAGAGACTGAGTTTTGTACATTTTAATTCATTAACCAATTCGTAATGTGTGTCGCCTGTTAAAAATTTTCCTCCTATCTTCTTATGATAGCCATAAATTTGATTTTTTGTTTCGTGGATATGGATACTTATTTGTTGGGGTATTGTCTCCAACGGGCGCAGAACAGCTTTGAGAGACACAATGTTACGACCCAAAATGTATAAATCATCCGCGACTTAATTTATAATACAAACAGGTATGCTGGACTATGTTGAGCTGGCGAATGATATATTCTAACGAAAGGTTGAATAGAATTTGGGATTTTGAACCTTGTCGCACTCCTGATGTTATTTGAAAAACCTCCGAGAGCTAGATTTCGAATTTCACCTCGCTTTTAGAGCCACCCATTAAGTGTAGTAAGACACTCCATAATGTGTTCCTCTTGATGCTATAATATATCTGTTGAAAATCTATCAATAGAAAATGTGCATAGAGACGTCCTTATCATAGTGCTTTTCCAACACAATCCTCAAAGAAAATGTTTGATCGCTTATTAACCTGCTTGGTTAAAAACCACATTTTCAGTCGCCCAAAATGAGCTCGTTATAAATTGATACTTGTCAGCAACTACGGTGGACAAAATACTACTTTCCGCTCGTCTGGGATTTTCTCTGGGAGCCAAATCGTTCAACGGCCAACCAGCCCAAACATTCCATAGAAGATGAAATCGCCGTCGTTTTTGAGCATTTCGTTCCCATAATATTTAATTTTTTATACGATGCTTTGCTTTTTCTCGTAAGATGAAGTGATGGGCGGGGGTGTTATTTCTACATTGCTATCAGATTGATGATATACAATGATGTTGGTGGCTCGCCAAGAGGATAACGTCTACTTGTTTAAAAGTGGCGACAAATAATTTCGCCACACTGTTATGACGGTGTTTGGGCTCATTTGTAACTATTTTAAACACTTGTTGTTTTCAGCCAATCACGTTTCGGCCTTCTACACAGTCGGTTGGAGTATTTTCTCGCGAACATTTAGGGTTCCGTTTTTCTTTTATTTTATTAGTTATTCAACGTTGATAAAAATCGGTGGGAGGGGTTTTTAATTGACAGGAATTGATTGCGATTGGTCCAAATTTGGGGGAAATTCGTTAAGCGGATCGAACGGTTGGTCCCGGGTTCTTTATTTATTTTTTCTTTGGCTCGCCCGAGTCCCTTTCTCTAATTATTTTCAGTTCGCACGATTTTTATAGAAATTTCTGGAGGAGCGTTTTCAATTGCCGAAAGCCAATTTTGATGGGATCTTATTTCGATGGGAGAAGCTTGGAGCTTTCTTTTAACATTTGATTTACCTTCGACGATTTTAACAAAATTTAGCGGGACAAAGGTATATACGGTGTGTAGTGCCAAGGATGTGCAAAATGGGTAAATTATTAAAAGGGTACGAACCTCAATTTTATGGGTTCTCTATGACTCGAACGCAATCCTATTGAGAATTGGTTAAGTTTTCGATTTAACACAAAATGTTTCGCACAAAGTTTAATTACTGACAGAGTACTCAAAACAGTTTGATTATGTTTGATTATTGTGAGCTTTGATAATAATCGTTAAGATGTTATTTCAAAGTTTATGGTTATATGACAATCGAATTGGAAAACACATTGTAACCAAGTGGGAAAATCGAAGAAGTGCATTTTAATATTTTACCCTCTTTAGATACCGCGACTATAAATATTGCTTCAGGTAGAGAACGGGAAACTGGTGGGCTACTTCAGCAATTCGTCTGAATAGATTTACCCCTTTGCAGACTATGAAAGGTCGACGTGCAAATATTTTCAATTTATTTATTTTATCATTGCTTTTAGGAAACATCCGAAAACTACCTAAGTAACTAGAATAATTTTGAAGAGTTATCGGAAGATGATTCAACGACCTGTCTTAAAAGCTTTTCAGCGTTTGAACATGGCAGATTCTAAAATCCAAAAATGTTATAGGATTAATATATTTCGTTAATTGCGTTTATCTCAAGGAAATTTGTGCACCTAGAACTAATGATCGAACCATTTATTGCAGCCCTCCAAGATTGAATGCCGTTGGTAGGTGCTACCCAATAAGTACCGATAACTACAATATGCGCAAGCTCATAGGTTGTGATAAAGAACTGCGAGCATTGATCAAACAGTTCAACCAAGAGCAATTTTACTTCTAAAATGCAGTTAATCTTTCGAAAGCGTGTCTAATGAATAGACTGAAAGTTAAAAAGTGTCGGCACAGGTATTTTATTACAAGGTGTTAGCGAAATTTTTTAAGTGAAACTAGTTTTCATTGATTTATTTAGTTGAGATATGTCGGCGTTATCTTGGAATAATAAGGAATAATAGTTAAAACTTTTTTTTTTTTAAATATACAGCAATTCTTAATCAGGGTCTAACATTCTAGGAAGTTGCTGACCGAGAACGTGTATACGTTCAATAATAATAATTTCTACTTATTTTTAAATCCTAAATTTTGGATAGGAGTAACAAATAGATCGGAAATAGATTTTACGCTTATCAATCATTTTAACACGAAGAATATATGAAAGGCCCTATAGTAAAAGAGTGCAACCTGGCTCCCAATGAGGAAAAGGCTTATATCGGAAAATAATTCTGACACACCAATAAGTTTACACGGGCAATTTCAACCTTGTTAGATAAATACAGAGAACATCACCAACAAATATATACGACGTGATGAAATCTTCGCCCTCTTTTATATTGTTATACACCACAATATTATCCTCGTCATAATTTCACACAACGCAGGCTCATCATCAAACATATTTTTATTACCTTACTAATGATGACCTCAAGAAGTTTGTATAAATATAGGAAAAGAAAACTTTTTACTTTATACATTTTATTATGAGGGAAAATACGAAAATGAAAAGAAAACTTTATTTTCGGAATATTTAATGCTTTTATATAAATGAAAGGACAAGAAAATGGTCTACATGATATGAAAAAATATGAATTATTACAATTTTGATATATTTATGGTATAATGTCATAGAGAGAAAAAAAAATTAGATTGTGATAAGAAACACAAAAATAATTAAAAGATTCATTATCTCAACATAAATAAATTACCAAATCACAAGAAATGTTTATTTTGTCTTCTTAAATATATCTGAAAGTTATGTGGAATATTTTCTTTAACTTTTTGGATTTTTTATTTCAAATTTTTTTCTTAGATGTGAAGCTTTGATAAAATATACAAAAAAACATAAGAAATAGAAAAAGTGTCTGGTCTAAAATTTATATTATATTTTTTTGGTTTGCTTTGGTCGGGTGGGAGGTATGTCCAAGTTATTTAATCTGGTTGTGTGTAAAAATTCAATGAAAGGTTTAAAAAATTTGGATTCCTTTCTTCTCTTAAAATAAAAAAATTCAGAAATATTAAAAAATCACGGCGGTCAGGGGAAAGCTGATGAACTTCAAAATACAGATTGAAGAAACGGAAACATCGTCTTGATAACTTATTCGCTTCAGTCACAGAGATTTACTTCCTTTCTGTGAAATTTTTCTCCTACAAATTAAAAAATTGTTGGTTTTAATTTTTTATTGGGAGACTTTAGAGGCAATAATACAACAACTATGTTTACTAGGTTTTCTTTGAGCTCAGGCTACGTACAATTGTAATTGATTTGAATAATTTGCATTTTTAGGTTTGTGTCTATTTGCATAGCCCAGATAGCACTGACTACATTATCTAGTTTGCACATCACAGTATCCAGTACTATTAGGAACAGTAGTGGGGATGGTACACAAATGTCTGACTTATCGTGCGTTTTAGTATTTGTTACTTTGCTTCCGGTAGTGTTAAGCTTTTGTTTACTTTGTAGTAAAAAAGCAATCATACAAATTTTCGACCTCGATATTTACCATTCGCTCTACCACCGAAGTCCGTAAAGTGGTTTTAGAAGTGGTGTCTGTCTGTAGATCTGTGTCCTCTTTACAGTCCAGACGAATTTTCTGATTGGTATGAAACTTCAAACTTAAGCTTTTTTCATAAACTAAAATTTGGCGGAACTTGGCCCGCTGGAGTTGGAGCTTTAACGTTTTTTAAAGTATTTTTACAAATATTTTAAAAAGTATAGCATTTATGAAAAAATCGATAAAGAACAAATCGATTCTAAATTAAATTTGCAACAAAACTGTGGCACATAATTTTTCCAAAATTTAAACGGAAATGGCACCTTTTGGTAAAAAAGTCGGCTAAGATTCGCCAACATTGCAGCTCAAAGAGATTGATTGATCGAGGAAAAACTTCATACTTAAGATTTTTTGATAAATTGGCAGATCTCAGGGAACTTTGGCGGAAATCTATATAACGGAAGTCGCAGTTTCCAAAAGAACTTTTTCGTTTTTAGCCAATATTTTAACAAGTATAGTATTTACCAACAAACGATTAGAATCAAATTAATTCTAAATTGAATTTCTAGCAAAACCTGGTCCAGGTCATTTTCGAAACATTTAAGTGGAAATGACGAATTTTGAAAGGAAATTTTTTTAATAGGAGCTTAAAAGTTTGTTGCAAATATTTTGCAAAGTATAGCATTTACGGAAACACCTAGGATGAACAAAATTATTATAAATTAAATTTGGAATAAATGTAGTTGTTGTTTTATTTTTTTGTACCTGTTGATTTTCTGATATTTAAGCGGAAATGACGATTTTTGACAAAAACCAATTTTTTATAAGAACTTTCTCGTTTTTTGCATATATTTTGTATACTAAAGGATTTACGAAAAAACTATTGAAGCCAAAAAGCATCTAAATTATGTAAGCAAGAAAATTGGTCCATTTCTTCTTCTAAAATTTCAGAAGTAACGATTTTTATGTTAAAATACAGTTTCTTTACCAAAATTCGACTAAGTTTTCGTTTTACTTTTAGAATATTTGTTTCGAAACAAATTATATTTTGTGTTTTGTTATTTTAGAGAAAAGCCAACAAATACATAACATACGGGACATTTTTGTAATCGATAAACCGGAAGATGCTTATGGTTTCTTCTCTTCGTAGCTAACGAGAACAAAGAGAATGACGCGATGTCAAAAACATGGAAGTCGATATGAAATTGTTGTAATGAATTTTGGCATTCAAGTACTGTGTGTTCTGCGATTTACGTACTTTCATGGTAAAGGAATCTTGAGTGTAGTGACTTCGTCTATTTTCGTCGGATTGAATTTTTCGCTGAATATTTTCAAGATAACACTTTTGTTGATGGGGGTTCGAAACTAAGAATAATAGATGTAGCGATGAGCCCCACTATTCGATAATAATGTGAATTGAGATTATATGACCTGTACAATTTCCTTCTGATCTGAAGCCTGGCTTGGTCGATTCTTATAAGTTCGTTGAGTTGGTGATATTCGCTGAGGAATGATCCTTGATAAAACTTTCATTTTGCTGTTGAGGAGGTAGACCTCTCGTCAGTCTTTTTATGTTCTCTGAGGTTGGCTTTCAATGGAATTATTATGGTGAAACCCTCTTTCCAATTCTGTATGAGAAAAAATTTAAATACTACGAGTATTTAAATAACAAATTTTAGTTATAGAAATTTGATGTTGACGAAAATAAAATCTCGAAAAATGAAATCCTGAAAAATTATGTCCCAAAAAAAAAAATTTAAAACTGATTCTGAAATACAAATCCCGAAACACGAAATTTTCAAATTTTTTTAGTATGTTTATTAAAATTAATTATTAAATGCTCTTTATAAACTTGGTATTGTTGATTGAAGTTGAGAAAATTGAGAATTTATCAAATTAACTAAATTATTTAATTCAAATTAATTAATTATTCAATTATTAATTTAATTCAAAGTTATGTTAATTAACAGCTGGAGATTTTTATTCAGGCTCAATTTTTCGAAACGCGTGCCTTACGCCTTGAAGGCACTTCATAAATTCTCGGTATTGTATTTCGGTTCAAAATTTGAGCCCAACGAGACCTGACGCGGGGTTTCGGCATCACTTAGGCTAATAGCGCTAAAGCCATATGGTAACGTCGAGCAACTTGCAGTTTCGAATTGAATTTGAAAGAACAAAAAAATAATTGGCTTTTATTTATTCTAATCAATTTCGTTTTTATCGGTTTGACACAGACACTGCCGAATTTGGATTGATTTAATATTGTTAATTAAAGTCAATTAGATTCAATTATGGGTTATAGGAATGAAGGACTTCAAAATAGTTTTAATGTCAAATTATCAAGTGCCTACCAAAATATGGTCTGTTAATTGTTAATAGCTAGCAACCTGCGCAGGTGCGCAGGTTGCTAGCTATTAACAATTAACAATTTATAGTTATTTATAGAACATTTTTGGGTTTGGTTACGAATATCGAATTCTGATCAATAACTAAATCTGTACAACTTTGGGGAAACAAAATTGGTCGAAATTGGTACGCGCCAGTTAAAAGGTTTTGGTGTAGTCAACAGTAAATTTTCCAGTTTAACTACCATTTAAAAAAACTTTTAATGTAGAAGGCCTACCTAGCTTCTAAGTCAAATTATTTTTGGATTGAAATACTGTTTTAGAATGGCCGACGAAGACAACGGGTAATTCAGGCAAATTTATTATGGAAACATTAATAATTCTCAGAAAATGCGTTTATAAACTGCTCTAAAAACCAAATTTAAAATCTTCGAAAATAGTTCCGAGAACTCGTGAAAAAATTGGAGTTGTAGAAACTGCTACCACTAATGTTAGTTAATTTTTGGAAGTAAATTTCGGTAAAACCATTGTATCAAAAATTATTTATTTGTTTATTTAAGAAATAGACATTTTCTTGTTGAAAATTATATCAATAATTAACGCTTTCCTGTCGAGCCGGTGGATGAGGTAATACAGTGAGGCGTACATGATAATTAACCGTAGCCCCATTATGAATGACACCGGATATTCCAACCGAAGAGCAGTAAAAGTGAAGGAAACTGAGCTGTTGATCAAATGCAAGCAACTATATCAGTATGGTTGATTAATCCCTAACAACCCAAACTAATGTTGGAAATGACATGGGATATAAGATGAAGATGATAAGAAGAAAATACGTTCTAGGTTGCCAAATTTGACTAGCAAGATGCCAAATAACACCATGCGAACTTTCTAACAAAGACATACATAGAGCGAGAAAGTCATTTGCCGGAAGCTCAAGAGGAGATTTAAAGTCCCCGATATTCGATATTCAGCCTAATTTACGAATTTTTGGTACGGTGGTACGGAAAGAGGTATGGACAGTGATACGTCAGAGAATTATGCAAGATACAAAATCAGACGACAACTACGTGGGGAGAGCCCGCAACACCAGAAAGGAAAGTAGCGAAATTGGTTCGTCAAGCTTACAGTCATGTTCAAACAGAGGCAGAACCGTAAATGAAGTGTTGGCAATGGCTTTTAGTATCAGGAGTCAGAGTAAATTAAGCAACTGATTCAATAAAGTTTCGTAAACTAGATTCAGAAAATATTACGCAGATAACGAAACTACCGATGTCTTAGATACCAAGAACTCAAACCCTAAATCAGGGATTGTAAGGAAATAGGTATGTGGCGCTCGCGTTACTGCGGCGGATGGATGTTGGATGTGGAAAACTAAATTACCCCAGTTTTGAAGGGCGTAAACAATTTAAATGGTTAAATATCTCAAATACACCGTTACTTAGGACACTCTGAAATAGTTGAGTTGTCATGATTTATTGTCACAACGGCAATGTATCGTAGCTGTGAGGTAACCGTCGAATCATCAGACTAGATTTGATGGAGTGACATCAAATTACGGTGAACCTGAACAACCGGGTACTGAAATGGCGCAATTTGGAAGTACTTATTCAACTTAATACATGTGAACAAAATGCATCGCGAATGAAAATCGAGAATCTAGGTATCACTAATGTGCGAGAAGCTTATCTATGTCAAAATAGGCGGTGACCTTGGATATAACCGGATGGGAATTGTGAAGCTTATGAATGTCAAGAGCAATGGGATAGTGTGCACTAACTTTAGTGAATTTACAGAAGAAGTGCCTGTATGAGTCTTGAACATGAGCTCATCGGCAAATGTAATCAGAAACGCGATGGTCATTGGTAAAGCTGAAGGGATAACCTAAAATGGAACACGATGGAACCAAGGATCTAGTGGCTCATGAAGTTATCCAGTGGTTATTGTTCATAAAAGTAGATGTAATGAACAACGATATATATCGGTTATACCACGCATTGATGACACCTTGGCTGTTAGAACTCAACATTTTTTGAGCGTAGTGGATCTTAAACGCGGAGACTGGGGACTAACAATCATTCCTAATGATAAACGGAGCCGAATTTTTCTGCAGTCTGCTACATTTGAGTCATTTGTGGAGAAAGTTCTAAGAGGCTTCAATTGGAAAACATGTCAAGTATATTTGAACGACATCTCATATTGCATCAAATGATATTCGACAAGGAAGAAGTTTTTGATGTTTACTTCCGACGATTTAAGTCAGACTATGCAAATTTTGCACTAAATTTACATTGCTTGCTTCATTTATTTCAATTGAACTGTTCCTTGTTCGAAAGGCATGTGAAGAATTTATGATGAAGTTCAGTGATTTCTATTAGGTGTGTGAATATGACTCGGCCCTTTCCCTATAGGTGACGTTATTAGTACTGCTTACATGTTGTATAAATGAGCAATACTGATATTTTATAGTACTTGATGTCAGCTGTCAAATGCAGTATGCGATATTTGGTTGAAGTATAAACAACTAGTATTTTTAATTCCATGAAAATGTTGAATTTTATTCCAAATAAACATTATTTGTGGGAAGTTTTATGAGCATGCTTCATCGAATACGACTTGTAAATAATTCGTTTCGACGGTTTAAAAATGATGATTTTGCTATTGAAGAAGGAAAAACACCCCAAAAATTTGAAGTTGTTGAATTGGCGACGTTATTGACTGAGGATTCTTCTCAAACACAATTAGAATTGGCTATAGCATTAAATGTTGATCGGTCAATTGTTGCAAAACGTTTACAAGCAATCGGAATGGTTCAAAAAGCTAGCAACCAGGTTTCACTTGCATTAAAAGAAAGAGACCTCGAATTTTAAAAAACTATTTTTGAAATACTGCTTCAAAGACAATAAAGACAAGGTCTTTTGTATCGAATAGTCACTGCAGATGAAAAATGGATTTATTATGAGAATCCCAAACTCAAAAAATTTTGGATGAGGCCTGGTGAAGCTGGTTCATCGCAAGCAAAGCGAGATATTCATTGCAATAAGGTTATGCTCTGTATCTAGTGGTATCGGAGTGATGAATTATGAACTGCTGGAATTAGTTGAAACTATCAATGGCGATGTCTACCACCGACAAGTAATACGTTTGTAGCGAGCTATAGAGGAAAAACGACCAGAATGGGTGAATAGATACAGCAAATTAATTTTTCAGCACGACAATGCAAAATCACATGTTACAAACGTTGTGAAAAATTAAAAGGATAGGACTGGGAAGTTCTTCACTCGCCGTTCACCAGACAGTCGATGCAGTCGTCTCTCTGAACAGCGGTTCAGTTCTCGCACAGAGATCGATAGTTGGCTTATTAATTGGATCGCCTCCAAAGACCAGGATTTTTTCAGGGAAGTAATCCGTAAATTGCCTGAAAGATGGGGGAAGTTGTAGCTGCAGATGAAGCATACTTTCAATAAATAATTGTTTCATTTTTTAAACAAGCAAATGTGTTTTGTTTTAATAAAAAAGGGCGGAGTCATATTCACACACCCAATACAATTTTGGCATATTCAAATAAGTATACAGTGTTATCTCAAGACACAAAACGGTAAAGAGTGGTTTATTATTAAAGTCGATACTTATCCAAAGCGAGTAATCCTAAAGTGAAACCCGCAGAGAATTGTGGCATTCACTGTGGATAGATGATGAGTTGTTTAAGATTCCGGAAATCGGTATGAGATCAGATATGAGAGGAGGAAAACACGAAGAAAGTTCTAAATCACTTTAAATCATCAATCCTTCGGTCAGGATAACTGGGACCGACCACCTTTGTTAATGTTGCGGTATCGCACTACAGTGGATGAAACGAGAACCCTTGGGTAATGAGATATTGGTTTGGCCTTAAGCTAAGATGCAAGAAATATCAGTTTTGCTTTCAGTTTGTATTCATTTACAGATGGTTGGTTGAATTTAGGTCACAAGGCTAAAATTTCACGTGCATAAGTTATTCATCCCTATTCTCTTATAGTTGTATCGCTTCATGCGACGCGACTATGGATCTTCTTAGTTTGATGATAAAATCAAAATTTTCTAGAAACTTTTGAACAAAACACACGGTGACTATCTTTTAAATCCTAGGTGGCTGCCTTAGTTTGAAAAAAAATCTATTTGTATGTCACCTCAAAATATTATATTTCACGTGATAGAAATTGTAATTTTAAGTGATTGCAGTTGCTAGGTAATATTTATGAAGCGCCATACTAAGATTTAAAAAACAGCCATAGAGTTTATTAAACAATTATTTATTAAGTTTCGATTAGATAATCTTTCCGATTTGCGACAATTATATGCTGGAAAACTAATTTTCTAAATTTATAAGACCGCGTGTAAAATTCTAATATTTAATATTGAACTCCGGATGACTATTCCTAAAGTTTTATGCTCGACGCATCTGAAATTGTTACTGAAACTGATGTTCGAGCTGGTTTTACCCTGAATAAATTGACTGGTATTTCCAAAGCTGTATGTGGCACTACTAAAATTTATCTTTTGAATTCGTGAGGATTTAAGGTTCACACACCTGGTCAATTTGAATGCTAACGTGATAATCATTTACAATTTCGCTAACTCCTTAAATAAACTTAATAAATTAAACTTAAATAAAAAATAATTTAGCAGTAATTCATCTCCTATACCAAACAAAAGTTGAAGTTGTCCTGTTTACGGTATGACAGTTTTAGTAGATGCCTAACCTAAAACGCGCAAGCAGTCAAAAGCTAATACTTATTGATATATCTTAAGATCATATTACCGAGATAATCGATTAAGTCAAATCTGTCGTTTGGTCCGTAAACATCAAAATGTCAATTCGGTAGTTTATTTCCACTAATTTATCAGTAATATAAATCAGTATCAGTAATAGAAATCTCTCAAGACATATAATCCCACTATATATTATGCCTTAATAATTAAATCGTACAATTGAAGACTTACTTAGCAACAAATTTATGTATATCGATTAAAATCGGCAAAGCGAATTAAATTAATTACCTTATACCAAAACCTATTGACAACTTATATATTATTGTTACAACAACGGCAAAATAAAAAATTGCAAAAGATAAAAAAAATCCGGGCAATTAATAGACATCATTTGAAAATGATTTGGCATTATTTCTGACACCCGAATATACCCAAATACCGTAGATTAATCGATTATTATCTATAATTTATAATTGACTATATACGAGCAAATCAATTTAGTTGAGAGGACCCGAGTATAAGTCTATATACACCAAATAATAATTTACTAAATTGATTAAATTTCAATAAACTTGTTGTATACTTAAGATATCGTCGTGTATACATTTATATAGAACATAATCAGGTTATCAGTCAAAATTGTTACCACCAAAAAATCCTTATCATAGCGCGCACAATAAACATTTTTTTTTTAAACTTGACGGTAATATATTTTGATTATGTATATCTAGCGACTTGGGTCTAATCTAATCTAACACTATATTATACAATTTTTGATTATTATATTTTAATTTTTTTCGATGTGTACAATATATGTTACGTTATTAAATCAAAGGCCTGTCAACATAAATGTTTCGTCGGCGATAAGAGAAATTAATTTAGATTGATTTAAAATTATCATCATGCTTGGTTTCTCTATACACAAATAGGTGACAAATTAAATTTAGTTTCGTTTTGTATAGCGCTTATAAGTAGGTTTCACCTAGTTTTAAAGTGTTTCTCAAATTGATGAAACTGACCAGATGTATAGAGCACATTGGCGAGCATATTAAGGTGACATTAGTTATTCAAATCGCAATAAGATCAATTTATATTGCAGTTAGGGTTGCCAGATAAAACTTGTTTAAAATACATGCACATCAGGCAGGAATGATATTAGCAAGAATTCACCGACTTTACCAATATTTTTTCAGTCGATAATCAAGCAAATTAGCAAGCGAAGCCAAGATAATTCAACCTGATTGAACTCATATCAAAATACTACGTTCCAGTAGCCAAGTCGCAATTTTAATTAACCCTCATTGGGTACCTGAGTCTGACCAGGCTCTTTTCGATTTTAATTATAGTTTAAATATCGACTTGAACGACTCACACGACTTGAAAATTCTGTGTAGTGATGAATGCAAAATTTAGAACGAAATAATCTATACAAGGATAATTATAAAGTTGTGATTGTTCTATATTCAGCCCGGTTATAGAACTTGCCGGATTAATCGCGATAGGAGTTTCATTAGATTTTGACGTTTAACGTATTATAGAATACGTCGAATGAAAAGTCAACGAATGGAACGGTAAAATTGGTATTGACAAATGCACGCGTGAATCGCACTCCAAATAAAAAGTTTCATTTTCAATATGCATTATACCTATTTATTGCAGAATTGGAACTCAGCTACTATAAGTAGTGAAACTTAGCAAATTATCAACCAATAATTTTAAATTTCGAAAGTTTGTAGAGCATTAGTGAAATTTTACCGTCTATTTCGGAAAAAATTCTAGAGTTTAGCCATGCTAAATGGAACCAGGTAGTTTCTCCCGTTTTTTGGAATCAATATTGGAATCAATATAACAAAACAATGATTGACAACAATTGATTCCGATTGGAATCAATATAACAAAATGCCGCCGGCTTTTTAAATAATAGACATCCGATATCTTGTTGGTTAGCTCGAAATTTTTATTATAAATGTTTTTTTTTGATTTCATACGAATGTATTATCGATTATAAATGTTTTTTTTAATAAAAGGTATTTTTTATGGTCGTGTTGAAAAAGACGGCTATTTTTGGTTCAAATACTAAATTTGATATTTTGATCATTAATTAGTTTCAACATGACCAATATTCAAAACATTATTCAAAATTGATGTTGGATTTCTGATATCTACTATACAAATCAGCATTGCCGAATTTTAGAACTTGAAACCATTTTAGAATCCAAATTTGGTTAAAAATTGGTCAAATTCCGACAGAGTCGTCGAATTCCAAAACTTCATTTAAAATTGCTGTTAAAATACAAATCTAGTTCCACATGCCAAATGTAACCATAATTTGTTAAGAAATGGTTTACTTAGCTACATTCAGCATGGCCGAATTTCGGAATTGGTTGGATGCGATTCGCCAAATCCTGAACCAAAATCAAAATTCTAAAAAATAAAAATTACAACAAAAAAGAACTCCTCCAAATAAAATTCTTATACACCCATCCCCCAATTTACACGGTACTCGATTTACGCGATTTCGCTTTTACACGGTTAAAAAAATTAAAAAAAAAGTTCTAATAATAAAAAAGTACTAATACATATTTCGAAGTAAAATGTGCGTACAAACCCTGTTATTTCATTTTTGTATTTTACTCCATAAGACACAGGAAATGTCAAATTCGAACGTTTCGAAATTTCTTTATTTCTTACTATCACCTTACTATAACAAAACGTAAGAAAAGTTTGTAATTTATATTAGTAAATTTTACCATATGCAAATTTCTATAGACCTACCTACCAAGTCGACAACAGGAAAGAAAACGAATCTTACCAAAATATGGCATGTAATTTCGTTTGAAACCAAAATCAAAATTTTGGTTAGAGTGAAATTGGGGCAGAGATCAGCTCTTGTGGTCAAAGGGTATGGTTTGAATCAGTCGACTGTAAGAACAATAGAGCGGATGGAAGATTTTATTTGTAAAAGTGTGGCGAGTAGTACAACAGTGAGTGGAAAGTTTTCAACTTATAAACTGGGTCATATTACGGAAGCCGTTGAAAAAGCTTTAATTATTTGGATAAAGGATAACGGTAACAAGAGAATACCGGTAGATAGTAATTCTATTAAACATAAAGCGTTTCAACTTTTCAACGTAATAAAAGAAAGGACGTCCACTACCTCGACGACCGAATTTTCCGTCAGTAATAGATGGTTCGAAAAATTAAAAAAACAGCATAGCTTACATAATCTTTAACTAAAAGGTGAAACCGTGTCCGGTGATGTAAAATCTTCCAGAGAATATCCGTCGAAATTGGCCACTGTTTTAAGGCAGTAAAAGATAGTCACATTGCTATTTTGTAGCAATGCATCGGGGGATTGAATATTAAAGCCACTCTCTATTAACCGAGCTCAAAAACGACGAGCGATGAACAGCGTTTATATGAGTAATTTACCAGTTCATTCGCGGGCAAATAAAAAAGGTTGGATGACTTACACTTTATTAGAAAGGTTGGTTTCAATTAAAAGCTATTTGCGAAAAAAATTACCATTAGATAATTACCAAGTCAACCAATAAATTTACGGCATCCATATGTTGTAATTAAGTTTTTACCGCCCAACATAACATCAATAATTCAACCTCAAGACCAGGGCGTAATTTCTACTTTTAAACGATATTTTAAGAAATTAGATGATAATACACTCTTTACTGTACATGAGGTGTGGAAAAATTTTACCATTTTCAATTGTGTGGCACATGTTGGTTTGGAAGTGGCCGAAATCAAAAATACAACTCTTAACACATGCTATATGGAAGATCATTTGGCCAGATGTAGTGAATCAGGGAAATACATTCATGATTCAAACATCATCGATCTGGATTATTCTTTCGAGGGAAATGGATTCAATGATTTTGGTGTTTCCGATGTAGAGGAATTGCTTGAAGATAAGAAAATGTCGAATGCCAAGCTCTTATGCAGTTAGTAAAGGTGTCTGATGATGTAGTAGGAATTTACTCCAATAGCGAAGAAATCGTACACCAATTTACACCAAAACTAATTGGAGTACATCTGCAGATAACAAAAAATCAATGCGCATTCTAAAACCGACAATTCCATTACAGCCGATAAAGTAATGCGGACAACACAAATCACCACCATTGGTCAAACGTCTATCAGTGATTCTGATAGAGTGATGTAATAAATGTGCCAAAGAAATTTCGAGTCCTGTATTTTGAAAGCTCGGATGAGGATTTAATTAAATTTAATATTGGAGGATTATTAAATCCATTGTATCATTTTACACGATTTCGATTTACACGATTGTCCGTGGAACGTATCTACCGTGTAAATCGAGGGATGAGTGTACATAACTTACAAAATGCGAAATAAAAAAATAAAATGGAATTTATTTTAGAATTTTATGATAATTTAGAATTAAGAATTATAATTAGGAATTCCAAAAAAACTTTACCCTGTTTGTAAAATAACGACAAGTGGTAATCAATCTGGTAAGAAACTGGAATCATATTTGTGTATATTTGTTGGAACAATTAAATTAAATTCAAATAATTACAATGGGATTTTACATCGGATTTTGACCAAGCGGTACTTTTCACTATCTAGGATCAATGATGATTTTAACATGAGTGCTTTGCTAAAGCTCATTTCCAGAATTGTATTAACTGCATCCTCCGGCCACATGGCTAACCGATGTTCTGAGAACCATAAGTAATAGTATTATCGTTCGGCAAATTTAATAATTTTTCTTACAAATCCAAGATTATTTACATAAATCATTTTTCAATAGGCTGTTTCGGCAATATTTGGGTTATGATAAGCTTTCACGCACTCAGTGGAGTTAGTTCAAAATTTATTTCTCGCATATCTGTCGGTAAATTGGTAAATTGGTGTGCAACGGCAGGTAACATTTCCTGACAAGTTATTTATATCATAACTACACAGACACCGACCAAATGCCACAGTGGTTAAAGCTTTGGCGTTCGGATCGGGAGGTACCGGGTTCGAATCCCGATAGGGGCAGGTTGCAAAAGGAAATTTTTATCAACAGATTGTAATCTGTGATTAAAAGGAACACAACTACGACCCCCTATCGGCGTGCACAACTCATGGGCCGACCCATCTTCCATGTCCAGTACTATAGGCTGGCATGGAGCTATGCAATGCGCAGATGGTAACTTAAATCGGTCCTATAGCCCTACGTCTTCGATTTGGCAGGGATGCGTAAAGTAAGACGGGAAAATCAACCGCGAAAGAGCAGGGAGTGCTTCGGCCCCAGAAAAGATTGCATGGATTAAAATAAAATAAAATAAAATTAAATAAACTACACAGACATTGGTGTTATATAGGCTGTGTTTATTTGGTTTTGTCCGATTTAAATCCAGCTAACCGACCAAACGGCACAGTGGTTAAAGCTTTGGCGTTTGGATCGGGAGGTACCGGGTTCGAATCCCGATAGAGGTAGAATGCAAAAGAGAATTTTCATCAACATATTAGGATTTGTGGTGAAATGGAGTTCAACTAAATATGACCCCCTGTCGGAGTGCAAAACTCCGGTGACTGATGTTGATAAAATCAGATCTATAGCCGTATGTCCGCGATTTGGTAGATGACTGCGCAAGGACGTGAAAGCGAACTGTGAAAGAGTTGGGAATGCTTCGGCCCCAGAACAGCTTGCACAAATTAAATAATAATAAAAAAAATCCAGCTTCATTAAGATTAAGAATTAGTTTTGCGTGGTAGGGTAATACAAGCAGGGTGATTTTTTCAATGTCTATGATATTTTTTTCTTTTAGCCATCTGAATTTTATAGTTGGACGAAAGATTCATCATTGATATATTTTTCAATGGAGTGATATTGCCTGAAATACTTAGCGGTAGATTCAGTCAAACTATCGCGTTTATAAAGATTACTAACCGATTAACTTGTATGATCATTAAAATGAATAGTTTTCTGAAAAACTTTTTGTGTTTTAATTTTTTTACTTTATTTATTATTGTAGTACATTAACAGTTTGACAGTTCTGTGTTTGATATCAAAACGTAACATGGTATCAAAACAAAGGTGTGTATTGTTTTACGATTTCTTCGATATATTGTCCGTAAATAACACAATGAGATGTGGAGTAAGAATGAAGTTCTCTACCTCTTTAGAAATGGTACCATTAACAAAATATCATAGGATTATGCATACTGCTGACAGCAGCCGTAATTTTCGACATTTTCGACATATTGTCGATATTCTCTAATTATCGACACCATTTGTTTAATTGTCTACATACCTTGTCTACCCATGTATAATATTACTGAACTACGCAGCGCAGACAATAGGGCATAACACTGCACATAGGTCACTCCAAAATTCTGCAAAATTTTGAAATATAAGTCAACTACAGATTTTTTTTTAATAATGTTCACATAGAAGCTCGTAAACTATAATTTTAAAACAATTTGGAGTAAAGTATTAAAGTATTCGTTTTCACACAATCGGCTAAATAAATTTTGTTATTTTCTTTTTCATAATAAAGCCTCATAAAAGCACAGTTTGTAGTGGGCAAATAATTAAAGACTATTTGATTTCTAATTCAAATTTGGAGAACACCATCCTAAAAATAGAATTACAACTTTCAATTACATACTGGATCAATAAATTTTCTCTCTCGGTGATACCTTTGCGGAATTCTTTAAAATTTCAAAACATTATTTATCTACCTATGGAGGGGTAAAGAGCGTCGGTTTAGAAGGTCAATCGCCAATCGACTTAAAACTTTAACGTTTACAAGAGAAAAGGTTTCAACTACAACTAGGCTGCCATCACAACCACAGCCCATAGGACTAACGAGGAAATTCTATTCGCAAATAACGCACCAATTGACTAATGTTACTGAAGAAAATCCATACTCGAAAGAATATTCCGAAGTATGGAAACGATAAATGCACGGCTAGCAAAACAAGAACGTAGCCTAGAACCTCTATTTAAGCGACTTGATAGACAAGAAGCCACGAATGAGCTTATATGGAATGAATTACCACAGCATGTCCCAGACCTAGAAATTAGAAATCGATATGTGTCTTTTATCGGATTAAAATAAGGTCGGAAACTCATTTAAAAGAAATTTGATTTATTAGAATACGTGACTATGAATGCTGCCACGCTATTCATCCAGGAGGGAACGCTAGAGGTGGACCTACCGTAATTACAATATTAAGAATAATATTAAACATTACGAAGAGCCCGGTATTAAAACTGAAATTATTCATGTTAAAACCATAAAAGTTTAATCAATCAATAATAAAAATCTCAGTATCTCAATTATAAAATGAAGACTGCAGTCGATTTTTTAAATCATTAGGACCAAATTTTATCAAAGGCGGTAATTTTAATACAAAGAATTTCTGTTGGCCACCAAGACTTACAACCTCTAAAGGGAAAGAGTTATTTAATGCAGCTCGTGAGAACAGCTGTGAATTTCACTCTGGCGATAAACCAATAAATTGGCCTATTGAAATACATAAAATAACAGACCTTCTTGACTTCTTTGTAACAATAAAACCAATGGGAATTTATTCAACAAGTTAGTGGAAGAGCGAACAAATCTCTGCGAACCAATTAAAACTCCATAAGGAAACATAACTATTTTATTGAGGTCAGAGAATTAGTTACAGAAGAACATAAAGCTCGTAAAATCTGGCAACAGACCCGTGCTCCGCAGCACCAAAATGTCCTCAATTTTCTGGGCAAGCGCCAAAGGGTTAAATGACAAGCAGAAAGTCTCTCTATTTACTGGCCATTTGGAAGAAACTTTTCAACCGTTGCCGAGACAAACAGCAAATGAAAATGCAACTGTCGTGAACGTGTGGTGATAAGACATGTGACGTTTATTTATTTATTTATATTGAAATAAGTCTACAAATTTGACATGAAAAAAAAACAAAATAAAATAAATCCGCGTTGGATTTGAAAATTTGAGATATAAAAGTAAAGTAACAAGAAAAATCACTGAGGAGCATAAAATTGCCTTAACCTACTTTTTAAAATTATCTTTAGTTAAACAAAAACCAAATAAATAGTTAATTCTATTGAAACTCTTACACATCATCTTCACTGATTCATTATCGCCATAGTTGGTTCTGTGTCTATAAGTGGAGGAAGTCATGATCTCTTAGTTGACTACCAGGAGCCTTCATTTTAATTGACTTTAGCACAACCCGGTGTGACGATTAGGCCTAGTAGGAGATTACCAATAAATGTACTTATTAGCAACTCTCGTCTATTTTTTAGAGTTGTCAAGTTGTATGTCTTGTACTCGGTTAAATATGGTGGTTGTCGTTTACGTGGTATGGTAGATCATGGTCATAAACCCATCCGTCTTGCCAGGCCAAGTTGCGTATAAACTTCTTTTGAATTTTCTCAATACTTTGGATATGCTTCGTAGAACGGACGTTTACAGCATATTCCTGCTGGTATAGAACGCAAACACAATACAGGATCTTAATTGTTTCCACATCAAAAATGTCGCCCGTTCAACGTTTGACAAAATCGAGCATGGAGTTCGCTCTAGCGATGCACAGCTCAATATAGTTAGTAAATCTCATGTTTTCAACCTAAAGTAACCCCTAGGTCTTTTAACTACTACCTGAAGAAGTACACCATTTATCTTGTAGCCTTGTGTAACAGGGTTGGCTTTTCGATGAAATGATTGAGATTTGCACTTTTCAATATTGAGACTCAGAGAATTCGTGGACTGACTCGATGGCTTTATAGATTTTGAGGTCATCTGCAAACATCAGGATATTGGAATGCTTAAGTAATACCATTAATGAAGATTGTGAAAATCCATGGGTCAACGTGAGAGCCTTGTGGTACACCAGAGGTTGGTTGTATTCTATTCGGCGTTTTACCTCCTATTTCAATATATTGGAGTCGATTACTCAAATAAGGTTTGAGCCAAGCTACAAACTGGCTGCAAAATCCGAACTTGAAAATCTGTTCCAAAGTTTTACAAAGGCTGATGGAGTCTGAAGCACTGGTTTGAATGAGTTGCATATTACTAGTTCAAATAATTTAGATATAGCAGATATAGATGTAATACCTCTGTAGCAAGAAACATCATTTCTAGATCCAGTTTTGAAAATAGGCGTCACTCTAGTTATTTTCCACTTTTGTGGGAAAGTTGCCAATTTTAATGACTGATTGAACCAAATGCTTAGAGGAATTGCCAAAGTTTTAGAATTTTTTAAAAATGAAGCCGGGATACCATCAGGACCACATCCTTCTCCGAATCCTACCAATGCTCGCTGCATGTCTTCTGGCTCGATGTGTGGAGTAAATATGAATGTACTATATTCACTATTGGTTGGATCTTTGTAATTATCAATGCTTTATAAACAGATTGAAAAAACTCGGCAAACTTGTTGGTTATGATCTGTGGATCACAAGACTTTTGATTATTAATTTCCATCCAGGCTGAGTAACTATCAGTTTCGCGTTTGGTTTTAAAAAAATTCCAAAAGTGTCTGGGATCGCCTTTTATTGTATCCTTTAGATTGCAAATATAGCTTCTGTATCACGTTCAAAATAAGATCCAACATTTCAGTTAAATGCAGTAAATTTCTGGTTACTATCCTGGGAAAATAATTTGAGATTTTCTTTATAAGCCTTGTCTTTTTGTTTTTAAGACTGATAAGTTGATGGTCATACCATGGAGGATATTTGTTCGGTTTGCTCATAGGCACGGTAATGAATAAATCAATTTCTTTAAATAGATGTGTGTAGAATTTTTCCACATTTACATCTATGTCATTGCTGTTAAACTCGGCATTCCAATTTATTTGTTCAAAATATTGTAAGTTATTCGAATTGGCCTTTCTGAAGTTGTAATATGGTTTCCGGTTTTGGTAATTTTGGAACCTGTTATTCATATTGGTTTCCAATATTATTTCTATTGCTTTGTGGTGAATATCATTAATTACGAAAGGTGTTCGTGATTCGTCTGTTTTTAATAAAACTGGTTCATTAGTAAAAATAAGGTCTAAGGTTCGGTCTCGTCCACTTTTTAATTTACAGATTTGGCTCAAATTTGAGTCAAATATGATGTCGACGATTTATGTCTGATTGATCGGTCGTATTGGTACTTTCCAAAATTGTGTCGCAGCACTTGGTATACGATGATGTAGGCGAATCAGGTGTAATATACCACGAAAATTCGTACTGACTTATTATTGACAACAATTTTAACACATAATTGCTCGATCGATGGATTCGCTAAATCCACCAATTCATTAGTTAGTGATGTATCGACTACTATGAGTACTTCGCCACCGGATTTTTTTTTGCTTTGTAGGGGTTATTGGAATTAAAAACTGAAATCAATAATAAGTATTGGAAAAGCTCTAGGTTTTGACTTAATTACTGGGCAAATTGTAAAAGCCATTCCCGAGAAAGGTGTGCGTATATTAGCTCAAATAATTAATGCAGCCCTCGGACTGAAATATGTTCCAGGTCTATGGAAGGTGATAGAAGTCATTATAATTCCTGAACCAGGTAAAGCAGCAAACTCCAAACAATTTCTTATAGACCGCTATCACTACTTCCGGTCATATCAAAAATATTTGCTGCTGCTCAAGGGGGCTTAAACCTATTATAGAAGTGAGATGTTTAATTTCACCACACCATACTTTGGGTTTAAATAAAAGTACTCTACAGTAATAATGGATGTCATTGGTGCACTCGAGAATAAGAAGATATGCTGCAGTATTACCTTAGATGTAGCTCATGTTTTCGACAAAGTTTGGTGCCAATAGCTTGAATTTAAACTGCATCGAGACCAACCTAAGCAATTTTATCAAATTCTTAAATCCTATACAGCAAATCGACACTTTCAAGTCAATCTTGAAAACGAGAGATTTCAAGTTACTACAATATCACCATTTGTGGACGGTACAGCTAACCTATAGAAAAGATATATCGGAAGCAGCAAGTAAACTTCAAAATGCCAACTGTCCACTTTACAAACCAACATGTAAAATGAATTTCCGTGGTTCTTAACTCAATTAGAGTTTAATATCTTAGCATGGCTCTTGATGCTAAGCTAATATGGAAAGAACACATCAAGAAGAAAAAGAAGAATTAAACAACAAATTTAGGAAAATGTAATGGCTCATTGGTAGAAATTCAGATCTCTCAATACACAACAAATTGTTTTTGTACAGGCAAAAGATAAAACCAGTATGGACCTATGGTATTCAAATTTGGGGTTGAGTCAATAAGACTAATAGCCTAGGAGGGCTAGGAAGCTAGTAAGGACTTCATAGGGACTTAAAGACGGAATACGTCACCGATTAAATAAAGAAACAAGCAAGGAAATACGGACCACCACGATATCACTAATGGTGTGAGAATACTTCAAAGGCAGAAACCGCTGGAGCTGGGCAGTTCTAATTAGAATAGGACATTATTGTAAAATGAGTAATGAATAGGTTACCCAACCGAGAAACTAATTACGGATAAAAAAATTACTATATGATCTTTGAATCAGTTGTAATATTTAATAAATAAAACATACTAAAAATATACCTACAGGTTTCCGGCACGGTACAAGTTTAAAGTTGTATTATGAAGGTGATAGCAGCAAATTGTATTCCAGATTTGTGAAATTCATAACCACAGTCATTAAACATTGTCAGGGAAAAAAAATTTAATTTCTTTACCTAGTTTAACATATCTAAAGGGTTGCCACAATTTTTTTAAAGTGTCGAACGTGTCTTATTGTAAATAAGCTATGTGCGATGTTAGCTGTAGAAAAATCAATGCTTGATGATTATCACGGCTCACATAAATTTAATTCCATTCCATGTACTAATTTCAATATATTGCAGTCATAAATTTTTAACTCGGATCCTTTTAATCACATAAAAGCATGGATAAGGCTAATTAAAATTGTTCACGTATAATTTTCTTGTGCGGTGTATTAAAAAAAAAAAATTGTAAAAGCGATATGAGGGTTTCATTTACATACTCGTATACATATATACAGTTTTTGGTCTCGCGCGTTTACATTTACAAGGTCTTAATGACCTGAACAAAAATGTGATTTATGATTTCCTCAATAGAATTTTTATTTACTACTGTAACAATCCGCGCTGGCCCAGAAACAATTTTTATGGCACTTTTAATTTTTGTTCGGGACACATAAATTTTAGACACACGATATCCAACGTACAAACAAAGCATTTTAATTGGTTCTAATTGTTACCATGATTAGGTTCTCAGTTCGTTCGTATAAATAGTTTTATGCGAGTATTGATTGTAAATAAGCTCTAATCATACCACAATCCGGGAGAAAAAAAGCATAAAAAATAGTTTTAAATAATAAATAAATAAATATAAATTAAATAAAAATTTTACGCGGTTTTTTATTTTATTTATTTTAACCATTTCATGTTGATTTTAGAGATATCATAATAAAAATTTATTTATTTAGAGTTTTTTTTTTTTGGTGGTTTCGAATTTTGTCGCATAAATTTTATTTTATTTATTTCGGGTATAAAAGACTCCCTCTATTTCACACTCGAAAACGCGATATACACAAATAATTTTATTGTTGTTAGTTTTGTTGTCATTTAAATCATTTTGATAGTATATAGTTGTAGTAGCTTATCGCTTTATTGTTGCAATTGTTTAGCTGTGCCTCTATATCTTATCGCTTAATCTAATTTTAGATTAGTTTTTTAGCACTCTAATGGATTGTATAATGTAATTCAAGTATTTTATAGATCGTTATATATCAATGGTTTATGCGTTTATATGTAAGTGGATTTTGTGAATTAACCTTGGCATTCATATTTGTATGTAAGACTATATAGCAACCAATTTTTTAAACACTTAATCTCTTAATGTTTGATGAGAAGTTCATCACTCTGGGAGGTTGGGTTTTATAATCATGAAATGCTAACTATCACGAAAACTGAGGTTTAATCTCAAAGTTCAAATTATTGCTCGAATATGGCACACCTTTTCGATGGACCAGAATAGTTAATCGGGCAAATCTGAACGAGATACGTGTTCAATTTTCGTTGATCTGTTAATTTCATGTAAAGGTGTTATTACTGCGCTAGTCAGAGTGGGTGATTAGCCAAATTATCAAGGCTTAATAATAGTTTTTTCTATCCAATCTCGCTTGAGTATTGCAGATACAATAGATCGCTCAGTCGAATAATAAACTTAAAATAACCATGGTTAATTATAACCGTTAATAGCCCAGCCTCATGGTCAATTTGAAAAAGGTTTAACGACAGTTCATAAATTGTTGTAAAACCGTCAATGGAAACAATGGAAATTGCATAGTAAAACATTAGAAATCTATAGAAATTTTACTATCCTTCAGCATGAAGTTGTAACTGGGCAAACAATTAAATCACGAGCAAAAACCATTTCCTTTCCCTATTCAAGCGAGATAGCTCATTTGATTAGAGCAAGTCCTTGGTGAGAAAGGTCTTGAGTTGAAATCGCTTTAACCAACAAGTTGCTTTTTTCGGATGTTATTTTTGAACCTTTATTTATTTATTTTAATACCAAAAAATATTTTAAGGCCAAAACCTCGTTTACAATGTAATAGAACTAGAATGTGCAGAGCAATATTACAAATTTAATTTAAAACTTACAACAAGTGATTCTTATCAAAATTTAATAAAATAAAATTAAAAGGGTTAAATACATTTCGTGTCAGATATAGCGAAAAAATAAATAAACCGCAAGCGGAAAATGGACAGTTTTATGGACCCGAATTCTAGAGATATGCGCGACTTACCAACGAAACCATTAAAAATGTGAACCACGTTCCCATGACGTTAAAGTATGGATAAGGGTGAGTAGGAGCCTAGTTCTCAGTGACCGGTCAAACCTAATATGTGGCAAGAGATAGGAAAGTCGGCGTTGAAATAATATTTTAAACAGATACACGACTGTCCCGAGCTTCAAAAAATTAGGAAAGGAAATTCCCAAAATTTCAAAAGCAGGTCTGGAAACGTGATCATATAACCTGAGAGAAAAGATAAATCTACCACGGTTATCCTTGAAAGTGCCCGAAAACACTTCAGTACACTATGTAAAGAAGGACTCAGCGAGATGATCAATTGGAGGGAAGCTGAAATAAGTAAATCTTTTATCAGGTGTAACTTACGCAAACCAGTCCAAACTGAAGAGGTAATACCATTAACATAATTATCCCAGGATAGTGTCTCATTAAGCACAAAACACAAACTCTGCGAAAAAGGCACGGGTGTCCCGCTAATCATGATCGGGCCGAGGAGATGTGAGATCGGATATCGATAGAAGTCGATGGCTTGACTTTTAAAAGGGTTAATCTCCAGATGGTTTGTGTCAGTTCAGGAAGAGAAAACCATCATATCGTTATTTGTCTGAGAGATAGACAACAGCAAAGAGAAAGGCGATGAATGAAGCAGGCAAACCTGAGGAACGCCGTTTTGCAATGGCAAGGAAGAGGAACACTTGTCACTAACGGAGACAATCTGGGAACGGTTGGGTAAGTAGGAATGGATTACGTTGACGGTAGAGATGGACAGATTAAAATGCGAGTCGAGCTTAGCTAAAAGGATGCTATGGTCGATGCTATCGAATGTTTTATTGAAGTCGAGGAGCAAATCAGTAACCTTACTTTGGTTCATGTTTCTCTGAGCCATAATCGTTGATGTAGTGCTATAAAACTTAAATCACTCAAAATAACATATTTCTAGCAGAAAAATGCGTTTTTGCTGTGCACCGCTAGAGGCAGAACTATCACAAAAGAAATTATTTCTGCTGATATTTTTAGAAACCAGTAGAAAAAATGAATGAATGAAATTTTTGAAAATCAATAATTGTCTGCAGAAACACAAACGAAAATATATGTTGCAACGTTTTGAAACGAACAATGATAATTTTTCTTTAAAAACGTTTAGCGTATATATAACATATCTCAAAATATACTAAAGTTACCATCACCTGTAATTTCTCTTATGTAATATTTAAATTCATTAATCCCAGCTATGATAAAAACATAACTATAGGATAGTTAAAGCGGGGTTTTTTTTAACACTTTTGTTAAAAAACTTAAACTAATTCACATTAAAATAACTTACAAAATTCATGGAGTGCTAAGGTTGTTGCAGCGGGGTTTTGCTAAAACTCTTGTAAAAAACAGAAAACAATTTACATTAAAATGACTTTAAAAATTCATGTAGTGCTATCGGCGTGGCCTATGCTTCTTATGATGCTGTATATAGATTATGATTCCAGCTATATCATAAAAACATAAACCCAGTTTGTTACAGAATGTTTTTCTAACAGTTTTGTCATGTTTTTGCATTAAGATGATTATGGTAAATTAAATATGTTTTTGAAGACCTTCTATAAATGCAAATAATTATTGTCAATTACCATTTTTCGTTTCATAAGGTTTGAGCGGTAGCACAACAACTCACCGAAAACGACAATTCACCAAAAAACAATTCATTGAAATCGACAATTTATTAAAAAGCCTATAACCAATATAGCAATTAACTGAGAACGTCAGTTTATCGAGAAGAACAATTCACCGAAATCAACAATTCACCGAATTCATCAATTAATCGAAATCGAGAATTCACCGAAAAACACTTTACCGAAATTCACATTCACTGAAAATGATAATTCACTGTAAACCAATATACTCAAATTGACAAGTCATCGAAAAAGATAATTCATTGAAAACAACAATACACCGAAAAAAAAATTCACCGAAAACTACAATTCACCGAAAAACAATTGACCGAAATCGATAATTCACCGAAAACGACAATTCACCGAAAACAACAATTCATCGGAAACGAAGGCGGAATTTAATTGATTCGTAATAATAAATTCAAACAAAAAATAATTATTTTTATTCTTAGAAATTATTCGATTCTATAATGAGATCGTACTGAAAAACCGAAATCTTAAATTCCGAAAACGAAGAAAACTAAAAATATTTCTTAAAATATTGAAAAAAAATCTGGAAATGTAAAATACTTAATTTGCTTTAGAACCCCAAATTAACTGAACCCTACGCTCCCCTACGCTCCACAAAATTGAAATAAAAAGCTCGGAGCGCCGTGAATTTAGTTAAAAATTATTAAATTAAATTTAGTTAGTATTAAATTTAAATTTTAGTATTAAATTTAGTTGAAAATTTTAGTTAAATTAACTGAACCCTTTCAATTAGCGAATTTAGTGTGCTTTTAATAATTGGCACCAATTCTGTATTTTGGTCATGCTTATAGATCCCCGCCCCTACGCTCCACAAAATTGTAATAAAAAGTTCGGAGCGCCGTGACCTCCCGCGTGCTCGTGAGGACTATCTAAGCCGTTAACCCCAACAATCTCTCCCACGAACTCATTTTTAATTTAACCGAATTGGAAATTCAAACACTAAGAAATTTTTTTTATGGTATTGAACGACTTTTTTAACCTTTGTCAAAAGATAAACTGTTTTTATGTGTTACAGTTCACAACCAATTATTTTAACCATTTTTAATTTTAATAGTAGTTAAAATATTTTCCAGTTTTTCGAATTTTTTAAAAATTTTGTTATTATCTATTTTTAATTTCAAAATTTCGGGATTTATTATGTCAGTATTTTTTCGGAATTGTTTATTTCAGTATTTTACTTTTCGGTGCATTGTTTTTTCACAAATGGTCGTTTTCGGTCAGATGGTTTTCGTTGAATTGTCGTATTCGATGAATTGTTTTTCGGTGAAATATTTTTTCGGTGACTTGTCGTTTTCGGTAAATATTTTGTTTCGGAGAATTTTAATTTTTGATTTGCATAAAGATTTTCTAAATTTTCTGCTGATTAGTGAAAACTAACACATCGCCTCGGAAGTTCCCGTTCTGACACATAGATGGTGCCACTTATTTGATTTTCAAATTCTACCAACCTTCAAACGATATGTGTCAAAATTGCATTATATTCCGATCATTAGTTTACAAGTTGCTGTAGCTACTTTGTTAATTTCAATGAAATACTTTATGTTATTTGTTTTAATTGAAAGACCTAAGGCTCCTGTAGTCCAAAAACATCCAAAGCAAACTCAGTAACTTGGAATTTTCCGCACGTAACGCATCAAAATCAACAAAATTTTGTTTAACCTGTTGTCGATTAAATTGTTTAAATTGGCCGATAACATTAGTTTTTCAAATTCATTTAATTTATTATAAATGTTCCAGCTTAACGCTATTTTATGTGTCCTGATGTATTAGTTATTAATACTTGTCTGGGAGAGTGTTGAATCCGTAAAACAGCTCTCGAGACAAAATTAAGTCATTTTATTGGGGAGTTCGGTTATAGAGACATCTATGGAAATGCAGATAAATTAACTGGAGAGGTTGTCTTGGCTACATTCGGCGGATATGGACCAGCTCGCTTGCTGATGTCATGTTATAAAACAAACATCATATAATATTTGATGGCCTACATCAAACAGGACAACGCTTCCACTGTCGATCCGAAATTTTTCTTTACTTTAAAATTTGGGAAAACCCCTGAAGGCGTTCTCACTGAATACTGTACTCTAAACTAGCATCTGTTAACAATGCAGGTTCGTGAGAATGCCAATTGTCAGCAGTGTGGTGGAGTGGAAGAGGTGACGGTTGAACATTTCTTCATTACCATTAAACTATACTTAAGATACCGCAAATTTGGTAATACATCAGAAGAACAAATATATTCGTGGATAAATGATCTCTCTCATCCCTCCGCAAAGGCTAGTTTGATTCTTTGACAATTACCCGGTGACTGTTATAGGTAAGCTTTTGTGCATTTCACGAAAGCTGCTTCGCTCTTTCGCCCTAATTGGAGACAATCCGAAGTCACAAATGAATTGAAATTTCGGTCTATCAAAAATATGCGGTTTGCTTTCGTAAAGCTCCTAACTTCGACAAAAAAAATAATAAAATTGGTTTCTTGCATTGACCTAATTTCATTTTAATTCGTAAAAAATTTAAGAAAACTTGTTTCGGTATTAAATGAAAAAATTTAATTCGCCACGACTTACAATCGACGTGATTTTTCTCTTTAGTTATGCCAATTCAAAAAATACTTACTTCTGAAATTTGTCACGCCCGACGATTTCATAAGCGCTTCTTTATCTAACAAACTTTGTTATTATTATCACATTAGGTTCATATACGCTGATTCAGTGCAATTTCAGGATCTCTACCCGTCTGTTTCAGATTGTAATGATCAAATTGAAAGTTAAAATTAAAATTCTTACAACCTGTGGTAAAAATTTCATGGTGAAGGAACCGTTAACCAATTCTATGTAAATTTCTTTAAAACGATAAACTAAGAGACAATTTGTCAAAAGTCGTATAAAGCAATGGTTCCTCTTCGGTTTAATACGAACTTACTAGTTGCTGGCATTTATAGATACCAAAGTGGAAGGTTTGAGCTATTTAATGTAATAGAGGCTAAGGATGGTACTTTTTACTTTTCTTTTTTACAGGAGGATAAAGTGAACGACTTTATTAGTTTTCGGTTCACTTAGCTTCATAGTGAAAGGTTGCACTATACTAGGCCAAATGTTGCGGATTCCAAAATACTAACCGAAATTTTTTTCAAATAACTTCACCGTTTTCGTCACATCTGAATCTTTTTAATGTGCTCCATCATAAAATTGATGCTTTGTGTTCATCAAAAAAAAACACTAACACCCCAATTATCATAGTCGTCTCATTTCAAGTGACGTGACTGGAGTGAAAATTGGTATTGTTGAAGTCGATTCAAGCGCTACGACGGCAATTAAGAAAAATAAGAAGAAAATATTAGTCATTTCTTTTCCTTCTGACAATTAAGAAGAAATACATACTAACCACTTCTTCTCACTTGTAAAATTGATCTGACAAGAATGTCATTCTAAGTGACATTTGTCGTTTAAAATGACTATATAGGCGTAAGAAACGACTATGATAATAGTAAAAATTAAGTGACGTGACTATACTCGTGTAAAGTGACGTGAGACGACTATGACAATTGGGGTGTAAATTCCTAACTAACTAAATTGATGCCTTTGTTCATACCGGATATTGATAGATTACTCTGTGGACGACTGGTATGAGCCATCAATTTGGTTAGTCGGAAATTTGAAGAAAAAACTCGGCTTAAAACACACAGTTTTGCTTAAATAATTCATAATTTTAGGAAGGGATATACAGAAACTTAACAAATCAATAAATGTCATAGTTTTTAACGTACCATGGTATGATGCCACCTTTACAAACTTAAACAATCTGATTTGTATCCAAATGTATGAAATGTACCAATGGCGATGCCAGTATAATCAAAGGACTTGGGTCCATAATCAAATCAGAAAACATTTGAAATACTTCAGGAATATTGTTAATGAAAAAAGAGAACCAAAAGGATAAGAGTACCTAAATGGCTTATCTATGGAAATGAAATGTCCTTGTATAGCTAGTCACGCTGTAATATAAATCAAAATCAGTAATGCTAATGGTCAAGGATCCAAGATATGCGATAATCAAACGACAACTTGGTTTTCATTTCTACATTATATCAAGCTAGCGCAACATGAATAATTTATTACTAGAAAGATATAACCACTTTATACAAAACATAATTTCTTGAAACATGTTTGTCGCGTATTGAGACAAGAAGAAATCTTTTGCAACATAAAAAACATTAACCACAAATGACGCGTTACATAAATCAAGTTCTAAACAAACATTTTTATACAAATTTATCCCTAAAATTCCAGATTAAGATTTTTCCGCGCTCATATACGAAACTATAAAGTCAATAACAATTTTCCCAAATCAAGATATTTGTTCACATATTTCAATAAAACACTTCTTCGTTTATATAAAATTATAAATTGTTATTATCGCATTTACAGATGACATAAAACATATAAATTTTTGTTTTTGTTTTATTTCTCTTCTTATTATTTAATTTTTTTTTGTGTTTTTTATTTTTATTCTTTCGAGGAATTAATAATAAGAATAAAATTCAAAACAAATTTTTAATTTTTTTTTTCGCGAATCTTACGAGACAGCGTGACTATAATACTGTGTGTATATAAATGTATATGTAAGAGAAAAATCTTTAAGAAAATTATATATTCAAATTGTACAATTTTAATGGTAAAACATGATGTTGGTTTTGTGTATCTTACGCGAAAGGTACAAAAAAATTCTTCATATCGATCTTCTTAGATTTTTATTTTATTATTATTATTTTTCTCAAAGTTTAGGTTGTTAACGAAGTTAAGGAAAAAAAAAATAAATAACATCCACCTTCCTTTCGTGTATCTGGGTATACTCAATTTTATGCATAAGAGTATATTGAGGAGGAGAAAAACAAAAAAAATATCGCGAATATAAGATTTTAATCTACTAAGACGAAAAAAAAAATAAAGTTAGTCCCATGAAAATCGCAGATACTTTACGAAATCGAAAGTGTAAATGTGTAAATTAATGGTACATACAGTGGATGCTGTGCAAATATGTCGTGAACAATTTAAAACGAGAGATATGTGGTGTATAACTAAAGATGACTTTCCGGGGTCTCCACAGGGTCACCAATTTTTATTTTAAAGAAATCATATTTTCCAGTTACTAAACATGTTGTTTAACTTATGTTAATATAATCAGCTTCAGAAATGCTAGTGATTTTTTCCATTAACAACACAAACTTACAGTAATAATATTGATAAAAAGATTCTGGGGCATTTCTTTTGGAGTATTTCCGCGATAGTGAAATACTTAAATTAATCTCAACAATTACGAGTACCCTCAAAGAGGGTAGCTACACACCGCAGTGAGTGTAATTATTTTCCATTATTTAGCATATTTTTTTATAATTTAGTTGTAAAATGGTTTTTAATAGGTCTGACGAGATGTACATTTCAAGGTTATTCTAATTTCGCACTGCATATCACATTTTTCTCAATTTTAAATTTGATACTTTTACATTGTAAAATAAGGTTTCATCCTCGCTTTGAACGTTCGTTCATTTGTGGTTTCTGTTCAAGAGCTGCTAAATGTAGCAGCATACTTTCATGTACAAAGATATTGTTATAAATATTCCCTAGTTGAAAATTCAATATTTCGAAGTCTGTGGTCAGGAGTCGAGCTACGAACCACACTAAACAATTAACCTTAAAATGGTTACCTCTAAACTCAAAAATTATAACATAATTTCTTGGTGGGCATTTTTAGTCTTATGGGGTGAATTGGTGCTTCCATTTAGTGGCTTAAATTAATCCGTTGGTGCTTACAAAATTTGGCGGGCGTGGGAACAATAATAATATTATGATTGCTTAAACCTAAAATACCATGAAGTATAACATTTAACTGTACCATTAGTTCGAAGCCAGCTTTTGGAATCTCACCTTCTGATATTTTTATATTATTAATTTTTTGTTGTCCCCTGTTTTTTGATTCTTTGCACTGTCTCTTGTAATGCAACTTTACCCTTTGTAAAGTGAGTGATGCATTCAATAATTTGTGTCTGAAAAGGAGGAGGATCCTCCTGAGGATGACCTAACAAGTCAAAATCGATCGAATTATTTAAAAAATAAATAAAAATTATTTAAATGTTGCAAATTAAAAAAAGAGCCGACGGTAATAAGTGTAACATAAATAGTATAAATAGTCGAACTGCGATAAAATATTGGGAGGTGTGTTTTTAACCATAATTTTTATTGTATTTTAACCATAATCGAAAAATTTTTTGCTTTTAAAAATAGTCTTATATAAAACAAACCATCATCGTTGCAATGCAGAAACTCATTGTTCCTAATATTTGTCTCTGGAACTTACGAACGTAAGTAATGGAGGAATTGTTGATCGCCATCCAACATTATCTGTTTAACGCTAGCTACGTTATTATGGACAGGAGCTACATACGAATTTTTCAACGCAATTTAACTTTATTTCTTCTTAAACCAAGGCATATCGCGGTTTAGTCCAGCAGTAATAAATTATTCGTGATATCATTTAGTCTTCGGTCAATACGCACGATATCAGCGGCATATGAAAGAGTTTTTCCTTGCTGGATGATGTTGTTATACGGCTTGTCATTACTGCTTTCATTTCGCTTTTGAATACCGGATATTATCTCCAAAATATTAGAGATGGTTGCTTTAAAAACAAAATGAGTTGTTTTTAAAAAAATCTCTGGGTGTGTATGTATGTATGGTCCCATGCAGACTAAATGTTGTAGCTTCTCTACAGTTGAAACAGATTGACTGATTGGAATAAAACTTCATAGGAGAGAGTTTTGGTCGAAATCGGTTCACCAATAGTGACAGCTTCCATGGGAGCTTTCTTGTTTGAAAATATTGTGAAAAGTATATCATTTCCGAGAAAAATGACTATGAACTAAAATATTCTAAAATAATGCTGTAACAATATAGGTCAAGACCAGAATTCCAAAAATTAAGCAGAAATTACGCTTTTGACAAACAATTTTGTTCAACAAAAGTTCGGCCCCTATACGACCCAGATGGATTGATTGATTGACATCAAATTTTTTATCTAAACTTTTTCCACCGGAAATAGCAACTTCCATAGAAGCTTTTCCGATTTTAGCAAATATTTTGTAAAGTACTTACAAAAATTCGGCTTCTTTACAGCCCAGACGGATTGATTGATCAGGATAAAACTCCACACTTAAGCTTTTGCGATAAGTTGGGAGATCTAGTGACTTTTATCCAACAAGAGTTGGTTCCCTAAAATTTAAGCAGGGATAATAAATGTTGATTATACGAGTACAAGACAGTTTTACCATAAGTCTGGTAAGTAAATTTTTCTTAGCGTATAAAAATCGGCTCAGAACGCACTCAACAATAACAATACTCAGTCGACAGCCCCATATCATACTGAGGATGTTACAAAAATTGATTTCTCTTGATCTCTCTTATAAGAAGATGATTGTAAATCAAATCTATGTCATTTCGAGTGAAATCGAAACTAAATTATTATTAAAAATAATGGATGTGTGAATATGTTTTGGTCAACAGCCGACTTTCTTTTACCATGAATTTATACATAGATCTCGAATACATCACTCTTGATTTCTATAGGGAAAATTTAATTACCCGAACTTTTGGCAAAACTCTTGTATAACCAAAAACAGGTTCCCTGTTGTGAAATTTCAGAAAATCAACAAGGTTAGCCATTGTTGGTGGATAATTTAATCTTTAAATTGATTTAAATCGTTAAATTTTTTGTCGTTTTGTGAAAAGCACAAAGCTTTTTTGTGAAAAACCTCCCAATGAAGCTGCTACCTCTGGTACACTGTTTTATATGTTTTTGCAGAAAAATTTCCAGCTCAATTTTATGGCAGAATACATTACGGCGATAATATTAAGGTTTATTGTGGAAGACAATTTCTATTCCGGAGACTCCTTCGATGTTACGCAAGGATCCAGATAGATATAAGTGCTCGCCCGATATTCAACATTCACTGGTCGGCCCAACAAGAAAATATTCAGAAAAAATTGGGGGCAGCAGTAAGGGTACTGATTTTAGTCCGCTAGAAGTCGCTGCTTTACCTAAACATAAACCGTCTTTAAACACAAGCGCTGGACCCTACGATCTAATAACTGTAGCATTCTACAGAGAATGCTACTTGCATAAGAGAGGAAAGTAATTCGTCCTATGTTGTATTAAATAAATTTATTGACTCCTTCGAGACAGCGATATCGAGTCAGATGGTTAGGTCCTGTTCAAGGTACGATTCCTAAACAAAGTGTCCCAACAACCAGTTGGTATACGTCGTAGAGGAAAACCCAATATGCTTTAGTGCTTGATGGATCATGGGGCTTGTCTGCAATTTTTTGGGGTAACTTCTCGGTTTTGCATTTTCGATTAACGTGAAGAGAGAGTTATTTGAATTTTATGAAAGGGTTTATGGGGTGGTGTTGAAGTGACAATGATAGAATACATCTACTATGATCATGGCCAACTGTTATTAATTTATTAATCAATTTAATTTTCATAAAAGAAGAGATTAAATGTGAGTGGGCTTTGAAATTTATTTGGTAGAATAACCATCTCTTGGGAAAAGTAAATACATTTTAATTAATAGTAAATTTCGATCGATGAATTTTTTTTCCAAACTCGATAGCAAACCAAAATGCTACCAACCTTCTATAATAATGATTCTACCAAGAATCTATCAACAAATGATTGGCAGTAATGACGAAGATGATGACCGCAGAATGTAAAGACAAACAGCTTTTCTATATTTACACTAGCCGATCAACTTGAAAACACTACGTCATTCATGCTGAGTCAACTCTGGACTATGAATATGTGTAATAAAGGCTTCCGCACCAAATCATTTGAAGAGAAATCATATAACGAAAAATATGACTCACCGAGAATCATTGAGCAGCAAACGAATACGGTGCGCTCGAATAACTTTTGTCTTTATTGCAGTCATAAATTTTCACGGAAACATCCTGTGTTCAGTCACTTAATTTTAATACTATTGGGAGTATAAATTAATTCGGTCCGTTTTTTTAATTTAAAAAATGTATTTATTTTAAAATAAAATGAATGAACAGATTAATTAAAATATTGTCCATCGCTGCTTACGACTTTTTTCCACCTCTTAGGCAATTTTTGAATCCCATCTCGGAAAAAAGTTTCGTCTTTTGAGGCGATCCAACTTTGAAACCAATTTTCAATTTCTACGAAAGAAGTGAACCGGTGGCCTACCAAATCGTGTTGCATCTATGGGAACAACCAGTAATCAGACGGAGCAATATCCGGAGAATACGGCGAGTGCGGTAAAATATCCCACTTGAACGTTTAGAAATATTTTATTACGACTTTTGCAACGTGAAGCCGAGCGTTCTCATGCAGAAGAATAACGTTATCATGCTTTTCCTCATATTCCGGTCGTTTTTCTCTTAATGCACAGCTCAAACGAATTAATTGTAGTCTGTATCGCTCACACATAGTACACAACGCCTCTTTGGTCTCACCAGACACAGCTTAACCTTTGTACCATGAATGTTCGTCTTTGGTGTTGATGTTGAGGTCGATGACAACGATTGGCCGGACAAAGCGTATTATTTTTTCCTCTTGGGGTTATCGTGGAAGATCCAGTTCTCGTCACCAGTCACTATCCGATGTAAAAACCCTTTCTTGTTTGCCTTTGAAGCAGCTACTTGCAAGAAAGAAATCACCTTTTCACGTGTCTTGGTTTCAATTCATAAAGGATCTAATTACCTTGCTTTTGAATCTTGTCCATTGATTTTAATCGTACGGAATCTATTTGTTGGGTCACCCCCAATGTACCGGCAAGCTTCTCTTGCATATGAGTCTGATCTTCATCGAGCAATGCCTCTAATTCATCGTCTACGATTTTTTTTGTTCTGACTGTTGACGGCAGATGTCTAATCTGTCTGAAACAAAGGGAATCAGCTGTCACTATAAAAAATTTATTGCAGTCAGAGCGACCTTTTGAAAATGGATCTAATTAATTTGTATCAGAATAAAATACCAATCGTTTTTTATTTATAAGCAACATAAAAAAGTATTTCTAGAATATACTTAATGGTAGTAGCATACTGATTCTATGCTTGATATGTACTGGCCGATATATTATGTCCGGTTAGTTAAATTTTTCGATTTAGAAATGAAGTGTGGTTTAGAAAATCGGGTATTGGCCACAACATATTCATCCCTCCATTTGTTAAATATGCTTCTAAAATGTGTGGGATGAGTAAAGCCCTATAAGTTGTTTTTCTCATTTTTATTTATTGTCGATTTCCTTTCATACATAGATCCAAGGCTATAGTATCGCGGGCAAAATTTTGCTATTTTTACCTGGAATTCCTTGAATTTAGATTTAATGCCTTCCTCGGCGGTGTTGGCTTTGTAGCCTTTCTTATTATTCAATCCTGTTTTATATCGTTTGAAAAGATTTCGAATCAGAACAACAATTTGAATAATACCACATTAGTTCATAACTTCACCGTTGGGGTGCCGGTGGTAAATTATTTTTATATAATAGAATATATACAAATCGCTTATGATTGGATAGATCTTGAGAAATGTCACAAAATTAGCCGAAGCATCTTATTACTTAAAACTACCGTTGTTGCGCTTGGCATGTAATCAAGAAGCATATCGTTTCAAAATGTTGTTATTAGCATTTCAGTTCACAAATTCGCCGTTTTGGCGCTGATGGCAAATTATTAGTTTGAATTGTACCTGTCGTATTCGCATTTCATTGCAAAGGTCTAGAAAAATACCACAAAGTTAGGCAAAGTCGCTTAGTTGTTAAAATTACTGCTAAAGTGCTGGAGCGAGGTACTATTTTTCATTTCAATATATTCGTATGGCATATCGTTTGAAAGGTATTGAAATCAATGAAGTTAAGCTGATGATCGCCATATTTTCCGGAAATGTTAAAATAACCTTAAGAGAGGAGTTGACAGAAGTTTTTGGTGTCGAAAGCTTTAAAAGCTTGTTGAAGATGGTGTCTGATTTGATATTTTGTTTCTTTTGTTTCAGAGCAAAATGCTGTAAGTCTTTCAACTGTCCAAAAAATTATAAAAAGGTAAGCAAATATTTATTTTTTGTTCAAGTTTACGAAAGCTTGAAAATTAGCTAAACTTAGTTTGAGTGATGTTTAAAGTTCGATTTTAAATGTTATTACTAAATTTATAAAACAAACGTTAACAATTGGAGCTATAGAGAGGAAAAGTATAATCCAAAAGATTAGGTAAAGCGTCTGGTACTTCCTGAGTTTTACTAAGGTTCTACTGTAACATGTTTAATCGATATACGAACACAACTTTTAAACATTTTTAAAAGTCGCGCGATTGTTTGTTTTAATTATAACGTTTATCGTGTGTGTTAATTTCAATTTCTCGGTATTTTAACATCACAAATTTATTTTCTTGCTTTGCTATTCTATATATTCCTCTTCCAAATCATGCCACGGCGATTTTTCTCTTCACAACGTAGACAATATGTATATACAACGTGAATTTAATTATAGAGAAATAAATCTTCACGAAATAAAATTATTTTATTTTGTGTACACATTGGTATAATACATACGAGAAATAAATTAACATAATATGAACAGGTGAAAATTTTAATTTAACAAAATGTAATTTTCCCCTGTATACAAATATAAATTATTGATTTTTGGTGTATTGTGCGGTTAACACGCATATATTGTGAATCTGGCACCTACAAAGCCATGCAATTAAAAATCAGCCTCTCGAACCTCCCATATATAATATCGAATGTAGGTAAAAATAAAGTTTAATTTAAATTTGGTAAAAGCAAACTTTTATTTCCAATTTAGAAAATAAGGTTTCGTGTTATGCGATTTGCCGAGAAAATAATATTATTTTCGTGTTGATTTAATTATTTGTAATTGATACGGAAATAATTAAAAAGCTTTTTGATACCAGTACAAGATTTAGACTACATTATAAAATATTCGACATGATTTTTCATTATTTATTTAATTTCTAAACGATAAGATTTAGTATTACACTTTATTTGAATTGAATCGGGGTACTGTATGCACATGTAATATTATTGGCTATTGTAGTGGAAACCGATTCTAGCGGAAGGAAAGCTCCATACATAGAATATGATAAGTCTAGACTATATAAAAATATTTTTTTTTTTCAATTTAAACTGTCGATTCGGCAAGAAAAATGATTAAAGTATCTAATACAATTTTAATCCATTAGAAAAATTAGCCATCACCCCTTTTTCAATCGTATATGAATTTCCTTTTTCTACATAGTATGTATGAAATATACGTTTATATAAAAGAGGTGACAATTACATTTTTTATTCCTTTGATGATGATACCCAACCAACCAGCCAATATGAATGAAGAGGGTTAAATCACATAAAAAAAAATAAATTGAATTGATTTTCAAAATGCAATATACACAAAAAACCTCAATACTCCAACAACACGGTTATGAGTGGTTTTTTCTCCCTAACACTTCCATCTAATGGGTTAAATGGGATAAAAGCTTTTTTGCTTTTCTTTTGTTATATATACGTACTTATACCACTTTTTGCTTTTATTTTATTTCTCGAACACAAATAGCAGAAATAACACAAATAGATAAATGGAAAATTGTAAAATTTAAATCTTTTTATATTTTCCAGATTTTACTTTTTTCTTTCTCGTTGTGTTTTCTGTCTGATGTTATCGCGGCAAGCAAATCTTTTAATATAAAAATAAAATAAAAAAGAAAATTGTCATCAAAAAATATAAAATAAAAAAGAAAAGTTTTTTTATGTTTTTCATTTTATTACAACGATTTTATTTTTTATTTTTAAGTAATAAAAAAATTTTCTTTTATTTCAGTTGGTTTTGTTTTAATTTCGCCCCGAAAAATGGCCATAGTACCTACTATTTGCTTTGCTTTCTGTGTCGGCCTTAGGGTATGAGTGTGCGATGTTTTAATCGTATAAACGGATAATGTCATCTTTTGTGCTAACCTTGAGATTAGAAAATTCAGTATAGATATTATTATTTTTTAGAAAAATAATGGGAAAAATTAACAGATGTTGTTTGGAAGATGATAATATATTCGAGGCATTAATTTGTAGTTTAATTGTAAATGATTAAGATTATAGTAGAAGGCAATTTTAGTTCCCAATCTTTTTGCTGCATTAATTCAAACCATCATCTTTTAGTTTTGGTACGAGAGATGTTGATTTTTTATATGTTATTTAAATGTAATAACCTCCTGTAAAGGTGTTAAAAACTAAACTTTTATTGCTGAAACTTAAAGATTTTCCATACAATTGGAGTTCATAGGTTTTAGGTCGACATCAGTCGACCCGAGATAGCAGCTTCCATATGGGTTTTGCGCCGTTTTCAAAATTTTTGAAAGGTATTACGTATGAGAGAAACAAATAGTGACTATAAAAATTAGAAGTCAAAAATATTACTTACTGATAAAGAGATTAAAAGCCTTTTCCAAAATGTTGTATCACTTAGCTACCGTTCGTTAAATTTTTAAAATTTTCACATACTTCGATCTGCATGCTATTCTTAACACGAACATCACGTTTTTCTTATCAGTGATGCTGAAACCCTGGGAAACACTAGGATTGACATTCAAAACTTGTAGAGGTAAAAATTGAAGTAAAATCCCTTTGTCCTAAGATACTTCTAAGAGGTTACAACTCTAGGGGTAGGTGTTTTTACTTTGAAGTAGATCTAGTCCAACTAAAAATCCATATATTTTCGGAAAAACTATAGGAGCACTGGGTGTAATATTCAAAAGCAGTAGAGGTAAAAATCGAAATTAAAACCACGTTATGAAGTTATCCCAGCATTCTATCCAAGAAAATGGAAATTTTTAATCAGGCAGCCCTTACATATCTCTAACAAATTTGCTCTTGTATGAAGTTATCCCAATCCAGATTTTAATTCATTCCGTTCATTTCGTCCAAATATATTATATTAGTGAAGTTAGCGCAGCACAAAATTTTATCAAAATTATTGAAGAAACCAAAAATTACCAAATTTAAAAATTTTATTTCAATCATATAATTAAAAAAATTAAAATCTAATCAATCTGATGGCAATCTAAATAAAACTGATCGAATAATAACTAAAGTATTAAGAAATTGTAAGATACTGAGATGTATATTGATGGAAAATTATAGGCCATGCTAGAAAAGATCGTTCCGTGTCAAGTTCCCGAAAATGAACTCTCGGCCAGGAATTTTATAATTTCTATTTAAATTTTCGCCCCGCTCCATAAAACTAAAATTATTTTATCAAAACTTAAAATGTCTCAAATCAGGACATGGTATGGTGGCAACCGAATCGATTGATTCCGAATTTCTAAAAAAATAATCAAAAGCCTCTTAAGTGAATTATTTTTATATCCTTGATTCCAAGTATCACTGAGGCCATATAACAAGTATTTAAGAAAGTCTAATCTTTTGCTCTTTCAAGGCCAACCACTCAAAAATAACCCATGCACTTACTCACACTATAAATTTACACCATTACATGATTTTGAGATGTATACACTAGAACCTAATCATAAGCAAATTTAGACGAAAATCATTCCGTGACAAGTCCCCGAAAATGAACTCTGGGCTAGGAATTTCAATTCCGAATCATCAATGAAAAATCTAGCCCAGATACCATTTTCGGGGACTTGCCACGGAACTATTTTCTTTTAATTTTGTCTATGATTAGGTTCTAGTGCATACATCTCAAAATCATGTACCCTGATCTCAGACATTTTTAGTTTTGGCGAAAACATTTTAGTATTATCGAGCGGGACGAGAATTTAAATAAAAATCGATGAAATCCCTAGCCTAGAGCTCATCTTCGATAACTTTTCACGGAATGATTTGTTTCAAATTTTTTTTTAATATCATAAGAGTTGTAACCTCTTAGTAGTACTCGAAACTCAGGACAAAGGGTATTAACTTCGATTATAACTTCTACAACTTTTGAATATTAAATATAGTGCCCCCTAGTTTTTTCCGGAAAATTCATGTTTCTTGTGGATTTACAAGTGTGGATAGTACAAAGTGAAAACAACTATCCCAAGAGTTGTTCTTGTTACCTCTCAGAAGGTTCTTAGTACAAAGGGATTTTACTGCGATTTATGGAGAACTATATTATTCCAATTTATTTCCGTATGATATTGTTTTGAATAGGTTTAGTGTTTTTTAATTATGACTGTCATTTAAGATATTATCATTGATCTAATTTAATTTTTAATTTTTCTCTTTGTCTGAATATCATCTGTTCAAAATTAAATATTATTTTCCCGATATTTTACACGGTTAAATTTTGTTATAAACTGGAAACATTGTTATTGGATTTAAGGCAAGTTATAGGACAAGCTTCAAGTCCGTTAATGCACTTCATAATTTTTTGAGTCTTTACGTGCACATAAATTATTATCACTTTATAAATGCCATATTTCAAAACATATATGCCATATCACAAAACCTCCACAACTAATCTATCCGCTTCTTTTTCTGGTATAGTGCTGAATCTAGTTGGCCGATTTGAAGGAATATATATGGTAAAGTGATTTTTGGTTTTTACGGCCAAGTTGTTTCTAATTTCTGGGCATTACCTCAAAAAGTACAGCTATCTTTTAAAATTTCTCATAAAATTAAAAATTTGTAGAGCGAAATCTAAACGATATATATTTCCTGATATTTTCCTACTCCGAGATTCCCATTCCAAAATCCGTAATCTAACTTTACATACCAAATTGAATAATAACTTGTAAAGTAGTGGGCAAGTATCGCGAATACTGGTTAGAATTTTAATTCGTAGTGTTAGAGAGCTTAAGAATTGACCAGGTTTCGTGCAGCGAAGACACAGAACTAAAATTTCCTCCAGAACTTATGTTACAATAAACTTCAAATGACGGCGGCATTTGATCCATCATGGATAGGTTCCAGAGTTTCGTTCAAAATGTTGAATAACAATTTAATCCTACAAACCAAATTTCCTTATTATTGGTTATGACATAGCCTATCTCTATCCAAAAATTTCAAAGCTTCATTTCATAGTACATTTTAAAACCAAATTAAAAGTACGACCTAGATTTCAGCATCATTGGTAAATAAACTGACCGAGTTGCGTTTTTCGTGTCCAGACTTCATTTAAAATACTTGTTAGAGCACAATGCAATCTTTTACACCAAACTTCATCATGATTGTTTCAGAAATGACAGAGTTTCATGAACATGAACAGTTCCCAGAATTGTGTTCAAAACTTTTCAACTTCTATCTAATACTGCAAACCAAATTTCATGATAATTAGAAAGGCTGAAAGAAAATTCATTTTTCTTTAAATTTAAAGAAATTCATTCGTTCAGAAAAAAGTGCAAATTGTTTGGTAAAATAGGTGAGCTTTTGATCTTGTTGATTCTGTTTGATTTTGAGCTTTTGATCTTGTAATTGATTACAATTTCTTTATTAGATACATATTGTGTGTTTATTTTTTTTATTGGACAGTATAATCGTGTAAAAGCAGTTTGGTTCCGGGACGAGGGCAGTGCCCATCAATAATCGGAAGTGGATACGCTTCTTTCTCAGTAACTGCGTTTAACTTTGTTGTATCTAAATATAACATCTATTCGCTTTTCTTAATAAGGTAATAGGCGAGCTCCAAGCAAGCACTTTTGCTGATCTCGATTGAATAGTTTGAATTGCTGATGATGATACTGCTGTATTGGTTTACAACCTCTGACAAATTCAATTTCCTGCTGATGGAGAGATGTTTTAGCAAGGACGTTATTTTCTATCCAGCTCTAATTGTTGGCAAGTATCAAGGTCATGCTTATTATTGTCTTTACGTGTCATTGGTTTTGATATTCTATTTACCGCAATTTTAGAAAGAATATTGAAATTCTGTCAGAAATCAATCCTAACCGAGCAACTCCTTGTATTTTATTTTTTGCTCCATCAGCCGTATGTATGTAAAAAGCCAATTTATGAGATTTTATGTTACACTTTTCTAGAAAAGCAAGAGTCTTTTCCTTACACGTCACACGTCAAGCAGACACTAATTTTTCGTGAAGTAATGATTACATTTGCTTACGGACGCGGATCATGTGACGAATAATTAATAAGATATTAAATACAATGTGCTATGAAACGACGCCTTTTTGAATATTTAAAGGCTCGACTCATTCTTGATTTTTGCGAGATCATGTCAGAGTTAACATGTTTGGTGAGATCGACGGTGTTGCTTATTTCAAGTAATTTCAGTTGTTTGGATTTTTCGGATCCAGTATAATTTTCGAATTAGGGGTGTAGCGTGAATCCCTGGTAAGGCCAACACTTAGTCTTAAAACACATCTAAGAATTTAGCAGTACCATCTTAATATTTGTGGCGAAAATCGTTGCAGTATATTAACGTAACAACATTAGTACCATCGGGTTTTCGTTGGAAGGCGTCAATAAAACAGTTTTGGTTTGAATTTTGTTGTGGCAAAGAATTTACTATCACAGACAAATATGCTGTTCGACTATTTAGGCCATATACACTCGAATCGTCGTCGGCACGCTGCTCAATCCGAAGGATGAAATCTTGAACAATAGTTGAACCAATACGATTATGTTGACAGAAATGTGTAATATTTTTTCGTGATATTTCCACTTTCGTATTTAAATTAAAATGAACGAAATACTTTTTTCCTTGCTCCACCTCACCTCATGTAAGGGTGGGTCTGCCATATTGAGAGAACTATTTCCAATAATTGATGTATTTGTTTCAATTCGTGAGTTTTTATTACGACATTTTGTTCTACTTAATTTAGAGGTATGGTACCAATATTTTCCTCTAGATTTTGAATATCGTTTTCGAAGCATTGAAAGCTTTCGTAGTGCACCAGTATTTAATTATTAAATTTAAATCAAATATGTCTGCCGAATGATCATTCATATTTATAATTGCAGTCTCACAAAATTTCTGTATTTTTAATAATCCACTTGTACAGACGGACACCTATCGTAACTTTTGATGATACACAAAACATTCAATATTATCGTGCAATAAATGCTGCAGAGAAAGGATTTGCCCAACTTGTGGAGTTAGTGGTAATGCAATGGATGATATTCAAATATTTTGAGGAACAATCAATTGAATATTCGTTTTGATCAAAACAATTCTTCCTTGCTTTACTGACAGATTTCGAGAAAAAAATCGTCTTGCCCATCAATGCGTCTTCCTTCCAATGTCTCATATAATGACCTACTCGCTTGCAGCAATAAATAATCACATACTATATAGACCCTTGCTGTTTATGATTGGATTGAGGCTTGAAACTGTAATTAGATTTAATAATCCCTGAAGAGATTTAACTTTGAGTACCTACATGCAATTATATGTTAGCAGTTTTATTGCTATCAACCGCATTAATTTTTTCTCGTTCAGTATGAAGTATATTTTCTGAAAAGATTTACCATTTGGTGGTGTTTCAAGAGATATTATATCGTCTGTTGATGGAGTAAGGGTTTTTTGAATAGCACGTTTGGTCTTAGAACTTAGATGTTTACTTGCTTGTTTTTGGCTTCAAAATGTAAGTATTATGTCAACATTTCCCTTTTCTTCAATACTCTTTTGTAATTAAGCTATGCACTATCATTGCAGTGTATAGCTTGTTTTAGTTGCCGTATATCAGACGACGAACGAACAAACAATCCGTTACATTCGTAATCTATTGAACTTGCGCCTTCTGGATTTTGAAACGTTCGTTGTTTCTTTTACATCTTTGCAATTTGTTCTGAGATAGAAGCACCCCCAAATTTTTCGCGGTTCGCGGTTCACGTCCTACCTTACGTACTAGCCAACTAGAGCACACAGCAAACGGTCCGATTAACGTAGAATCATCTGCGTATTGCATTGTCGATGTGTTGTTATATTGTCATTCTAACAATTTTCCAAAATCATCTTCATAGTAAAGCAGTACGGTCGATCGGTTGGGTCGAAAACTACACCGATCTTCTATGACAGAGAGATGAGTCTATGACAAGTACAACATTAGCCAATACTTTGTAGTGTTCAATAGAGCTGTATCGAAAGTTTTCAAATTTTAGATAAGTTGTTATTGCAAGGGTAGTGCCTCCGATCTTAAATAATTCTGCGCGGATTCCGTCGAGACCGCGTGTCTTTTCATTTTTCGGTTTACTAATAGCTTCTTATTCCTCTACTGTAGGATAATCGACAAACACCTCTTCATCTGGTGGAACAATTGCTCTCTCACTTCGTCATTCCGATTTATCTGATTTTGGTAGTAGTGTTTAGTAAGATTTCTGTCATTAGCAAAACCGTCTCTCGAGTTTCTTTGTACCGGATGTATTCTACGAGAGTGCTTCTAGTGCTACGAGCTAACCATTTTTCACGAAGCTTTTGTTTATTTTCAACACCATGGCTGGTTGAATAGTTACCCACTAGTCCTAAATTTAGTCCCGGTAACTTTACAGTGATATTTGATCCTTTAAAGCTTCGATATTCCATCGAATTATTTGACCTTCTCTTTTGAATGTAGCAAATGATCGCTGTTCATGTCGGCACATCTGTAAGATCGAACGTCAGATATGCTGGTGGGGTGTGTCTCTTGAAATGTTCAAAGCTTCTTCAAATAGTGTTAGTCAAGTACATAACGAACAAATCGTAGTGCAGACATAATTTACAACAAATTCTTTATAGTAAGTGATATTACCACATAAAATAGTGAAGAAAATGTTTAACTGCAAGCAGTTAGTGAATTAGTGCTTAGGAAGTTCTGAATTCAGAAGCCCGACATCTGAGACCAGACTTCAGACATCAGACACGAGACATCAGAGATCAGTCATCAGGTATCAGACATCAGACATCAGGCATCAGGCATTCGGCTTCAGGTATCAGGTAACAGGTGTACGTTATAAGGTACCAGACATCAGGTATCAGGTATCAGACAATAGGTAACAGGCATAAGGCATATGGCATCAGGCTTATATCATCAGGCATTATGGATAGCTGAAAGCGTCCTGAAAGCATCAGGCATCAGACATCAGACATCTGGCATCAGGTATCAGGCATCAGGTATCAAACATCAGGAACTAGGTATCATGTATCAGCTAACAGGTATCAGGTGCCAGGTATTAGGTATAAGGTACCAGACATCAAGCATCAGGCATTAGGTATCAAGGATCAGGCATCAGGCACCAGGCATCATGTGTCAGACATCAGACATCAGACACTAGGAATCAGGCATTAAGCATCAGACATCCGACATTTGGCATCTGGCATCCGGCATCAGGCATCTGGCATCAGGGATCCTGCATTAGGGATCAAATATACGGGATCAGGTATTCGGCATCAGGTATTCGGCATCAGGCATCCGGCATCAGGTATCCGGGCATCAGAGCTCCGGTATCATGTATCCGGCATCAGGCATCAGACATCCGGCGTTATGTGTCAGGTATCACACATCAGGTGACAGGCATTAGACACTAGACGTCAGACTTCAGACATCAGACATCAACAAATGGTATCTGTACATTCTAAAGGATTGAAATGGATTTTAAACTGAAGAGAACTCAGCTATTTCTTCATTAATAATTGTACAATTCATCGCATACAGGGGCAATTCGGACAAAATCTATTGATTATAATTTTCTCTGTAATTTTTTGATTTTTTGCGGCCATATACGTTATTTTCAGTTTCTCAAAAACTTCCACTAGTAAGCAATAATTTCGGTTATTTCTCTAATAGCTTACTAAGGTCATACTGAGACTACATGGAAAATTTTGGGATTTTTTCCGCTATCTTATGCAGCATATCATATACTCAGTTTACCGTGCTACGTAATGAGAAACACACACTTTAAAAATGGTTGGAGGAAAGATACGATTTAGCCATACAAAGCCATACCGCTGTAAAAATGTTCACATTACGTGTAACAACACAATTTCACAGAAAGCATAATGTGAAATTTTTCACGTGTAGCTACATAAATTCTCATAAACTATAAGCATTTTAAAAATGTAAATAAAATTGTTCGGTTCCGCGAACTCAATTTGTCATTTAATATTACCAGGTGTAATACAATTTTGAAGTTTGAAACTTCCCTCATGTTGAAAGTGGATAACTTCTGGACTGGTATTGTTTACTGAATTAACATTCAAACAAACAATTAATATAATCAAAAAAGTGGATCGAAAATGCTTCCACGAGTGGGACCATCATGCCATTTGTAACATATGAATCGTGTTGGCAATTTTTAAAAAATGCTGCACACCAAATCGAGGAGACTAAATTCTGTATGCGACACTCGAGATTCCAGAAAATTATGTTTAATTAATACCAGACTTAAATAAATTTGGCTTAATACTTTCAAAATGTGTCCACAAAACAGTGATCATTGCAAATCTTGCTCATGAGAATTAGTTTGTGACACTCGTGGGTCCTAAAAGCCATTAATTAAATTATGAGATTATGTTAGGGTTTTCATTTAGCTATACAAAACAGGATCAGAAACATCAATACCAACATACGATTTGTGTTTCAAAATTTTATGATACCTGGGAGTACATTAGATCCGTTTAGTTTTATCTTTTAGTGTAAACAATTAAAAGTGGTTAAAGATTTTATGAAATTTTTTATAGTTGTCGGAAGTTGAAAAGCAATTTTAAAATCCTCTCATTTGATAGTCGAACATAATTCCTCTAAGGCGCATTTTGAAGCTGTGGTGCAGCACAATGGTTCTGCAGCAGACACACAATTCGATGGGCTCACGCGCACAGTCATAAAATTACTGTGTCAGATGATGTATTAGTGTTTGGCGTTGGATTATAAGAAATAACCAGAGATATTCATAAAACTGACGTAAGAAGTCAAAAGCTGCACTTGAGATGCGGTAAATTATGTTACTAGAACCGGAGGCAAACGCTCAGTCTAGAATTAAAAACGAGGAGACTACAGCAAGATCGTAGATCCTTTAGGGAACGTATTGAAGAGTGTTGAAATGAGTCCGCTATTGAAGAATGACGATTGAGAATAACAGGAGAGTCGCCCACCCACAAAAAATAACACGATGCACTACGTTGGGGACGTTTCATTTTGTGTCAGCTTCTCTCGGTATATATAATGATGTAGTGTAACAAAAAGTTTTCCAGTTCCAAGAAACTAAAAAACTATCCATTCCAAGTTGAAATCCCCAACTATAAAAATAATGCAAGTACATTCATTGCTATACGTTAATCCCAAATATCTTACTTTTCCCTGTACTTAAGACTCGCAAACATTTTGTAGCAATGTATACAAAAAAACACGATTGGATAAAAATTTGAAATTTTACTTTACTTTTCCTTAGCTTGTCCATTTCCATAAGAAAAAAATTGAAATCTCTTCGAAAAGAAAATAATAGTTTTATCCATAACTTTAGCATCGGGATACATAAATCTGTTTAGTATGTCCATCGTCCGAAACGACCACGGAAACCAAATATAAAATTGGTGTATTGCATTGGTTGCCCATGGGAAGCTTGTATCACATGCACCAAATTCTAAGCAAAGCAGCAATTTTCTTTTTTTAGACGTTAAGATATACGTACGTATAGGAAAAAGTTTTACTCAAGCTTTTTGTGTGCTTCTTTATTTCTTTTAAATATAAGAAGGGTATCTTAGGATAAGTTTATATATATATTTGGAACTAGGGAAGAAAACGTAAAGAAGATGAAAGAAAAATGTATACAGCATTTTTTGAATCTCGTATATACACGACTTATATATACGAAAAAGAGAAATAAAGTGGGTGGATGGTTAAGATTTTGGTAGATGGAGAAAACAAAGTCATTCATCACTCTTATCTATCTTTGGAATATAAGTTTTAACCCTACTCAACTTGTATACCCATCTCTTCTTCTTGTGTAGAACTTTTTTTTGCTTTCGTCTTCTGTTATTATTGTTGTGTTTTTCCATTTCTAATTTTCATTCCACCATATTTTATTGTTGTCTTATTCTTATTTTTCCCATTTTCTTTTTGTTCATTTCAATATAAGAATTTTTTTAACCAACTATTTCTGTTGTTCTGTTATTGTTGTTGTTGGTATTTGTTAAGAGAGAGTTTTTCTTTTAATTCTGTTCACAAATCTTTCGTTTTATTTTTTTTTGCTTCTTTTTTGTAGAAAATATGGAGAGATAAAATAAAATTTGAAAGACATAAATTTAATTTTCTTCAATCTGTGATAAATTTTTTGTTTTTATTAAACATTTCAAAAATGAATATTATTAATAACCTAGATCAAGGCAACAAAAATAAAGAAAAAAATAATATTGGTAATAAAGAAATATTTTGATGAAAAAAGGTCGTTAAGGATCATGGATTAGTTCAAGTTTTCTTCATTTGTTAGCGTTGATAAATATCTCAAAGTATGATAATTATATTTAACTTTAGATAACTCATTACTGTTGCTATGCCAGCTAACTACTTTTGTCATATATACAGTACAGTTTTATACGGTGGAAACGAAGTTAATATTTCACACCATTAACTACTAAACCGTCACCCTTTTTTTACAGCGATGTGTATGTATGACACGGCGACCCGATAAAATTAATGAACTTGAAATTTTCAATAAAATGGAAAATTTTAAAACCAAGGAATATTATATCCTAAAAATATTATTAAATTTCATCCACATAAATGGACATCAATGATGACTTCTATAAAACTAGTCACGTGCATTTTAGATGACTCCGACTATAAACGAAAAGTCATTATAATATTTCATGTTATGTCTTTGTGTATATTTATAAACCTCGTCGTTATTGTGTATTACGACAGGTCGTCATCAAATTTAAATTTGTTTTTTTGCTCTCCCTTCGTGTATTTTGTCGATGCGCTTAAAGGATATATTTTGGTATACATGCAGGAGGATGCGACACGTGCCACAATAATAGTTTAATCTATATTTATATTTTAAAGGATTATCATTTACACATTTTTAGCACTTTTATGGAAGCATTCCTTTTTGGTGTAAAATTGGATGGTCTAAAAATGCTGAGAAATATGATTCTTAAATTAAAAGTTAAATCAATAAATTACCTATACCTTTACTTATATTTTAAATTTCAATCTAATATTGATTTGGAAAAATTACTTAATTACTTATAGACTTATGGAAATTTCGAAATAACACCTTTCAAAAGAATAATTTTGCTTCTAATTTAAAGAAATTTTGTCTTCTTTTCGATACTGGTATCCGTTTTATTTTATTTTCCTCTTTATGATTTTTTTGAGTAAAATAAAAGTCGTCTAAAAGAAAAAAATATGCTGCTGTTTGAAACTGTAAACGAACTTGTTCCATGTTTCCTTCCCAAATTCAAATTAGCCCTTTTATAGAGAATTTAGAAACCTTGAAAATGTTGCTGTAAAAATCTACGACGACCCCTTGTCGATTTATTGAAGTTTTAGCGAGTAACCAAAAAATTGGACAGGCATATCAGGCGTAATTTTGGTGGTTCAAGATCAAGGAGAAAATAAGTTTTACAGTAAAAAAACGTAATTTATTTCAAAAGGTATTTTACCTGAAAAGTTCCCGGCCTGACACATAGATGGTGTCACAAATTGAAGATCCATATGATTTTTAAATTCTACCAACCTTCAAACGATATGTGTCAAAATTTCATTACATTCCGGCCATTAATTTACAAGTTACAGTTGTTTTAGTGACCCTACTTTTGTTAATTTCAAAACTATTGATGGAAAAAATTACCGTTCAAGCAAAGTGGCAGATAAGCAGTGGCTTGATACGTGTTATTCGGACTCTGCACCAGGAAAATCAACCGTACGTATAATCACCGATGACGCACCACGATCTGGGCGCCCAAATGAGGCTGTGGCTCCAGAAAACTTAAAAAATTTCCCAAATTCTTTTGAAAGACCGTATACTGAAGTTGCGTGAGATAGCTGACATTGTAAAGATATTAATGGAACGCGTTGGTCATATTTTGCATGAACATTTGTCCATGAAAGGAATTGCCTTCTCATCAAGACAATGCACGATGCCACAAGTCAATCGCAACAATAACAAAATTGCACGAATTGCACATTGCGCCGTATTCGCCAGATTTGGCCCCCAGTGATTATTACTTATCTGCAGACCTCAAACAAAGCTCCAGAGATTTGGCTCCAACGAAGAAATGATTGCTGAAACTGAAGCTTATTTGGAAGACAAAGTTAAATCAGTCTTTAAAAAGGCATCGAAATGTTAGGGAGGCGTTGGACTGATTGTATTGCTGTAGAAGGAAATTATGTTGATGAATAAAATTTTTCCCAAAGGAACAATTTTTCCCAAAAAATTGTATTTTCTTTGTTAGACTGGGAACTTTACAGGCCATGTGGTATATTGCAACCAAAATCCTTTTAAACTTTATTCAAACGTAATAAAACTAAAATCTTCGAACAAAATTGAATTTTCAATATCACCTCCATGAAACGCTACGACTGGCATCACGTAATTATGGTTTAATTTTTGTCCTGGTGAACGCGGGCCGCCTGATGCATACAAATTGAACCGCGATCCATCCGAAAGAAGGACGTTACACCAGTCCCTCTGAGCTCAGTTGCTGTATTGCAACGCATAATTTCTTCGTTGCCGCCGATCATTATCAGTTAGATACGGAGCTCTAACAGGTCGACGTGATCTTGGTCGATAAGCTTTCATCCGGTTTATTATCATCTGTTTTGATATCTGGTTTTGTATTGGTACATTATACTTTTAATTTCTTGAGCACTGCTTGTCCTGTTTTTGTAGCATAACGTGCGATAACTCGATCTTCTCTTGGTGTAGTTTGTCTTGGACGATCAGATCCTTCACACCGATTCACAACAGCCACACTAATATCACAGATTCGCCTAATTTAACGATAAGTTACACCGGCATCAAGTAAAGCCACAATTTTTGTAGCGCGAACGAATAATTACTCTTTTCGAATCATCTCGCTTGAATCTTCAAATAACTATGTGATAAATTAAATTTCCTTCAATTAGAAGCAAGCTCTACAAGCGTTCTAATCTGGGTATTTGTTCGAAAAAAATGTCTGTTCTATTTTTTTGGCGCCGTGTAGTTTCCTTCAAGAGTGATACATTCATTCCAACGTTTTCCTAACATTTTGATGCCTTTTGCCCTCAAAATATTCGTTTGTTTCGGCAAAACTTATTTTCCTGGACTATTTTTTATGGTCTGCGAATAGGTATCGCTTAAAGCCAGTTTTGGAGAATACGGTGGATGGGGAGCAATTCGAACTTCAGTTCATGCAACTTTGCCATCGTAGCCAACGACTTGTGGCACATTTTTTCCTTTTTTAGGTCCGTTTTTTGGCAACTTCTACTTTCAAACGCGCCAATAGCGCCATGTAATATTCGCTGTTGATCGTTTTTCCTGTCCCAAGATATTCGACGAATAAAATAACTAGCACTTTCCAAAAAACTGAAGCCAAAACCTTACCGGCCGATATTTGCAGTTTTGGTCAATTCGCACGCCTTTAACCGGCTGCTGTCCACTCACAAAGCTTTTTCATAGACAAAAGTTCATGCAAAATAGTGTATACACTGTCTTTTGATATCTTTAAGGTGTCAGGTATCTCATACAACTTCACTTTTTATATTTACTAAAAAATTATCAGAACTCGGGCGACCGCTCAGCATCATCGGTGTTTGTACGGCCACGTTTAAACTCTGCAAACTAAAGTTCGACGATTGCTTTCGAAGGGACAGAGTCATTATATCACTTATCAAGCCATTACTTTGTCCGGATGAACAATATTTCTTCCAACCAAAAACAGTGTTTAATTAACAAACGAATTGCATTTTTTTCATTGTTTTGAAAATAACAAAATTAGTTTTACTAAAACAACTTTAACTAACTAGTAAACTAAGGGTTGGATGGTTATACTATTTTGTTACAAATCGTTGGAAGGTTGGTTCTTCTAGCCTCGGGAAACAAATTTGTAATTAATGTATAGCGTACTCCATTGGAAATTTTGCACTCTAGAAATCTATAACACCTGTAATAATTGAATAGCGTCTTTATTTTATAAAGCACTCATAAGACCTGAGCTGGCTTTCGGAAGCGAAAGCTTTACCATGACCTCTAACGATTGTAGGTTGTTATCTACCTTCGAAAGGAAAATTATTCGTTTAATCTTTATTCTAATTAAGGTTGGTAGCTGAGGTAGCGACATCATCGGATTCATCAAATTCAATCGAGTTAGATGGCTAGGCCACGTTGCAAGGTCTTCACAACGGTTGATTAATAAAGTGTTTCATGAACAAGCAGCCATTGTGCGTCGTAGAGGAAGACCTCGACTGTGCTGGCGTGACGACGTTCAACAAGACCTATGCATATTAGGATGGTGAGGATGGTGCAAGCGGCAAAATCCCTTCATGGTATGTCAAAGCTAAAGAGAGAGAGAGAGAGAGAGAAAGAGAGAGAGAGAGAGAGAGAGTCAAAAGTTATTCTTCTCGAGAGGTACAAATAATAACAACAATCTTTTAGTTAATAGCCATTTGAAAATTTGTGAATTTGTTTGAAAAATGTGCATGTTTTTTGTGAAAGCCGTAGGTTTCTATTACTTACCTTTTTTCTAAATGTGTATGAAAAAGAAAAAAGTTGGTTTTTATTGGTATGTTGACTAAATAACTATTTAATGATCAATCACATTAGTTTCTCAAATGACTTGCCCAATAACTGTTAACGTTAGATGATAAGTCTGAGACATATTATATACTGTTCTTGTTTCCTGACAATGTCTTGAGCGAAACATATATGACACATCTCTGACGTTTCTAATTTTATCAAAAGTTTTTTTAAAGTGACGTAGATAAACAATCGAGATTTATTTTAATAAATACATTTTATTATTTTTGTATACGGTCTTGTATACGACTAGAAGAATTATTTTTTATATTCGACACAAATGTAAATTTCAAAAAGGTGATTCTACTATTGTTTAAGGCAACAGCCTAATATTATATAAATGGACATTAAGACATACTAAGTACAATTAGTCTCACATATGTCACATAAGACTCGCCTATGACACGTCTTAATCTATTCATCGCACACATGTCACAAACGAGAACTAGTTCCATTTGCTGATAAATTTCTATAAATGTGTCATGCTTGACTGTCGCTGATGATTCATTAGTATGTGGTCAATAACTTATTCTATGACTACGCTCATTGTAAGCTTTCTACTGTGAGAGTACGCTCGTTGTAAGCTTCTTCCTGTGCATTTCTTGGTTCTGCAAATCAATAATCTCGCCGTTTTCATATTTACCGTCATTTTACGTTTAATAATCGAATTAAAACGAAACTCTGCTTCAGTCATTACCTCAAATAGATCACGATCGAGTGGCGCAAAAAACTCGTTCTAGTTTGAATGTTTATAACGATTTTGTATTTATTATTATTTAATTTTTGTTTTTAAATACAGTATATATCACGGAATGAGTTTCACCCATTCGTACTCTCTCTAACACAATTTCCACAAATTTTCTAAAGATTTCAGGTATTATGGCCAGAAATTCATTTCTCACCACATTCAATGTGGTTTTTTAGTTCTTGTATTGTTGCTGGTTTATTGACGTACACTCTTTCTTTCAAATGAACCCAAAGAAAACTGTTGGGAGTGGTTAAATCTGGTAAAAATTATTTGCCCGCTTTAAAGATGGCTCGTTAAAGAGCCATTGTGTCACTTGCCGTATGGGGTCTAGCTCCATCTTGTTGGAAGCACAACTCCTGACGATTTTGCACTTTTGGCTAAAAATGTTTTCAGTCTATGTTCCACCCCAATCAGTAAACTTAAGTGGGTGTAATTGTCGCTGATGAGTCGATCTTGAATTTTCTGTTGCCCAAAAATCTCCACTTTTGCTTGTTTACGAAGCACACATTTTCAAAGCGAGCAAAACAAAAAATTGGATGTTTTGTTATAATCTTCGTATATCACACGTCTATTGGTGATGAAAAAAACTAAAAGATGAAGAAATTTTTATGTTATTCACAATTTAATAACGAGAGCCCATTTTAAATTGAATGGAAAAAGGGCTTCATCACTCATTATTAAATTGTGAATGACATCAACATTTTCTTCATCTTTAATTTTTTTCTTCACCAAAAGACGTGATGTATACGAAGACATCCAATTATTTGATTTGCTCGCTTTGTAAGTTTGTTTCACCCGAAATACTCTGTAAACTAGTTATACCAGCTTTGTGGACTGCTGAACTAACAGCTTTCAAACCGGTTTAAATTGAATTCAAGAGTTTGGACAAGTCACCGGTTGCAAGTCGTGTAACGGTCAATCAATTTGATCTAAATGTAACACCTTGTTGTGTCCGCACGAGTACGAACTTGATCGGAAAGGTGATGAACACCCTGGACCGCCGTTAAAATTGTGTTTTTATAAAATAGTAACGAGCCCACCTTCGGTCGCAGTATAGTACCAACATTTTGTAGAGCACCTGCTGGTATTTAACCTACTGTTCTGTCAGCTTGAGCTGAAAACGAGAGCAAACCAAGAGTTCCTTCCTGTCTGCCAATCACGTCATCCATTTTTCACGATAAGGCTCTTAAGGCTTTAGTTATCGCGGTCTGCGCTTCCCAAATTTGTCTCAATTTTTGTTGATTATCACTCTCAAACTAATCGTCAATATCTTCTGGTGGTAGCTTCGCATCCGGATGAGTATCCCGATATTGTTTCTTTTGCTCCTCTAGCTTACGCTTGCCGAATTTTTTTCAGTATTACGACCAACTTCGGACATATCACCCGTATGCATCGATAATGTTAAAAATTGGAATACATTTTGATCATCGGTTATTCTTGACATTGCAGAAGAGGAAGTATTCAATTCGAGCCCACATTGGGAATGTTTTGTTACGGAAGTCACGTAGACACGATGAGAGCAGTTGTGTTGTTCCATCATTTTGATGATCGAATTTTTTGGTTGAAGACCGTTCCATTTATTCGATGAGCCAAATACCTCTCCATTATAATCACCTTTTTTAATTGTGAACCAAAATGCAAGACCATCAGCGCCAATTCGTTCACGCCCAAATACGTGGAACACAATTTCTGGATGTAACCATTAAAAATTTGTTTTTATTTTGTCCACATTGCACTCTTTTCGCTGTTTAGCAGGTACAGAGGCATCCTTTTGTGCCAGATATGGTGGCATAAAAAATATTTATATTCAAATATTTGATGTATTTGATTTTGATTTGCTCCTATTAGTTGCGTTATTAGACAAATTATTATAGAAAATATTGCCGACGTTAGATAACACGTAAAACCGGTGACAGCTATTTTTACGAACTGAATGCTTCTTACTACGTCTAATTTTGAGCCTAAATAAACGGGACATTTTTGATGGATGGCCGTCGGTACAACAGCTATACAAAACTAACAATACTAAATGCTATTGGATTGCCTTTTTATAAAACACGTAGTTTTTCATTTTTCGATGCGTTTGTAGCTGGATAGATGAAACTGTCGTATTTAATGGTTCGATGGACATCTGCAACCATACTACCGATGTAAACCGTACAGTTTCCCTTTAGCTGGAGATCTTTTTTCTTTCAACATATTCCAATACTGATTTAACCCATTGATGGCTGAGTAAATATTGCCTCTTTCTGGCATTGTCATATTCGGATCGGTTAGAGTAAATTCTCCGATTGAAGCGTCCTAGGTAAAACCATTGACGCCGGAATTAATTGCGAGCACAACGATTGTACCTGAACCTTAGAGAACATAACCAGCATAAACCATATTTGTACCCGATTGTAGTACATCTTCTAATTTATAGCAAAAATTGAATCAATCGATACAGGACAATCGATGTAGCGAAATAACAAAATCAAGCCGTTCTTGATAGTCTGTTGGTCTTAATTCTTGCACAAGCTGAATTTTATAGGGAAACATTCTTCTTGTGATGAAATTCTCTATACGGATCTTCGCGATAGTCCCAGTTGTGTAAAACGTGTCCTTGTTGTTATTTCTGAACTGACTCTAGTATACATTGAATATTACCATCCGTGCGTGCCTAACCTGGTCTTTCGGAACCTTGGTGCTGGAAATTTGTAACCAGACGGTTTATTCTTGGTCTGCTTTACAAAGTTCTGAAAATATGAATAAAAAACGTAACTAAAAAAAAGTTATTAAACATTCGCACTTGAATGGTCTTTTTGCGCCGCCCTGTATAAGGCTACCTTCGATTCAAAGCTCTTCTTCCAAGATTCCGCAAAATTATATAGTCTATATTGTTTAGTTCAATTGAAATTAATTACAACAAATGTAAAAAAAAACAAAAAATGTCAATATACTACATTTTAACTAGCCGAAACTCATTAGTCTAATCGGAATCAGTATTTTCATGGGAATGGGATTTCTTATTAAATCTTTCTTCTTCAGTGCTTGATGGGGGCTTAAAGCGTTTTGTTAAATTTTTGATTTTCATTAGTTCGACAGCTGCCCCCTCATAGGAGTATTCAGCCCTTACACACGAATTGGAAATTTTAATTGTTTGTAAAATTACCATAAAAAGAAAATCTCCATGTTGCATTATCCTTTATAAACATAATAAATTGATAACGTTTTGTGTCCAAATAAGTCTAGCACATAAAGAAAATTCATTTGCATATATGCAATCCAAATAAATAAATTCTAGGGTACCCAAACCGAGAGATAAATTCTCATTTAATTGAATTCTTTCATCCTTTCTCGATTGGATTCATTAGATTAATTTAAATATAAATTTTAAATTTTCTAACAACCCAAGAAGAAATAATATACGAGATGTGTACCTACGTACTCTCGTCTTATATGAACCAAGATTTTTTTCTTTGCATATTCTTAAGAAATAATTCCCTTTAGGTAATTTAATTTGTATCACATTCTGGGATATTTTTTTGTAATGCAAAACTATTTTTTGTTGTGTTTTAAATGTTCGACGATCACGATTTTGGTCAATATTTAAATTTATATAGCGAACGTAAAAAAAAAAATATAAAGATTTTTTTCTTAATAAAGCAAAAGTTGCAGCGCGCATACAAGAATATGGGAAGAAGAGTGCTGCATTATTTTATATGTGGATATACGAGTACACTAGTCGAGTATAGGTATATAGCCTATTATTAATCCTTGAATAAATTATGTATCTATAGATAAGTTATGTATCTCGGTTGTATTTTATGGTATAAAGTAAGTCCCTTTTTTATTATTTTTTAATGTTTAAATGCAACATAAACACATAAAAACTACACTCGTTTACAGGAAAATCGTATGCGGATAAGAATTTTTAAAGCTAACAATATTTTTATTGCTATTATCACAAAGTCAAAAAGAGTTGAATGTACGGCAAATTTGCAATGTACGTACGATATATATACACGAGTACATAAAAAAACATAAAATATGATTATGGTTTTAGTAGATGCATTTATGCAGATGCAAAGTGGATTTTATGTGCATAATACAAACTCGGTTATGAATTCAACAGGCTGTGTTCTAACTTGATTTGTTAGTTTTTGTTTTATACTTTTACAGATTTGAAAGTGATTAATAAATTATAAAATTAATCGAGGTTCTGCCCTGGGCACGAACTCCGACTTCGAGTGTGTTACGCAACCATTTTTTGCCATTTTGTGGCAGTGTTAGTACTGTATTCACCGAGTTGCATAGATGGGCGTTTACACGTTATCTACAAATTTTTACGTGAGAGCGTCGATAACGTCGACTTCTCTAAGACAACGTCTACTTGTAATTGACGTAAGTTATGATTGAATAATTTGCATATTTTAACCCTTTGACGTACAAATAAAATGGAATTTGATGCGTTCAAGGAATAATATTTAATCTGGCTCAACTGAACAGTTACATGCAAGCTTCAAAACAGAACATTTTATTTCGAAATTTACATTGTTGTATAATATTTAATCAGTGTAATGTATAATGTTAATGGACAGTAATTAACTAAGATTATAAAATAATAAATTAATAATTTTGTAAGGGGTTCTTTCCTTACTCCAGGAATGTGTCATACATACCTAGGATCGCCATTATGGTTGGCCGGTACGTCTCTTATCATATCATATCATACCATATCAATCCAAATATATAATCTGCCACTTGTCTTGCGGGGTCTTTGTTATACTGACAATTAGTACTGCTTTCAATTTACTGGTTTGTCGATGCGATTTTGTTATCGGTACTGTTGCGGAGGAAGGAGAGGAGAGCCTGTTGAACATTTTATATATAACCGAATCGATGCACGTCTCGGGGACGTCAAAGTCTACAATGGCACATGAAATGGATGACGTCTCTCAGAATCTTAACTTTTAGACTAGAGAATATCTTCTTTAGATTTTGGACATTTTTAAATTAATTATTTCTTATATCGATTTCGATGCCTAGAGGCATCATCGTTAGAAATATTTAGTTTCAAAAATTAATAAAAAATCAAATTGCCGTTAGTTTGTGGTAGCTTATTTGGTCTGTGGTAGCATTGCATATTGTGCTTAACGCCATCTCTTAATAGCTGGTACGAACTAACATTAAATTCGTTTAGTCAATAATTTAATCAAAAACGTTAAGGCCCGTTAATTTTTAGCTAAATACAATTGTTTTCTGAAAATGGTGAAACATTTGAAAAATATATATTTTGTTGACATTTACTGGCATTTGGCCAAATTCAAAAAAATATGAAGTTGAATTAAAGGATAAATATCTTGTTAGTTAAACTGACAAATTAATTTTTCGTACATAATTTAATTTAACAGTGTAGTTAAATGTCAAACACTCACATAAAAAATATATTTTATCAAATTGATTCTGTGGCAGTTGATGTATGAACCAGGTACATTAGGGCTGGTTGACTGAGAGACTCAGTAGAGACTGAAGCTAGATTAAATCGAGCTTATACACCAAGTGGAAAGTATATACATTTATTTTGATCGTCGCTCTAGGCTGTGGTTGGGTTTTATTTGTTGTGAAATTTTAAGTAGGTTCATCGTACTAACCGTAATGTTGTCCGGGCACTTACTATGCGATTGTTGTAAAATTGCATTATTTTATACTCAATGGGAGTTTACCCGTTTTAGCCGGTGCCCACTATCTTTCCGTGATGGTGTGTGGATTACAATATACCTCGAGAGTTCGAGACCTCAATCGGAACAATTGTTTCAACTTAAAGCGGTAAATACCCACTAGTCACCCTGTTTAGTCTTTGAGATTGCTGCCCATTGGAATTCGTAATGAAAGCTCTTTTCCCCAAGGATGTGCATAAGCCAGAAAATTCAGATTTTCAGCTCACTAATAGCAATGAGGAGAAACAAATTACGTGTCTCAAAAACACAGACATCACATTTAGCTGCTAAGGGTTATCAAAATATTTATGAATTTGAGTATATTTAGAATCAATCTGTTATATTGATGAGAATTTCTCCGCACTAGCAGAGCAATAAAAGAAATTCTGAAGTCGTTGACAGCCACTTAGACAATAGGAATATCTGATAGTGGATGAATTACGAAATATTTTAGGAATATCTTACAAAATATTTAAATTCGATTCTACAGTAAAAAATTTAATAACTTTTAAAATTAATTATTTTGACGATAGCCATAGTACTCACGTCACATGACGTTTAAGGTAAATGAGTTATGTGTTTACTTAGGAATAGTAGATTTTACAACTGTGCGACTATACCTATTAAAACTACATAAAAATTGTTGGGCCTAAAATGTTCTTCAATGGCGGAAAGTACGTTCGAATGATTCTTTAATCAGAAAACATTCCGCATATTACTACTGAAAGCATTTGAAGATTGCCACAACTTTTACATAATCTATGTATAGCCTGTACATAGCCTGAACTACTCGCCAAAATTTTTTCAAGAATATCTGAAAAAATCGTTTGAGATCTGAGTGCCAAATATTATCCCGTTTAATTAGGGTTCAATGTCGAGGATTCGTGGCCTATATACCTAGGAGTCTTGGGCTATGACTAGGATTCCTGGTATATGTCTATGATTCCTGTCTATATTTAGGATTCTTGCCATATGTCTAGGATTCTAGCCCTGTACCTAGGATTCTTGGCCTATTTCTAGGAATCTTGACCTATGTCGACGATTCGTGGCCTATACCTAGGATTCTTGGCCTATGTCTATGTCTGTTGACCTATGTCTAGGATTCTTGTCCTATGGCTAGCACTATTGCCCAATTTCTAGCATTCATGGCCTATGTCTAGGTTTTTGGCCTACATACACTTGGGATTCGTGGCCTATGCCTTGGATTGTTTGCCTATGCCTAGGATTCTTGGCTTATGTCTAGGATTCTTGGCTTATACCTAGGGTTCTTGGCCTATGTTCATGATTCTTGGCCTATGTCTAGGATTCTTGGCCTATGCATAGAATTCGTGGTCTACAACTAGGATTTTTCCTATACCTAAGATCCGTGGCCTATACCTATAGGATTCTTGGCATATCTCCAGGATGTTTGGCCTATGTCTTGGATTCTTGGCCTATGTCTGTGTCTCATGGCCTATGTCTAGGACTTTTATCCTATGTCTAGGAGTCTTGCCATATGTCTAGCATTCTTGGCCTACGTCTAGGATTTGTGCCCTATATTTGGGATTCGTGGCGTATGCCTTGGATTGTTTGCCTATGCCTAGGATTCTTGGCTTATGTCTAGGATTCTTGGCTTTTATCTAGGGTTCTTGGCCTATGTTCATGATTCTTGGCCTGTGTCTAGGATTCTTGGCCTATGCCTAGAATTCGTGGTCTACAACTAGGATTTTTCCTATACCTAAGATCTTTGGCCTATACTTATAGGATTCTTTGCATATGTCTAGAATGTTTGGCTTATGTCTTGGATTCTTGGCCTATGTCTATGTCTAATGACCTATGTCTAGGATTCTTATCCTATGTCTAGGAGTCTTGCCCTATGTCTAGCATTCTTGGCTTATGTCTAGGATTCGTGGTTTATATCTAGGATATGTGGCCTATATAGAATTCTTGTCCGATGTCTAGAATTCTTGCCCTTTGTCTAGCATTCTTGGCCTCTGTTTAGGATTCTTGGCCTATGTCTAGCATTCTTGGCCTTTATCTAAGATTCTTGATCTATGTCTAGGATTCTTGGCCAACGTCTAGGATTCTTCTAGGTTAAATGGAAGAGATTTTTGCATGCGATTCATGATCTAAAGAAGAGAGCAACTGTAAAAAGGATTTTAATAAAAATTTTCAGGGACAGACCAATGACAAATTCATAGTGAAGATACCATTTAAAACTTCACCTTTAGCTTTAGGTAATTCAATAGGGAATGCCAAAAGGAGATTTTTTATTTGGAGCAAGAATTAAACCTAGATAATTTATGAAAAACTGAATACGTCAATATCATTCGTGGGGAACATCATCTTGGGGTATTTAAAAGGTTACGAAAATTGCTACTTTTACCGCATCATGCCGTTTTCTAAATGGAAAGCAACACAACAGAACTGCGTGTCGTTTTTGATGGTTTACTTTATTGGCACCCCGTCGTCGACTTTCGGTATGGTAAAATTGCACTTGTGGCCGATATTGAAAAGATATATCGTGAAGTTTCAGTAGCCGATTAATACCAAAACTATCAACGGATTTTGGAGAGAACAGATCAGTTAAAGCATTACAAATTAATGACTGTTACATTTGGGACGGGTAGTTCAGTGTTCTTAGCAACTCGATATTTTCAACAAGCTGCGTATGATTTTTATTAATATTGACCGATCATTCATAATGAAATTTATCGTAAATTTGACATATATGATTATATATCTGGTGTGGACACTTTAGAGGAAACCAAATACCTGAAAGAGCAGTTACCCAAAATTATTTCTCTAGGAGATTTCAACTTGAACAAATGGAAGTCTAACACTACTAAATTTCTGGATCAGCCATTAGACGGACACAAATCGATGGTTCCCGTTCGAGGAAAATATATTTCAACCACTAAAATATTAAGACTCCCATTGAATTCAAAGGGGAATGTGTTGTTATTTAAAGTTCATCTTCCAGAGGAAATCGCCCCAACCAAGTGATGGTGTGGAATAGGCTCAAAACAGAAGTTCCACAATCGAGCAGCTTAAAATAAAGAGATATACAGCTTGACGGTTTTTACGATTTTCAAGTGAAAATGGAGAAATTCAAATTAAACTTGTTATTTTGAAAACAAAAATTGAACCTATTATTCAGATATCGCTCCCAAAATTGGAATTATGTGGTGCGCATTTGCTGGCAAAAATATTAAACGAAGTAAGGAGAACTATATCCGAAGTAGTGTCAGTGTTCCGGTTGCACTATTGTTTTACCTTGGTGATCCGATCATCCAGCCAAATGGAAAATATTTGTAGCCAACCGCGTATCACAGATGATACAACTTGCGAGAAGAAAAACCAGACATCCTCCATAATACCATTGTTTACTATTAAATGCGAAATTAGTGAATATGAGGTGTTCCAATTAATATTATAACACCCTTTCACAAAAATTTATATACGACCACGTCAAATACCTAATATTATTCTGCCTAAATCTCACGTACATCTCATCTAATACGACACGCTTACTTTACTGGATCGTAATATGACAAAGCAACTGTAAGAAATTAAGTGGGGAAGTGTATTTAATGCTTGTAAAATAAAGCAAAGACGGCAAGCAGCTTATGAGTGCTCTATAAATTGTTCGAATAACACTTGCGAAACCATTTTCAAGCTGTAAAATATACTACGCGCGAGACATACTCTTCTAGTAAAAGAGGTCGCGGAGCAAAACTGGTTTAGGATTATATAAATCGCAGTTTTTGTGTGTATGGTCAAGGAGTTATTGAGTTGATGATCGATGACTTCCTCGCAGCGTTGAGACGAATTTTATCAAGAAGAAATGATTCTATTGATATACTCGCGGACAATGGCTGACATTTGGGGCAACAAAAGGCTTAAGAGGTATACCAATTCAATAATTCAAAAATTAATGATAACATTTCAGAATTTTGCGAATTGCATCAAATAAATTGGGACCATCTCCCTTTGGTCGGACCACATTTTGTGGGATTATGGGAATCCGTTTAATACCTCAACAGTATTACGAGATACTGTCACTTAATGTTTTAGGAGATGACTATATTTTTGTGTCAAATCGAAGGAATATTAAACTCCAGTTCGATATAGCAACGTCGCGATTGTCCAGAGGGCAGCAAGTAAACTAGCTCAATGTTTTTGGAAGCGTTTCTATATATACTACGAGTACCTTAACAACCTGCAACAAAGTTCATCCAAATAATCATGGTATCGTTCGAGTGGTTACCATTAAAACCACATCAACCATTATTAAAAGATCACATCAACCATTATTAGAATTATATTTACATTTGTCACGGTTAAACTAGAAATTTGTCGGATTAATGTGTGATTTTGAGATGGACACAAATTAGAAACTCCTTATTTTTAGAAAGTTATAACAAAATTGTTCCTTAACAACTTTGCGAAATTGGGCCCATGGCCAGGTATACCCGTACTATTCATATTTTAACTGAAATTACATTTAAATTTGGCACGTTAACACTATCTGTTGGATTAAGACTGGGTGATTTTGAGATAGTCACATTTACGCCTTGCTTTTAGAAAACTAGAAAAATATTGTTCCGTGTCAACTTTACGAAATTAGGCCTCGAGCCAGATATTTTTATAAACCCGTATTTGAATTGGAATAACGTGGAAGGCTATGCGAGTTTGAGATGGCCACAATCTTGCCTTACTTTTGGAAAAATTAGAAAAAATTCGTTCTCTGGCAACTTTGTGAAATTGGGCCGGGCCAGATATACCCGTCACTGATCCGTAACTAAAATTACATTTAAATTTGGCACGCTAAAAGTATAAATTTGTCGAATCAAGGCTATGGGGTTTTGAGATTGTTCCACTCTTGGCTTGCTTTTAGGAAAATTATAAACAATTGTTTCGTTCAACTTTGCAAAATTGAGCTTAGTGCCGGCTATATCCATAAAATTCGTATTTGAACTAAAATTACATTTAAATTTGGCACGGTAAAAGTAGTCAAAAATTTGTCTTACGAGATGTATTGATATATGTTTGGAACGCCTTTTTTCTACTTTTCCTAAAAGGAAGGCAAGAGTGTGGCCATCTTAAAATTACATAGCCTTAATCCGACAAATTTAACTTTTAACATGCTAAATTTAAATGTAATTTTAGTTCAAATGTGAGTTCTAAAGGCAAAGGGGTTTTCAATTTGGGCGGGTCGATGGTGGCAGCCTGTGGCGGCCACGCTGTTTTAGTGGTGTCTATCTAATCTGGTATTTTTTTTCATTCACTGATGCCAAATCACCATGACAAGTTACACGACCGAGCAGCACGTCCAAATGATAAAACTTTACTATCAAAATGAGTGTTCATTAGTATACAAACGTTGCGCGCGTTGCGCCCGTTGTATACGACAGACGCGGTGATCCTTCAAAGTCAACTCGACTCTTCAACGTTTGGTGGCAAAATTTGACACAACCGGTTCGGTAAACAATCAGCCAACATTCGTACGTCAAAAGAACGCTAGGTTGGCCGAGAACATTGCCGCAGTCCGTGAAAGTGTGCAGGTGAACTCGGGCAGTCAACAAGAATTCGGCCTTTCACAGGCTTCAACTTGCCAAATTTTGCGTCGAGACTACCAAGGGCCTTTCAAATAAAAAAGAATTTCGTTAATACCTCACGCACAGCTTGTTTTATTCTATTTCAACATTGTCCCACCCAAATTAAAAAACCCTTTATAACGGTTGCATGGTTAAAATTCGTAAAATTTTATTTAATTAATTGATTATTTTTTTAACGTCTTTTCTAATAAATTCCGGGCTTCACAAATTACTTTTTATTTAGAATAAACTTAAACAAATTCTACGCTGGGCTAATTTCACACAAGAGAAAATTGGGTTGGTATTGATTAGTGTTGCCTAATGATTTTTTTTTATTTCCTGGGATAGAATCGAGGGTGAACTTCATGTAAGTACTTTTAGGTAATTGTGAAAAATTTCACCATTCTACCACTTACATTTAAAAAGAGCATCGAAATCCATAATCGAAACAATCCTACATATCAAAACAAGAACAAGGTTCACACAAACACATAACGCGATTAGAAAGTTGAATTAAATACAAATCAACGATTAGTTACTATAAGTCCTAAAAATCCTTAATCAACGTGTGAATCTAAAATCTAAATATCTCCCCTAACACGAAACAAAACAAAAAAAGTAAAAAGCCAACACTCATCCATAAATCCATCTAATATATATAATATTTGATGACAGGTTTAATTTTATAATATTTTACTCTCCCGAATATCCCGAAAGTATCGTGATGTAAATAAAATATATCCGAAAAGCAAAGATTCAAATTTTTTTTATCCAACTAAATATCGTTTATTATCTAGAATGATAGATGAGCGGAATTTGATTGCCCCTTCCTACATAATACCCAACCACCCATTACAATACAGAACGAAAATAAAAAAAAAATATAAATCTTTAACTAATTATCCTCCTTTGATATATTCGACTGCGCGGAACAAAAGATCTGAATGTCCCTTTATTTGTTTCGACATTATATACTCGTACGTACTACACTCTCCAGCTTCCGATTTTTCCTCCATATAAAAACATACTCGTAATATTATAATAAACACGCGCCATGGGTTAAATTGTAGGTTCTTAACACACCAGATTTATTTTACATATGTCATTGATATCCCCGTGGGAGTGCAAAATCACTAGTGTCGGTTACTTAAATAGTTAAATTATATTTGGGTGTATAAGTTATAACGATTAAATAGTTTATTAGCCCGAGGGGTGAAAAATGCGGAATTATGAATTTATTTAATATTTTTTTTTTTGTTCTCATTGCTATTTAGGGGTTGAATTTTTCTCGATACATGTTTGGAAAAGATGAAAAAGTCATCTAGTCATTCAACTATAATCCAATTCGGTGTAAATAATATGATTAATGGATTAATAATCGAGGGATATGAATATATAGTTTTGGGAAAATTTCGGTACCTGCGTATGGTAACTTAGTTTAACAAACCATTCAAGAAATCTAGCTGTACCTTCCAGAGAAATTTAAATATTCCGAACATGCATAATCAAATTACCAGAGTTTTGAGTTAAATTACAAGAATATTCGAAAAGCATTGTCAAATATAAAAAAATGGAGGGAAGTAATTATTATGGCCAACACCACATTTTTTCGACAAATATATATACTCGTAGGTCTCGAATATGCCGTCACACTTAATTTTTAAATCGAAAATGGAAATTACCGGATTTTTGATAAAATCTGAATTGTAAAATCAAAAATCACTATTCCTTCTGGTACACAGATGTCCATCACATTTCGCATAGCTCTAGTCGAATAGTTAATTCGCCTAGTCTGTAACTGAAAAGTAGTCATTTCTGGTAAAATTGAGTGTGGGAGATATTCACTCAATTTTTTTAAAATGGAGTATAACTTCGTTCAAAAGTCCGCGAGGCTTTTCTTGGTGCCACGTTCAAGAAAGGTTCAATTTTCAATGACTGTCGCCTAAATCTGCCTGAATTTGCTGGATGGCGCTCGTTATATTGACTTTGAGGGCAATAATTACGTTAGCTACACATGAAGAACACTAATGGCGTTAAATCGCACGATCTCGGTGGTTAGTTCTCGTTGTCGCCGCACGAGATAACATTGTACAAGAAGTACGGATCGATGATTCCGTCAGACCAAAATTCGCACCAAAAAGAGACTTTCTCGGGATGCATTTAGTGCTGGTGTATCTCGTGTGGATTGGTTTTGCCCTAAATTCGCCAATTTGGCTTGTTCCCATATCCATTCATCCAAAAATGGGCCTCGTTGCTAAAGATAATTTTTTGGCGAAATTTGAGCCAACTTCCAACTGCTCCAGAGTCCAATCAATGAACGCGCGGCGATGTTTATAAAATTAGAATCGCTTAAATTCGCCAAGGTTGAAGTCGAGAAAAGTCCAAGTTCTTGTGAACGACGAGAAATTGACTGCCTCGGGTTTTCCCGTACACTCTAACACATAGCAGCGATTCAGCAGACCTTGCGTTTTTGCGACATATGGGTGTTGGCTGATTATTCATCGAACCGGTTGACTCGAATTTGTTTACCAAACGTCGAATAGCCGACTCAGCAGGACGGTTGTGGCGTGGATAAAAATTGCGTAATGCACTGCTCACTAATTTTCGTAATAAAATGTGATAATTTGTACACTTTTGTAAACGCTATAACCTTCCATTGTGGTTTGAAATACACTACTGAACAATTCCCAACAAATTTGACGTTTAATTATTATAAAAGCATTACGCTACTTACGAGTTTCTGACACAAATAAGTGTAAGCGTTTCAAAGTCAGCATTTTCTAGTTCATCGGCAATTTATGAAACCAATAAGATGTCATGTCAAGTCAATCCCTCCCCAGCTAGAAATACCATACATGATAATCGAATCGACCAGGGCGTGATACCGATTTCTCAGAGTTGAATGAGGACAGAACTGGAAAGATAATAAAATTTATGAAATGCATTTAAGACATTCTTTCTGGTATTTTTAAGATGAAACGCACCAAGTTATTTGAGAATCAATTGTGAGACCTACATATTTAAATTCATTAACAAATTCAATTTCAAAGCGTTTTAAAAAACACTGATTCATGACTGATTCATCTGTACATCGATAGATATTAATAGAAAGTCTAAGGTGGCAGAACCATTTACTAAAAATACAGAGGTCTCTTTGAAGTAACTTTAATGTATGTAAACCATCATGAGATGCATACGATAATGCAAGATCGCTCGCAAGAGCTATCGAACTACCATTAAGGTTGACGTCGAAGAGGAGTTAAAAGAAAAAGAAAGTATCGGTCCTAAAACTTGGTCCTTGGGGAACACCACAACAGAGGCGTCCAGGATTCTTTAATTCTAACAACTTAAAAGTGATCTTGAAAATCTGTTGTGATCCTTCATTTAAGGATATACCAATGCACGATAGTTTAATAGCTTTTGATATCTCTATAGATAGGTCCCATAGGTAAAAACGATCTATTAATTGATGAATAAATATCACTTAGTAAATATATGTTCACTTAAGCTGTATTTTGTTGAGGAATAAAATATTAGAGGCCTTTGAATTAGCCGTGTTGCTTTCTGAATTTACCATACCAGAAACAAATTTTTCACCATTGTTGGGGTCTTTATCAGTAGTAATTTTGAGGTCGTTTACATCGCCATATTTAGTTCACAGACTATACACTATATCTGACCTAAACTGGAGAGGTAACATGACTTAAACGCTAGTTACCAAAATTAGGTTGGGTAACTTTTTTGTGTGGACTCGGGACTCTCCCAACTTAGGTTGATGAAAAATATGATGTAAACGACACCGACCTAAATTGTTTTTGCATCATGAAATAGATGTCGGTAGCGGCATTCATGCTAACTTAACATATCAGCGTAAAATTTAGTTTTACAGTTATTAAATTATTTAAATTTATAAAATTAAAATTAATTAATTTAATTTTGAAAATGTTACGGAAATTATTTATGAGAAAAATATGAACTGGGATGAGAACATAAGTAATACTTTTAGTATTATTCAATAGATGGTGCACATAAATCTTGTTATGTGACCCAAATGTGAGCTAAATTTTTTTGCGTTGTAAACGGTTGCCAAGTGGACTAAAATTGGTCACTATTTAGGCCAGTCCAATAAATTTTTTCACAATGTAGACTATCTCAATGATTCAAATGATAAAAGCGAATATCGCAAACAGGTCTAAATCAAAATTTCATTGAAATGAAAGAGAAAACATTAAAAAAAAGAACAGTAGTAGTAAACGATCTTGACATTTCGATGAAAAAAGGTTGCCACAATATGAAAGAACAAATTGCAAATATTTTGAACCACAAATGTGCGAGGTTGTTTTCATATGGTTGTGATGCATTTCGAGTTATACCGCTAAAAACAATCGTACTAAGTATCTCCAGATAATTTACGCTGTCCAATAAGAGTTGTTCGAGACCACGGCTTCGGACCTCTTAACAAACATGTCAGAACAAAATCAGAAATCATAATTGAACGATTTGCTCTATCAGTAAACCATCCTAGGTGCTTCGATACATTACAGACCTCGCACATAATAATTTTTCAAAAAAATGATAAAACGATAAATAACAGACTTAAACATAATTTTAATTGCGGCGCAATCGGCAGGAGTAACAAACGACGAACTTTCTAAAATGACCGACTAGATTGACAAAACTAACAGGGCGGATGAATTTTGACCACACACTACGTCGTCCATTTCTACAGGTGCAATAGATCTCAAATCGGCTATTTTGAATATGACATTTAGAAATTTCAGTTGGTCTCCCTCCGCATAGAAAAATGCAATTCGCAACGAAACAATAATCAAAATCGAAATCACAATCTCGTTCAGGATCACGCAACTTTTGTCAACCTCGCAGTGTTCAGATAGCAGGGGGCTGGTATCACGCCAATATTTGAAATCCAACAGTCTAGTTTTATCAACCGCCAATGGCACGGATATTTTAATAACGGGCTTAAACGCCATTTTACTCATGCTTTCGTACAAACCGGTGAGAGGCGTTTGATCATTGGGGCTGATTTTCTCAGTAAATTTGCTCTTTTAGTCGATTAAAAACCAGGGCGGGTGGTTGATTTAGTGACTCAGTCGTCGATAAGTGTAACCACGATTAGAGCAGTACCCCAATACATTTGATGATCGGCGACGTCATCAAGAAGAAAATATAGAAGTAGGTCGGTCACCTGTACCTCTACCATGAAGGCTAGATAAAAATCGCCTAACGCAGCGCACAACGAATTTCATCCTATGGCGGAATTAGGGGTTTCCCACTCCAAGTCGTCTCCCTCCTCCTGTCCTTTTCATATGGTAAGAAAGGTCTTAATTGCAGGCCATGTGAAGGCTATCAGTGATTTAATACGGTGCCGAATTGTTACCCTGTTCCAAACATACGATACTTGTCAACGGCGAGTTCGACCTCTTTTGGCCTTTGTACTTGACTTGCGTGTCAATCGGCCTCAGAAATGTCACACAAGCGTTTCAAGATTTCATCAATGAAGTCGTTCGAGAACTAGACTTCGTATTCACTGATATCGACGACATACTCGTGACATCGAAAAATGAGGAACAATAGAAACTCCACTCCACTCCAAATCACTCCTAACGGTACGAATATGGTAAGAAAGGTCTCGATTGTAGACCATGTGAAGACTATCAGTGACTTAATACGATTACTGTGCCGAATCGTTACCCGGTTCCAAACATACGATACTTGTCAACGGCGATCTCGACCTCTTTTGACCTTTATAGTTTACTTGCGTGCCATTCGGTCTCAGAAATGTCATGCACACGTGTCAAGAAATCATCAATGAAGTCGTTTGAGACCTGGACTTCGTTTTCACTGATACCGACGACATACTCGTGGCATCTGAAAAATGAAGAACAAATCATTTCTAATGGTACCAATTAATGTCATTACAGAATTCCCAGCTCCAACCACAATCAAACGTATCCAGCAGTAAATTCAATAAATGAATTTTTTCCGAAACTGGCTAAGACTCTCGCCAGACGAACACTTGGCCGCTCTGCTAAATAAGCCCAAAGCGCTCAAAGCCTTCTCTTGGCCAACAAATGCCAAGAAATATTTTTCAAACCAAAAACAGAGTACCGCACGAGTACGAGAGTACAATCAATCAACACTTTAAACATTTCGTTGCAGGTCTGGAATTATCCATTTACACCAACCACAAACCTCTGACCAACCAGTCAAAGCGAATTTCGACTATCACACGATTATAACTGCTTGTTTTCGAAATATACTATGAAACATCCACGACTACGAACCCCGTATACCGCCGAGACATTACGATGAAAAATCTTCGACGCTTTACACAACATTTCACATCTTGGTGGTCCTGCCGTTCACTATTTCTGGCCTATTATAAACAAAGGCTTGCGTACTTGGCAATCTTGTTTATTCTGTCAACAATCAAAAGTCCAACGGTGCATTCGATTGAGCAATTCGAAATTTCACCTGGTGTCCCAATTTGGTATTTCTTCTTTCTTTTTGGATGAACTTTTATCTATGCTATATGGAGCAATCTAATTGGTATGGTTCAACTGCCAACCTAGAGAATATATACATATTTTGTAAAATATGTAGAATAATATAATTGACTTGTTAAGGAATCGTTTTTAAGTAATGTGATTAAAACAATGATAGTGTGCCAATTATGCAATTTTGCTAAATTACAATATTATTGTGCAACTAGTTTTTCAAAGAACACTTTTGATTAATTATTCAAGTATACAAAATCAAACATTTAAATCTCAAAAATAAATAACCAACAATTGTTTTTACTTGTACATTTCGATTGTCGGTACAAATTTAAAAAAAAAGTCTATTTTCTTAATTAAATTAAAGGTTTTGAGAATGCTGCTACCCGACTATAAATTCCAATTAAAATCAAAGTACAAAATTTTGTATTATGTTACATATCCACCTACTCAGTTTTGAAAGAAAATAATTAATCAAAAGTGAATTGATTGAAACAGGAATTGCTCGTTATTCTGTCTATATAGAAATAATACGAAATCTAACACTTGTCTCAGTACACACATAATTAAAATCAATTCAATGAGCACGCAACAAGAGCACAAACTAATTTTTTTCTTCAAGCACATAATATCCAAACAATACATCAATCGTTTGTTATAATAACGCAACGCGTGTGTTCCAGGAAGATGACGACACGTGACATTTATCTTTCTCTACATAATGTAAATGTACGCAGCCAGATGAACAACTTGTGTGCGCGCGGATATAAAAAATTATAGGGTCGATTGTCGTATATAACGCGCCTAAGAAATTTGATATCGTGTGCGTTCATATGCGCACATAAAATTATGATATTGATGCCACAAAATGTGCAGTATCGATTACAAATCACATATAATTTGTTGGCCTTTGTTGTAATAAAATTTAACACTTTTTCGATTGAACAATAAAAAAAAATGTTTGGGTGGTTTAATCCATATATGTAATATATAATTGTTTATATGTTTATACGTAAAAGGGTTTGTCTATATGCCGATTTATAGCAGAAAAGTTCTCATAAAGCGTCATAAGATTTATGGCTCCATATTAGGCATTATACTCATGCATGGGATTCGGATTTATTTTTGTGATACATAAAATAAAAAAAATTACGTATATGTAAATTTGTGTAATCCAGAGAAACATAAATTTGCCATATATACCTTCAAAACGTATATCCATAGGTACATGTATTGTATATTGATAAGAGATAAACGTATATAGCTGGATTTCAATATATGAGACATCAATAAATCGGTTTTTATTTAATAAGCAGTAGTCATCAGCTTTGGTCTATATTTACATATGCCATGAGCAGTACAAGGTGAGCCAGACGAAATGAAATCAGACAAACAGAAACAAATTTTCATTAGCTCGTATATTTCACTGTTCAATCATGATGCCTTTTAAATATCACAGATCCAAAATTGGTTGTAGAAGACAACTAAATGGTGGATCGGCATGCGTGATAAACCTAAACTGCCAATAAATAGTAAAACAAAATCAGTACCACATAATGAAAATGTTGAGATTGCCGCGTGAAGCTCGATAAACTTATCGTTGTTGAAATGTTTACTATTAGCTAACCCCAGGCAAATATACACGGCAATCTCACGTAATTTTCTGAATAAATGTTGAATAATTTTATCACAGTTTGTAAAATTTTTTTTCGAAAAGTCGAAATATGATGCAAGAAGAAATAAGTTTATAATTTTGACTCCAAATTATAAAATATGTGTAGGTTAGGTTATGAGCCACCGTAAACTGTATATGGCTCCACCAGTTCTATTCATTGAACCCATTCTGCGAAGGTACATCGGGTCATTTAGAATACGAGCTCCAATTGAGACAGTGTCAATCTTTAGCATTCAATGAACTGTTACACACCCAAAAGTGAAATTGAACATCGAAACCACATTGGGTCGACCAAATCCGTTAACGTTTTTATTGTTAATTAATGTAACTCATTTCCAGGTTCTTAACGAGTCTTATTCAAGCTATGGCCTCACTTATCGCAATTACTTCAGCTTGAAATACATTGTAATAGTCGAGTAGAGAAAAAAGGGTATCACAAAACACTTTGTCTCCAACCGTCCCATCCAACTTGAAGATGTTAACACCTTTCAACGTCAGAGCGGTTTCCCTGCAACTTCCACCTTAAATAATGCTGATGTGTTAGAATAGTCAAAAGTCTTGCCATGTGAAATTATAATTCCGCATTGAACTCTAGGCAATATCTATACAAAAGATATACTAAGTGAGATGATAGAACGACTTTAATTTCGTCAGAACTTTTTACCCTATTAGTATTTTTAAAATAGTAAATCGTAATTGGCTTTCTTTACTCTTTCTATTATTTAGGTTTCCAGTTTAGTGTACTCTCCAAAATGAGACCCGTGTATTTCGCTTTATCTGTGAAAGGCCAGCTGAAACCATTTATCATGGACTTGAACTTGGAAAGTTTATACTTTCCAGACAATAAAACCAAGGTATTTTGTGAAGATTGCCACTGCTGTTTCCTTAATTGGAACGGGACTGCGTGTTTTGCATTCTTTGACTCGTGATAGGATATTTACCGAAGATGCCAATACCAACAGAAACCGAAATCTTCAAGGTTCAGGAATAAGGAAAAATAAATAATTTATCACCTTTTAGTATACCTGAACTCACAAACCTACTAATGAAAGATATCATTAATCTGATCCGATCTGACTAATCGGGCAGCCGTCAAGCTCTTGCTTTCAGAATTTGTTATATACAATCTTTTGAGAGATCGGTTCACACCCACACAAGACATGTGAGTACATGACATTCCCAATGGAACAAACAAGGTTTGCTGTTTATGTTGTTTCTTATAATACTCATTTTGAGATTTTGACAGCTTATATGCCTTGAATAAATTCGAATGTTAGCTTCTATCTGTCTCGCCTAAAATATTTTAGGTGAAAAGAGAATAAACTTCTAGACATGCCATCTGTGGGATTGCAATTTTTCCCGATTTAGAAATAAATATTACTATTACTCCAACCCACTGACTATGAATATCACAAAGAGTATGACTACTCGTAACCCAAGCCAAGGTACCGTTAAATTCATAGTTTTCTTGATTTATGCAGGGATAATTTCATCTGGCCCTGCTCTACAATCTGCTTTAACTAGTTTTTCTCCTGTTTAAGTGGCCCTATCTACCCTTGGCCTTTATGGCGCGACTTTGAAGCAGGCCGTCCGCTTTCTGAAGACAATTCGGAGTGGTAAGACTGATAAATATTACCTTAAACAGGCTTTGGTTACCACCAAAATAATGTGTATTTTACCAAATTATGGTCTCCAGGCATTCTTAAATTTCTGTCTTCATACGTGTATGTTTTAAAGATTTTTTCATACCAGCCTTAATCTGCAGTAGGTTTCTTAAAAAATCTCTTGCATTTATTATGGGTGCTTTTGAGTACCTTTAACCATCGGTGTGGACAATGTTTTGTCAATGATCTGCTAAAAGAATGCACACCTTAAGAGCTTTATTAAAATAATGTGATAGCTTTTCCACTATTGGTCATCAAGCTCTTATAAGGATTTTGGAATCAACACCGGAAGTAAATTTCCTGAATACCTTTTTCCGAGATAATATTTAGCCATATTTTTTGACGCTTGACCTTTTCCGGTTCAGAAACGCTTGCTAGGTTTCAAATAAAAATTTATGATTCAAAACAAAATTTGAATTAAGTTTTCTATATAAAGTTTAAACTGATCCGAATTAATCGGTGTCATCAAATACAGCTAATGATCACAAATGGTCGTCTTGACAATCCCCAGTAAAGTCTGAGATTTTTGTGAAATTCCCTCTTCATTGTTGGTGATAATCAGACAATTTGCATCTATAGAGGATTGGATTAAAAATTAATCCAAGGAGTGACTCACTTCTCTAGTTCGTATCTAGCAACCCCTTGACAAGAATTAATTACTTCCCAGAATGACTACATCTTATTCCTTTGAGCCTTCTTTCATAAACTTTCTGGAATTGCCGTAAGCTGATATTCGCTAGAGATTTTCACAATGCATCTCAATGACAGCAGTAGTTACTTCAGCATTGCAGTAATTATTTAACAATAACATATTTAGGTTATTTTCACTACGGTTAGAACAAAGAGTCTTATCTAGTAGTGAATAGTTAGAAGTGCCAAATCAAAGTACTCGGTCCGCCCTAACCCACGGTTCTTTGATTATGATCGCAGTCGTTGCGGTCTCTGCGGTGGATTTCGAGTTCCCCTAGAGTCCAGAAAGTAACCCCATCTCATTACTCTATCCCTAAAAAAAATGGGGAGAAATACAATAAAAATTGAAATTGTGCATTAACTTCTAAGAATTGTCGACTTTTAATGTCTTAAATTGATGTAGTCGACTAGTCGCACAACATTGGTTTTACTGCTGACACTAGTAGAAATTACTAAACTTAAACTTAACTATGAAAACTATGTCTACAACTGATAATGCGTGATAACCACGAAAGTATCGGTGGTAAATAAATGCGTGTACTGTTGATTATCACCTAATTACGGCGAGTCTCACTGTTTCCCTACAGATCAAAACACAAAACATATGATTTTCAAACAACATTATCAAGATTTTGCCAGCAAAGCAATGGCGCTCTGTTAATTCTTTGTAAATCACTCTCAAGCATCAAAATTCGGCCGGCAGCAAAGCGTGAAAACATTTTACAATCGCAAGGAAAACTAAAATTGTACTCGTACTTACTTATAGAAGCTTAGCAAAGCAGCTCCCTGCTCCAGCCTGCATATAGCTGCAGGATGGATGCATTACAGTGGCGTATGTAGGGCTCCAAATTAATAAAAATGACATATAATGTATATAATGTATATAATGTATATAATGTATATAATGTATATAATGTATATAATGTATATAATGTATATAATGTATATAATGTATATAATGTATATAATGTATATAATGTATATAATGTATATAATGTATATAATGTATATAATGTATATAATGTATATAATGTATATAATGTATATAATGTATATAATGTATATAATGTATATAATGTATATAATGTATATAATGTATATAATGTATATAATGTATATAATGTATATAATGTATATAATGTATATAATGTATATAATGTATATAATGTATATATTGTATATAATGTATATAATGTCTATAATGTATATAATGTATATAATGTATATAATGTATATAATGTATATAATGTATATAATGTATAAAATGTATATAATGTATATAATGAACATAATGTATATAATGTATGTATAACCGCCGTCCAATTCAGTAAACGATGCCAATCTCGTTTGTCCGGCTTGCTTGTTTATATTTAAGGTATAAGCGGTGATTTTATGAAATATACGTTATGTTATTGGTCGAAAATTCAAATATCTTAGGTGTAATCTGAAAAAACCAACGAAATGGTCTTAAGGCCTATATATTTCGATAACTCTTCGAAGTGAATTGAATTAATTTTTAATTAATTAATTCATAAGTCAATTTAGGGAGAAAATAATTTAATTTTTATTTCAGTTATGTTGTCTTCAGAATTCTAAAAGGAGTATGAACAAACAAAGTAAGTTTTGTAAATATGAGTAGACTTCTAATCGTCTGATCTGGATGCTGGGTTGCCATATTTTACGGTGAAATCGGTCAACCCGATATTGGAGTTTTCAAGCTGATCCTCGAATATATGTACATATAGGTAAAGTTTGAAGTGTTCCTATTCCGTTGATGATTGTGCCTCTTAAGATATCGTGCTTAATGAGAAAATGCCACGTGGTAGGTGGCAAAGAAATACTGTTCATGTCCTCTTATTTCGCTGATTGTAAATCGACTTGCCTATCTTATTTAAAATTTTACAGTTTTTCCATTTTATGGTCCCGAGCATTTGTATAAGTACCAGTTTCTCGTTTTTTGATTTAAAGATTCACCTCAGCATACTGTTGATTCGGAGGGATATTTGATGGTTCCATAGGGCACAGTTGTATTTGTGTTGATGAATGATATTTAGGTTTTGCTGGGGACAGGTCATGCTCTTTCGACGTTTTATCCTGGTCCTAACTATATTGTGTTATTCTATTGTTAATTTCTAAAGGGCTTTGTTTCGGTGATCGATGGCGAGGGCATGTTAAAGCTTTGCTTATGTCTGGTATGCCTTGGTTTAGCGCAGACCTGTAGATCTGGGGGCTGTGTTTCGTTGAGAAAAGTCTAATAGTTTTATCAGTGTATCAGGCTCCGCCAAACAAGCCAGTTTATCATATTTTTTAGGATTTAGGCTCTTTTTTTCTGTTGAAACTTTACCGACCCCAGCAGCCAAATTACTTTATGGTTGGAGTCCTGGAGGTCCTCCGCTATTTCGTATAGATATGGGATCTATGGAATGTTGGGATCTTGCCCACCGATGATATAAAATTTTGTTTTCCAATATTTCTAGGTTCGTCACTGTTATTGTGTCTGCGTGTGGTCATCCGAGAAGTAACGATTGGTCACCCATTTCTCGTTCTACAGCCCCAAAAACTTGAGATTATACTGTATTTGGGAGCTCCGTGCTAGCATTTGTGTCAAAATATCTCATCAGTTTTTGACTCCAACACCAGGTACTTCTACTTCGCCTGAATCTATAGTTAGTTTATGCTCCTTTTTCTTTTTTGGAATGCCTGGCGTTTCCTTGCGATTTTTTTGTGGTCTTCTGTTATTTTACTTCGGTGCCACATGCGTCTAAGTATGCAGTGTTTGATGATACTTATTGATCTGGACCTGTTCAAATTTTATATGGAAAACCTGACTGAAATTTTGTTATAATGGGTCTTTCAATAGAGATGCTTGAATTTTGTTAGCAGCCATGTTGTTAAAGCAATATATGTCAAATTTGTTGTAAATTTACACTATTAAACGTGTAAGGCAAATCATCATAGAAGGTTATGGCGTTGAACAACGTGTGTAAATCATCAAATTTTATTTTCAAAATCAGTGGTCCGTTTGAGAAACATTCTGCCCATTACGTGGTTTTTATACTCGTCACAACCGTCCTGCCGACTAATTAACGTTTGGTGGCCAAATTCGAATCGACCGGTTTGATAAATAATCAGCCAACCGTTGGGTACGTTACCGAAACCCAAGGTCTGCTAAAAACATCACTGTTGTTCGTGAGAAACGGGGATTATTGGCGTAATCGTCAACGGCATTGCTACGGATCGTTGATAAGCATCTTCTTGTAGTTTAAACTGGATGATATTGATACCAAAGACATGTGGTTCCAAGAGGACGGTCTTACATACCACACAGCGCATGTCACGATGGACATGCGGCCGGAGCGATTTGAGGGCATGTCTATCTAGCACTATTTAAGATCGTGTGAGATCGTGCTATTTAACACTTTTAGACTTTCTACTTTGTGGCTATCTTAAATCGTACGTCTATGCAAACCGCATTTTATTGATGCTCTCAAAGTCAGTATAACGAACGCCATCCAGCCAGATTTATGCGACAAAGTCATCGAAAATTGAACCTCTAGAAAACGTGCCGCCAAGCAAAGCCGCGGTCAATGACGTTATATTCCATACTTAATACCGTAAAATATTCTTTCAAAAAAAAAAATAAATCAGTGGATGCACACAACTTTTATTTAAATTTAAAAATCGAGCGCCTTTATTGAAAGATCCTTAAAGCCACATATTTTTAGTTGAAATCTAAGTACCCTTGCGTTGTTTCATAAAACCTGAACTGAATCGGATCAGAACAAGCATTAAGAAACACATATATAGTTAACGATGTTTGTGCTAGACAAGGCATTTTTAGGATCAATGGGGTCTTTCACTTCACAGATTGATGCGCCTTGGAGAGATGCGCACCTTCTGGTACAAGAGAAACACTGAATTTTATTGTTTCATGATCCAGCCCAAAAATACCTTCCAGGTTCTTCAATCTCATTAATCCTTGTTTCTTTCACCAGCCAAGGTAGGATGTTTCATCTCGTTTTGATGGTTTTTAGATGTTTCTCAAAATAGCGGAAATATATTGCGGAAAGTAACAGGTTTACGCTACGAATTTCGATGTTATTTTATAACGTCATTCGTAATTAAAAAACATTCTAGTCTATTAAAATATCAAATGTTTCGTTCAAATTGTCAAAATGGTTGATCTCCTTCAAAAATTCGCTCTAGAGAATTTTTTAATCTTAAAATAGTATGAATTCCGTAATTTTTAACAAAATTATGTTGAAATTTGGTTTGTACTGTTGGACAGGGATTCTCCATTGAATTTTGAACGAAAGTCTGCAAATTGTGCATACTCGATCAAACTCCGCCATTTCAGAGCAAATGATAATGCGATTTTTGTAGGGTTTGATTGGGATGCTAATATAATTTTTTGAGAAAGGTTTGGTACTTCATGTGGCCGCGCGAAACTCGGCTATTTCTTAACCAATATTAATGAAAATTGGTTAATAATAGACTGACTTACGATTTTAATTTGGATTAATGTAAGTTCGTTTGTAAGTAAAATTTTAAAATTGTAGATCGACATTGTGGATTTTGCCTAGGAATTTCTTTTTCTCACTCCAAAATATTTCTAATAGGATAAACATATTTTTCAGGCTGAATAATATAGCAAAATTCACTTCTTAATAACTGTTAGTATAGCATTGGGGTCGATATGAGAATTGTTTTATAAACAAAGCCGATGCAAAGCCGAAACACTGTATAAAAGTATAGTAGAAATAGGGATAAGGTTTCAAGCTACTAATATTAGATCGTTTGAAGATGCACCACCTTCAGATTTTTATTGTCAATTGCACTCATGCACCATTGTAAAATAACAGGCTTTTCTGTGGTAAGGAAAAACTTAACATTGATTTCCGGAGTCTCGCATTAATGGACATAAAACTTCTTCACGCGCACACAAACATTACATATTTTGTACATTTCTAGTTCATTTGCCATAAATAACGTTTAGATGAACTGTATTCTGGTACCACGATTTTATAATTTTTTTTCTTATAGAATCGAGCGATATAAATGTTTTCTCAAGTTTTGCTAATTTTTCATTGCACACAATAAATTATGAAATATGTTTATAATTTTATCACCGTTAGCGTTACCAATAAAAAATAATAATCCAAAGCCCCGAAAAATAAAAACCATTTTCCAATTTTATTTTCACAACTAATAATAAAAAAAAATGTTTTTGTTGATTAAACTTTTAACCTATTCCCTGCGCGATAACCGATCAGAGAATTTCTCGCACCATGTACCTATACGCACAGCGCAATATATTACAGAGAGTACGATATATTAATGTGTTTTAGTTAAATATAAATTTTATAACGATTGGCTCACGCCCTCAGCCCGGAGTTAATCGTTAGCGAATAATATATTACAGCGTACAAAAATGTTAAAACAACATATACATACAAACACACAAACAATATTTAATATTTTCCTTCTTAAAGATTTCGCTTTAATCTTATAAATAATATTAATATTTTTATTTTTGTGTCTTACCTCGAAGTATTTATTATATGGCCGAACGGTCTGCTCTTATTTGTGGGTAATGAATGTTATCGATAAGAAAATTCATAATTTTTATGTATATTTTGCACTCGATCGCACATTTCAACCGTATGACGTCATTAAGTAAATGGCCGAATTTTACCACATACCATACTTAGTGTCAAATTTCTACTGTGCATTTTCACGAGATAACAAAACCAAAAAACACTATCCAAAATGGAAACAAAACATCCAAATTGTATTTCCTTGAATGATTTATTTATTAACTCGTCCTCCCTCGCACCTTTGTACATAACAAAATATAACAAGATACTGATTTAAATTGTTACAAACATAATTTAATATTTTTCTTGTTAAGAAAGATGCTTTAAGATTTCCAGCCTCTTTATTTTAAACGAGAAACCTTAAAGAAAAATAAATTTATAAATATTTCTTATAATTTCTCACAATCGATATTAATTTTTATTTTTTATAATTTTTTTTTTTTTATAAAATAAGAAAAACAAATTTATCCAATTTTAAAATCACTCTGTTATTAAATTTTAGTTATATAAATTAATGTGGTTTTATTGTTGTTGTATTCGGGTTTTCGCAAATATATGGGGTGTTGCGCTTTACAACAAAACACGAAATTTTTAAAGATAACAATGAGTTGATAGGAAAGCTATTTACTTTGTAGTAATTAGACGTTGATTATGTGTTTGAAAAATTGAGTATTTATTTTGAATCAAAATTATTTGCGAAAGTAAGATTGGACGAGATAGGCACATGATATACGAAATTTAGTGGGAGTAATCTAAATTAGTTCGGGGAGCGAAGTCCTAGATTTATATTCTGCCAGCGGAATACTGGAGCGGATAGATCGATAATTCAGTGAATAATTAAATACAAGGAATTTGAAACGGAGACTCGCAGTTAGCTAACGGGTAATACTCGTAGTTGTTCAATTCGGTAAAACCACGCCGGTAAAGCCAAAATCATCTAGATTTATAAGAGCCTGTTCGAGCTTTTTGCACTAAATTTAAAAAAAATAGGGATACAATTTTTTATTTAATATTGAAAAACGAAAACGGCCAATTGTATTTGTTAATTTAAGTCTATTTGAAGCATGAGCTTTTGAAATATTTCCTATGGATAAAAGTTCAAACTTTAACTAGTTCAAAATATGAGTCAAGAAACTCATTAACATTTTGTGAAAATCTACTTGGAAAATTAATATATAATGAGCTTTTATAAATGTTGTTGTTGTAATACCGCATTGTCTAAAATTACAATATGAGTCTGTTTCCATTTTCTTTCTAAAAACACGATAGCAGTGAAATCAAAAATACTAATTTTTGAACAAGTTGTTGTTCCCAAGTTGTGAAAGCACGCGTGAAGTAAGCTTTTTGAATCACAGTGCCCTAATTCTCTAAAAACCAAGATAAATTGTAATGTGTAAAAGTGATAACTTTTACAAACGAAAAAAATTATCGTAGAAGTCGATTTATTTTAGATATCGTGATATTTTTTTTAGTAAATTCGAATTCTCTAAATTTTTTTCAAGATAAAATGTAGTGTCAAGATAAATTTATGTCAAATAGTATCACAAATAATTTGTGGTGGGATAATTTACTTGAATGGGTAAAAGGCTTTAAATAAGAATTAAATAAGCTCAAGCTTTAACAATTTAATTAACTGCGATGTGAATTTGTAAACTTATAAAAATTTACTGTCATCGTTGGGATTAAAATATTCTTTTAGTAAAGTCAAACATTCGAATATTTTAATCGCTCGTCTTCACTTCTACCTATAATTTTGCTTAGATTTATCTACAGTCTTTCCACAAATACAACATAACAAATAAATTCATTTTTTATATTTTTATGGTTAAAGTAGGAAATAAAATAAATTGCTAAAACAAGATGATCTGTGGATTACTGCAAAAGCTATTTGATTTGCTCAATTTTCAAATATAATAGTCAAGTGTTTTAAAAGAGTGATTTGACAACATCTATAATATCAGTTTTCCACTTAACAAGCAAAATTTTGAACTTGTTGTCCACTCGGCCTATAGAAAATCTGAATTAGTTAACAAATTTTAGAAAGTGAAAAAGTTTAATATTTCATTTAGAGGTACTATTAGCTCTCAACAATGTTTAGGATTTTACAAAGCTTTAATTCTAGACTATTTAATAAGCTTGTTTTGGAGAAATTGATATTATAGGACGAATTTAGAACAATAATGAACTAGTACAAAATTTAATTATATTATTCATCAAAACTAACTTTTAACTAGCTCAAAAAATCGATTTCTAAAGAAACAATTAATTGATGCAAGTTTCACCTCCTACTCGTTATCGATCCTTAAGATTAACCGATACATTATATAAAGATTAAAAATTAACTCAAGGTAAACAACTAGAATGTCCCTCCGTAACAAGACGTAAATCAAATAACTAGAAATTCGATGCTATTGGATGAGGAATTCGAGGAGTTTGAAAAACTCGCGGCGGCTAAACCGTTGCGCATAGTATGTTTTGTAGTTTACTCGAAATTCTAAAATTCTAGTACGACAATCCCGGGATTACAAAAAATCGATATAGATATTGTTAAACTCGCACGAGCAGAGAGTGCTAAATAGGGCCAAGATCTGCTTTACACAGATTTAATTGGATTTCAAAAACATATCGTAAATGAGAATTACAGAATAATGTGATTTTGTACTTAGAATAAGGAATAGAATTTCAAGGGTTTATGGGCCTATTCCACTACAACAGCGTTTTATTTTGCAGAAAACTAGAACGACATAAGAATAATGATTCTCTCTGTTTGTGACCTGTACATCAGTAGTTTTAGTTTTTCTGAAAACTTTTGTTGTTGTTGAGTTGGTTGCCATAATTATAAATAAAAATATGAAACAAACTATTTTTTATGGCACCCAAAATGAAAAAAATTCCCCACACTTTTATTTTTTTGACCTACTCGCCTTGGTGTGTCGACACAATAAAAAATTGAAAAAAAATATTGGAGGAATTCACACTTAATTTTAAATAATATTTCTTCGCCTTCTTGAAATTTCACTTTGCATTTAATTTTTTTAGGTTATTTTTCCGTTAAAAAATTGAACGAATTCAAAATTTAAAAATAATACCGACTTTGTTTGGCTTGGTAACTAGGCCAAAATAGTTCCTTCGACTACAAAAAAAACACCCAACCTAGATATCACATTGAGTTGTGCACAAAATATTAAAAACACGGGATTTTAAGATGAGAAATATTTTATTAAAATTTATCATTAATTATTTAATATAAAGCTGACCATTAATTGGATATATTCAATGCGATTGGATTAGTTGACCATTATATTAGAACCGTTTATTCACAGCTCTTCAACTCGCGTTATTCCTAAATCATCACAGACAACAATAAAATACAAACCTAATTCCGATACATCACCCTCATATGGTTTGAGATAGTAAATTTCTATGCAATACGGGATCTAGTGATGCCAGTTAATGTATATCGATATCCGAATGCTCACCGGCCAATTTCGATAAGATGAACTCGGCCAATGGAAGTTCAACGAGAACATTTTCGTACAATGCTTTACCCAATATTCGTCCAAATATCGTAATCGATTGAATTTGTTTGATCGATCGATAATGGTGGCCCAACCTCAATATCTTCGCGGGTAAAATCTTGAATAGGTTGAAATTGTCGTGGGTCTCGTTGCATACCACCGCATGTGCCTTGTGAACTGCTACCATCACAGTTAAATAAATGAGTCTCTAGAAATGCTAGTTCGGCCAAACGCAAACAAATCTATTTCAGAGTTGTACTCAACGGAATTAGCATCATCGAGATTGGAGGCGAAAATTAATTTTGGCCAAAATTAAAAAACTATCCAACAATTTAACAATGGCTTAATCAAATATCAATAATCAAGTTAGGCGATAGGTTGGGTACGAATTTTTAAAATTTCCGAACGTGCTTGTTCATTAGGAAGCAGTAATGCCGGATCTAGCGTATCCGAACGGTTTGTAGCTATAATCATTTTAACCTAACCCAACGAATCGAAACCATTCATTTGATTAAGCAATTCCATTAGAGTACGTTAATTTCACGATCGGCTGAATGAATTTCATCCATTATTATAATGCCCCGTTGATGATCACGAGCGCAGTTAAACATTTCACGTATTAAACGAGCACTTTATATCAAGAGCTATCCTAGTTCCAGCCTTTGATTTTGTTTTGTCTAACTGACGTTGACATCTTGACATCTAACAACATGTCGTGGCCCGTTTGACCAAAGGGTTTGATTCTATTTTAAGTAGAGAAAATGTAACTTGTTTAAAGTAGCTACACCAGACAATGTTTTCAGATGGTATACCAGCAATGAATGTTTATGGGATGCGTGTTTGTCGCCTCGTAACTGTGGTAGACCGAGAAGTTTCTTTTAATATTCTATTCAAGTGCCAAGTTTAAAACTCCTTTCAAGTGTCCAACATTGACCTTCTTCATTTCTCTATCGGAAAACTCGTGCCGTTTTCGTGTGTAAATCGTTTGGTATCCATTGAACACTCCTTTATTTCTGAATCACTGCCGTTAGTCATCAATCATTAGAGTGTTTTTAGAACAATTTCAAATCAATTTTTCGTTTTATCTGCGTACCTCCATTCAAGTAGGCATTAAGTAAACTTTTGACAACTTCCGTAGTTATGCGACGTTGTATATGCCACGTTTTGTACCCAGTATTTTATTCCAACAATTAATTAGTGCGTAGGAATGTGTGTGTGTAATATACCTGCATGCATAATCAATAGACTTTAGTGAAAATGTGGTAATAATCTAATTATGATCTCCAAAATGTTACCGCGATCTGGTAAGCCAGTTAATCCTCTTTGTCACATAATTCTCTGCTAGGTTTTTCCAATCGGCACCAATAGTTTTTATTAATATTTCGGTGGTGCTTAAAATATTCAGAATCGTAATTATCATAGCGCCAGAATATTTTCGACACTCAACTTAAGTATAGCTCGTACATTCTCATTGGACTTGTTTTGAAACGTGGTCAATTATTTTCGATTGCAGCGCTGTCGAATTTGGCGCCAAAATGGAGATTAGAAATATTTAGGAGCCGTGAAATCCAATAGAGCTCTTAAAATTATAAAATGGCGAAACAAAATATAAACGTATGTCGATCTGTATTTCTAACAGAAGTAAAATACCTACCAGACAAAATATATATATTTGTGGGATTTTGGCGAGAACTGTTGCATGAAACACAAGACGCACGAACAAATAAAATAATTATAGGTTTAACTAAACCATGTTTAAACTAAGGGTTGGAGGAACATAAAATTTTGGGTATTATTATTTTGCTAATATTTATTAAGCTAATTATGAAACCGCTGTTTACAAAGGACTCGTTTGGTTTATTTTAGAACAAATTTTCGTTGAGCTTAGTTACGACAATCGTTCGAAATATTGCTTGTTATTTATATGGAACCCCTGGGATCTATCCTAGCTCTTTGAGTATTAAGCACACATCAAGACCTTCCCAGAAACTCATGTCTATATTTGGCCGCCACAATTGGCGTCTCTTACTAAGTGGTGAGTGGTACTAAAGGTGTTCGATACATTTAAACTTATAACGTTTATAAAATAATAATAACCTAAATAAATACTTAAAAAAAATATCATTGGAGCTCAAATAAAAATTAGTTGAGATTGGTTTAATAAGAAAAATAATATCTCTAGAGTCGAAGCGCAAGATAATAATTCTCCTAAATATATAACCTAATTTTTACAACTCTTTATCAAATTAGTCAAAACATGGCCTACCTACATGTTTACTGATTATTAATGTCTAACCCCATGTACAATTTTGTTTTATGATTCCAATTTGTTCAGGAGGTATAAATGTATCTTGGCTTTTGTTCTGAAAATAAGAGACGTGATACAATTTAAATCAAAAATTATAATTTTATCTAACACATTTCGGTCCAAAATTTTTATTTCCGTTGAAGCCACGAAATTTCTCTCGGTAATCTTGAAACGTCATTGGACCATTAAACGTTTCGCCTTATGAATATACTAGTCCATATGTAACTTGCACACGGTTGATTATTATTCGCGTGGACATTGTCCAAAATCTGTCCTAAAAAAATAGGATTCTGTTAGGACAAACTTCACGGTGCTGTACACATTCGTGAAATTTGTCCCAAATCCTAAACACTGAATGATTTACATTTAAAATTAATTTTATTAAGTGCGAAAATGAAGTATCTGGCAACGTTTTGACAAACCTCATGAATCATATTTAATTTTTTAGCTTTAACTGCTTCGTAATTACGATTTTAATATTTACTGATTAAGTAGTTAAAAACGATAAAAACGTCGGTAAAATATTAATTTGGGGTGTGCAGGTATAAGCGCGTGTGTTTCGTTTACCTTTTAAGAAAAGTTTACACAAATGGCCATCGAATACAAATCTGTTTTACTTAATGCCACATTACTTCTATTTAGTTCGAAATCCTCAAGAATTTTTTTGATTGTCTAGATTCTTATGGTTGAGTTAATTTTCCTAACTGGTAATGAACAAGCTATTAGTGACGTCATTTCAATCTAAATCTGTTTTATTTAAGACGTGGCCGTTCCTCTTCCGTATAGTCCAAACAAAACCTGAAGCATATTTTGCTTGTCTAGACTCTTTTGGCAGTCTTATTTATGAATGCCATTTGTGTAAACTTTTCTTAATGATAATTAAGAAGCTGTTGGTGATGACATTTTAAGCATAATCTGATTTATTTAAAGCATGGTGGCCGCTCCCCTTTTTTATATTACCAAAAACCTAAAGTATTTCTTGTTTGCTTTGGGTTTGGCGCTAATAACAAGTGATAGTTCCTGAAAAACGTAAAACTTGCAATATTGTCAAACGTGCGCAACAATCTTACATGATAGCGACCTTTATGGTTAGGTACTAAATAAACCTAACTTTCCAAAAGTACCCAATTTTATGAAAAAGACCCTTATTGGGGGTTAAGTCAAGCCAACGAAAAATTCGTATATTAATCATATAAAGACGATTATCACGTTTTAAATTTTTTCAAATGTATACAACAATCTGACCCGACAGCGACTTGTATGGTCTGGCTGCTACATATCACCCAAGCTTTCCAGAAAGTACCAAGTTTTAAGAAGAAAACGCCTTGCCGGATGTTAGGGCGTCATATAAAGACGATTATTACATATTAAACATTCTCAAATATTCACAACAATCTGAGACGATAGCAATCTATATGGTTAGGTGCTCTATGAAATTTTAAAATCTTCGTTCTTTTCTATTTTTTGTAATTAGTTTGAAAATAATAAGTACTTTTCTTGGCGCATATCTCGCAATTTATCAAAATTTTGATTAAGTTTTTCATATAAAATTTGAACTGATCAATCAATCATTAGGAAAACGACTATGACTAAAAAGATTCTAAATTAAATCGGCAATATATGGTTCCACATCAGTTTTTCAAAATTCAAAAGAGTTTTCCACCCAACTTCAACTTTGTTAGATGCCTAGCGGATTTACTGTATGGGCTGAATTGTTTTCGAAGCTTTCTGCATACATTTGAAAATCCCAATGAAATTGAGCGGAAATCAGCACACCGGAAGTGGCAGCTTCCATAGGTATTTTTTCTTTTATCACAAGTTCCTTATAAACTAAGGCATTTACGAAAAATAAGTAAAGCAAAACGATTCTAAATTAAATTGGCAACAAAAGTTTTGGTAAAAAGGAGTTTTAACCAAAATTCTGCATCTCTACAGCCAGACGACTTCACTGATTGGGATGAAACATCATATTTAAGTATCTCCATAATCCGAGGATTTTAGATAGAATCCATTGATCGAAAAGTTAAGGGAAAATGGTTTTCAACATCAGACAGCTAAACACTCGTATTGTATGAGTCTCCACTTCCTTAGTTATTCTATCGGGGAAATCCATTGAACTTATTGGATAGATATACCAGATACCAAAAAGCTTCGTTATGCCTAATCTTTGTTGGATTCTACATGACTAAATTTGTGAGTAGAGACACATCACCAGGTGGGGTGTTATCTCTCTTCATGGGAACTTGGTTAATAATGACCTAATGAATTAACCCATTTTGATCCCTCGCAGTAAATGGGTTTCAAGGCCCACATCGTACACTGGATGTGCACTTCAATCGTTATGCCTATTTTATTATATGCGATTACTGTCTGGTGGCTGGCGAACGGACAAAACTATAGCGAACAGGTACCTTATATATCAGTGAAGCACTCAGGAGGGCACTCACTCTAGCAATGAGGATTTACTTTCATCTCACACCAGTTTGAATCAATGTTAGTTATCTCACTGATTGAGATATTCGCATTTGTAGGGACAGTCAGACTGCGATTAATGCGCTAAATAATTAACTTTTCTTACGTCGACTATAGCATAAAAGTGTCCCCCATCTATTAACGAGGTGGCAGATCAGTTCAACATCCATTTAATGTGGATGCCAGGAAATTTTAATATTACGGGAAGTTCAAGGGCAGATAACTCCGTCAAGCTACGTGCAAACGAACGTTTCAGGAGAAATTTGTTTAAGATTACCAAATAATAGATTGGTTAATAGTGCCATATGAGCAATAGTCTGGTCACGATTAGGTCTGCAAAAATCCAGATAGCTGACATCTCTGCGAGGGCGTCATAACAGCTTGGTCGTGGTCACCGCTTCAGGGCCCTGTATCTGGATATCACGGGTCCTAGATAAAAACACGAAACTAAGGCAGTGAATGTAAAACTCCTCAATACCTAAAATTCAAATCAACATCAGCAGAGGGATGATATGCTATATTTTTCATAGTAAATTCCTTGACTTCCAAATTATTCACATTTTAATCATTTTATCTCGTATGTATTTAAAAAATTGAAGGACTTGGGAAACTTTTTAATAAGGCGTGGCTCTAATATTGGATGCCATAAGGAATAACCGCTATGAAGTTTCGATGGAAATTCACTCAGAATCCTGAAAATTTATCAGTTGTTGGCATAAAAAAGACAAGAACAACACTTTGCATCCTAAATCTGATGTACACTGAAGTACACTGAGATCGGCATATATTACAATTGTTCCTGATGGCTTATCGATTAGCAGTACCCGACCCTACCAGGGTTCCTCCAGTTAGAACAAATTTCGAGAGTAATCTACGATTACCAACAACAATTTAGTTTTGTGTTGTTTCATCATAAGCGTTGTATTGTCAAGATATCATTCGTCATACATTTATCACCCAGGATAAAATATGTTCATGCATCGTCCTACCAGTTCCAATAAAAATCCTTGTGCACAAATTAAAATGTTAAAAATCCAGAACAAAGCAATCAAATGTAACAAATTTAATACACAATATAACCAAAATGTGTGGCAGATTTTCTATATAAATGCGAAACAAACAAAGAATCTATATAACAACATACAATCTTATAATATGTAGAAGGAATTAACTTATCAAAACCAAGTCATGTGAAAATTTAATTTATATATTTTAGCACAAAATATTATACACACTCTATTCTACTCCTGTCTATATATCTCTCAGGCTACAAATCCTATACAGCAGTATCAAATACACAAAAGGGAGGTTATAGTACTGAATAATAGATCACAAATTAAATTTCTATTTGTTAGTCTTAAAGACAATATTATTCTTTTTTAGTGCAGATTATAAATCTTCCATGTTGTGTGCTATAAAATAATAAATGATTTTTCTAAATTTGACCGATCGCATCCCTTATTCCAATGAAAATATGTCCACCAATATAACAAGCAACACAAATCATGAGGGCTTAAAAATACTCGAACATTGCTGTTTTATGTTATTATCAAATGTGTTTTGTATTGAAATTGATACTGTTTCACCAGGGGTGTATAACCGCGTTGGTAACATTCGTCCTTTTAAATACCATATTGTATAAATGATAGATTAAACCCCTGACACATAAAAAAATAATAATATTATTTTAACACATATTCAGTCGACGATTCAGGGTGGCTTCTATGTCACAGCGGGGGTGTTTTATTATATAACAACCCTCATATATAATAGAACTTAAATCTTTTATAAATATAAATTTATAATTATTTTTGATTTGTGAATAAAAACAGTTAAGGGTCTAATAAAAAAATAAGTATAATGTTGAATGGAACCTTAAGCCTCCTTATACTTGCAACATACAAAAAACGAAGAATACGAAACGTTTAAAATCACAGCAGGACTTTGATTGTTTTCAATTTTTTTTGTTGTATAAAGTGACTTTTGGTTTCATTTGTCAATATTGCTTTGTTGGTTTATTGTTAATATTGTTTGCTTAATTTTTGTTTGTTTGCGTGTAGAGTAAATATATTTTGACATATTTATCCGTCTCTAGAGGACATGATCTAGAGCTGTGGTCTTTTTATTTGTTGTGTGTTATTTTAAAACATCTAGTTTTTAATGAGGCGATATGATGGTGCCAATGACATTAATCTTAGTAAAAAAATGTTTTTTGAATTAATGACTTGGTACATAATTATAAAATCGTGTTTGGGGAAGTTAGTATGTAAGATCGAGCATTGAGTAATACAATAATTTTTCAAAATTTTAAAATTTTTGTTTTTCCTTGGAACTTGTAATTCAATGGCCTCCAGTCGAGCAATGTATTTCTATTATTTGAATGATGATCACACAGGTAGATGTATGGATAGATATATCCAACTCCAAATTAGCTGTATATATCACCTCGAATCTTCGAATAAAATGAATTTCAATGTAATAAATTATTTAACTGAATTTTTATAGTCAGTTTTATTTTAGTTAATTTTTGAAACATTTCATTAAACTGAAAATCAGAAGAAAACTTCAAAACAAAAAAACGCCCACTGCAATACTCACCATCCAGCGAAAATGCAGAATGAGCGTAACTCCACTCCAGGTAAAAGATCAAAGGAAAGTTGTTTCTTTTAACCGAATTAAATGAAGCGGATTACTAATCTAAAAGCTAGGCTTAATACGATCAATTAACACATTTACTTTTTTACAGTTAACAACAATTGTGAAATATTTTTCTGTACGCTTAATTACCTGGAAAGATTTAACGGTTGAATATCTTGAATCAGAAGTACGTTTCAACTCATTAAAATGGTCACTTATTTGTTTCACAAGTTCACTTTGCGGAATATTAGTAACGTTAATAAAAAACTGACCAGGTACCCTGATTGTACTTCCATAGACAAGTTCAGATGAAGAAGCTTGTTACTCTTCACTGAAAGCTGATCCTTGAATTAGGATCCACAACAATGGAGACCGGAATATCAAAATGAGATATCCAAGTTGAATAAACCGCAAACGTTACGGCTTCAGGCGAACGCGTGTAATGTTCTATTAACTGACACAATATCGCTGATTATCAGAAATCAGTTACGAACCAATAATGTCGAGATGGATTTCTGCAAAACGTTGCGAAGGTAATTGAAAGTTAGCGAGAGGATGCCTTGACATTTTTGATTTTTGACGTTGTTTACATTGTTGAGTAAATTTTTTCGAATTTTTCCTGATAGAAAGCCAGTAGTTAAAACTTTCGCAGTTAGCTTTGATACCAGTGGTGAATTGACTAATGAAATCAAGATGGCTAAAGTGACGTGGAGATGGTTTATCCGGATTCTGATAAAAAGCGTAAATTAAATGTTTATGACCCGTGAACAAAGTGAACTCACGACTTTCAAGAAGATGCTTGAAATGCTTAATCCTAGAGTAAGCCGGAAGCAACTTCTACCATAAGCACTGTATCTTTGTTGAGTCTCGTTTAGACTTACATTAAAGAAACGATTGCCAAGTATTCGGAACATACTGCTGTACCACTGCTCCATTGTGCATGTCGCATGCCACAATTTCTCCTTACAATTATTGAAAGCGTCAATAGATGCTGAAGTCCATTCTATATGTGTTTTACTGGTCTTAATGTCATTAAGTAAAACGCTTACAATAGTTAATCATTCCTAAAAAAGTGTCCAGGAAAATTTATTTCGTTCCATGCAAAGAATTAATGATCAAACCATTTTCGGAAAGTTTGTGAATAACAACTTAGAGGTGTTCAAGCCGCTCTTTGAAATTTTTGGCTGCGTTTAAAATATCATCTAAATATACAAAACAAAAATTAAGGCCAAATAAGATCGAATGTAAGAAATCGGGCTGCTAAGATTTTGATCACAAATTTAAGGAAAATTTGCTAACAAATTTTGAATGTTAATAGGTACCACTGTTTTATTAATAATCGATAGGTTAGATGTTGATGAAGCTGAAAGTATTCCAGAAACCGAAAGAGACTTTTCTGAATATCAACCAGAACAACTGAAAGTTTGAGAAAATCGGCATCCAAAATTTGAATTTGAAATTGATGTTCTGAATAATAAGGCGGCGACTTGTTGAGAACTCTTCGTTCAGATGCATCACAATTTGATGACCGTCTAGTTTTTTGAATTATCACATTGCTATTGAAATCTGCAAAATGTTTACAAGCTTGTAAAAATTTACACGCGTTTGCACCAAACTGAAAATGTTAATAACAAAATTCGAGTTGGGGATTGGTACGTTTACGCGAATTCGATCTGTTAAACGAACGATGACCTCTAGATTTAAATTGCGAGAAATCTCCTGAAGCTTATCTTTTCTAAACTGATGAACAAAGATTTAATGTGAGAGTTTGATTTAAATTTAGAAACAGAATCGTCAGTACTATGAGACGATAAAGTAGATGCGGCATTATCAACAGAATTTTCCGAAGATTGCAAAAATGTTTCCATTAATGCATCTGCATGCTTATCAACACCACTCTAAGCAATTCTGAACTCTGGTGTTATTAATTTTTTCTAAAATTTTCATGATAATGAAATTTGAACTAAACAATTATTAAAATATTACACTTTAAATTTGTTATTTTTCCAGTTGGAACTTCACGATACTAGCCGATAACGATAGAATATCGTGTAATCTGTTCGAAAATGTGGATGAAAACCTAGTGGTTTCTAGATCGGCGATATAAAAAAGTTAATTAGTTAAAAAAAATTAAATTTTATTAACCATAGCAAGGTTCATTAGAATCGAGCAACGTTCAACACAATTTTAGTGTACTGGTCGAGCTATTGAAAACCACAGGCCACAGCCGCTGAACATCTCCAGGATTGACGGTACAAAATTTTGAAAATAATCGAGTTTCGTTTAATGTTTTAAATCGTCAATTACATACGAGCAAAGTATTAGCAAAGATCATTAGGAATTAAATCCAGTTTATACTCATTTAGAAAATATTTTGAGCTATTTAAATATATCGTATAGGTGTAATGCCGTGGACATCTCTTGGATCCGCGGTAAAAAAAAAATTACTTTGGCAAAAATTAAGAAACTAATAAAAAGTGTATAAAGTTAATATAAGGCGGGTAATTGAAATATTGAAATATTGAAATATTGAAATATTTAAAAAATTGAAATTGAATTTGAAATTGAAATAGAAATCGAAATTGAAATTGAAATTGAAATTGAAATTGAAATTGAAATTGAATTTGAAATTGAAATCGAAATTAAAATTGAAATTGAAATCGAAATTAAAATTGAAATATTGTAATATTGAAATATTGAAATATTGTAAGATTGAAATATTGAAATCGGATGGCCTTGACGTACCCCATACGGTCGGTCCAATTTTTGAGCACATTTTCGATGGTATGCAGCATTATGTCTTCAATGGCAACGCGAATATTGTCCTTGAGAGCGTCAATCGTTGCTGGTTTATCGGCGTAACACTTATCTCTGACGGCACCCCAAATATAATAGTCCAACGGCGTCAAATCACAACTCCGCGGCGGCCAAATCACAACAGCATTTCGGCTGATAATTCGATCTTCGAAAACAGTGCGCAAAAGATCAATTGAAACGTGTGCTGTGTGGCATGGAGTGCCGTCTTGTTGAAACCAAATGTTGCCTATGTCCTCCTCTTCAAGTGCCGGGACCAAAAAATCATTTATCATGGCGCGGTAGCGCTAACCATTGACAGTAACGGCGGCTCCTTGCTCATTTTCAAAGAAAAATGGCCCGATGATGCCACCGGACCAAAACCCACACCAAACAGTCATTCGTTGAGGATGCATCGGCTTCTCTACGATCACGTGCGGGTTCTCCATGCCCCAAATGCGACAATTCTGCTTGTTTACATAGTCGCCAAGATGGAAATGCGCCTCATCCGAAAAGATGATTTTTTTGCCAAAATCGGTATCTTATTCAAGTCGATCGCAAATCTACTCAGCGAACCGGAAATGCAATGACTGGTCTCTTTGCTTCAATTCCTGAACCAATTGAACTTTATATGGCGTCATACAAAGGTCTTTATGCAGAATTCGTCGCAATGTTGTGGGTGAAATATTCAATTCTTGAGCACGATGACGAGTTGGCGTTCCCGGCGACTCACGCACATTCTCGGCTACAACATCAACATTTTCAGGTGTACGCTTGGTTGGATGCTTGATTCGTGTTGGTTTATTAATTAGCAAGCCTGTTTTTTAACTTTATTCACAAAATAGTGCACATATGGAGCTCCCGGCGCTTCGGTTCTTCAGAAAACGGCACGCAATTTTCGCACACATTCTGCAACATTACCATGATTTTCGAAATAATGTTTCAATATTTCCCAGCATTGTTCAAGCGAATACACAACCATTTTCGTTCAGCGGAAGGATAAAACTAACTTTCTGTCAAATCAGAAGTGACATAACCCTTACCATACTCAAAATAACCGCTAGTTCAAAGTTAAATCGCCCACCCTGTATATTGTAATATTGAAATATTAAATATTGAAATGTTGAAATATTGAAATATTGAAATATCGAAATATTGAAATTGAATTTGAAATTTAAATTGAAATTGAATTTGAAATTGAAATTGAAATTGAAATTGAAATAGAAATTGAAATTGAAATTGAAATCGAATTGAAATATTGAAATATTGAATAATGAAATATTGAAATATTGAAATTGAAATAGAAATTAAAATTGAAATTGAAATTGAAACTGAAAGTACGATTGCAATTTAAATGGAAATGGTAATGGTAATGGAAATGGAAATGAAAATTTAACTGGACATAGAAATGGAACTGGTAATGATAATGGTACTGGTAATACAGCGGTTAATAGCTGTTAACAGATACTGCACCAAATAAAAATAACCCTTATTATATTTTTAAAGTTTTGAAGAAAATTATGCCACATTTTTAAATTATTCTCACTCATTACATTTGGTAATTAAATTTTTGGTAGTTTAAAAAAATTAACGTGTTTGTTGTGATTCTAATAATAAAACCAATGACCAGGAAAGATAACTCTCTGATTTGGCAGGCGTGCCATGTTCAGGTGTGATAAGACCACTTAGTGCTTGAGCGTGCATTTTATGTTAGTAACTTCGAATGCCATATCTTCATAAATATGACTTGATCTCGTTATCAATTCCAGTGTTGGACCCAAAACCTGCCAAGAATGGTTACTGATCAGTACGTAGCTCGAAGTCCCTGTTGTAAACGTAACTATGGAATTTCTTAAATAGGAACACCAGCGGATGGACTCTCAATGGTTTTGTGTGTGAATTTTCTCAGTACTTATTTGTGAATTCATAAATGCTGCAGTGTTCTTAGTAATGTAATCTTTGAATCCACGAGCAACCACAACTTTATATTTATCTGGTTGTAACTCATTAACGTCGACGATCTGATTTAGGCCAAATTTTTATTTTGCAAATTTAAGGATGAAACCGAAATAACGTTGAGGTTAGAAAATAAATTCTGTTGGTACTCCTGCCTTTCCCTCTCAACGACAATGTTAACGTGTAAATACGTTATAATTGTACATATTCCGCCAAAAATTGGGTCCAGCAGCTGTAGGAAAATGCCGGCCAGAGATGGGCGTTTACGCGTTATCTATTAACTCGACAACGTAGACAACGTCTACTACTCGTTGACAACGTCGACAACTGGATTGAATGATCAATATAATTTTAAGTTAGGTTTACGGAGATTTTAGCAATCAAATTGTTAATAATATAAATATTAAAAAATTGAAGGTTAGTTCATAACAATTACATGAGATGTCTCTATTGTTTTTAAACCAATATATGCATGATATTTACATCTTAACTGAAAACTAAGCTCAGATGTATCAATAACCGATTAAACATATTGTTGAAATTAATAAATGTTATATTTATAACACCGAAACATGAAATTTAAAACACAAATTTAAAAGATGAAACCAGCTTCCAATTTGATGGGCGACCAAGTCCAAGCAAAACAGAAATTCTTGAGCCATTTGAACAACAACGATCACGTCTGGGTTACCACTTTATAGATAGATATGATGACTGCAACTCTAAATCAACTGTATATATCACTTCGAATTCATTCAAGAAAATGCATTTCATTGTAATAAATTGAATAACTGAATTTTTGTAGTAAGCTTTAGTAAAAATTAAATCCATTTTTGAAAATTGAATTCAAATTTAAAAAAAACAACAAATTATTGTACAATATTTACAGGCTTGTTCTACACGCAAGTACACTTGGTCCAACTAAAACAACTCTTTGGTATCAAGTAAACTATATGACTTTGCAAATTGAAAATAACCAGAAGAAAATATCAAAACAGGAAAACCTCCAATACTGAAATACCTATTATTTGCATACTATAATCCTCACCAATAATAAAAATCACGAAAGATTTATCTGCGTACTTCGCAGTGTTATATGGGAATAAAATAAAATAAAAGAGTATAAAATTAAAGGAAGCGTTAAGAACGTCAAAATCTCAGCATCCCAAAAATCGATTTTACTTTAAATAAAATGTTTAACGAATAATAACAATACTAATAAATAAGATCAAATAACGTAAAAATGCAATATTCTTATTAATAATAAAAGTAATAACAAGAAAATATGGAAAACATGAAAAACAATAAGAAATAAAAAGCTTGATCGATTTTTAATCTTTATGGTTATACGGTAAAACATAAGTTAATATAAAGGTTAACACTGTCTGGTGCAGGTTTATTTAATTTTCGAACTGGTGTTCGAACCATTTTCCCGATGTATGTCATGTCAAAATGCAGGTATTATTTTGGCAAGAAATCAAAACTACTAAATTGATGAGGATCTGAGGTACTGAATCCAGCTTGAAAGTAATTTCTGCACATTTATCGACAAGATTAAACTTTCAGCAACTTTACAAGCAAATTTCAAGGGAAATGGAATTAAATTTGATGGTACTCACATCAAAATAACATTTTGTAGGGCCCAAATCATAATTTTAATTTATGTATTCTTGCACAGCAGAGGTAACTACAAGTTAAATCAATTAATCTCGACCATACTCACCTCAAAAAGTTCTTACAAATCGTTCTTACAAAAAGTTCTTAGAAGCGGGTTTATTTGAATGTAATCCATGAATAACCAACATTTTAATTTTAAAAGTAGTAGTTAACGATCCACAATTTTTTGTTTACCAAGCAGTGGGATTTTAACTGTTGAGTGCCTCTGGTGCTGTTGTTAAAAAAGCTTCCAGAAAATCATTAAAACTCTGTCAATCATAATAGAGCTCGATTTTACTTAAGGAATCAAACAAGTGTTTTCGCTACTTAGCTACGTTTGCTGTTGCAGACGTGCATTGCTCGTTTGATAATTAAACCTTTTTATTGCGTCTTTTCTGTTTATTTACTGATTACTGAAAGACTAAAAATTTGGTGATCTTTCTATGTAATCCTGCTGTGGTAGGTCCTAAAATAATTAACCGCATGAACATAAAACTTTGCTAGACCAGACATATTAGAATGCAAGCCTCCGTGTCCCGACAACAATAATTTTAATGGAAATTTACTAAATTAAGTAATTGTTAAGGCCACGCTACAGAGCTTTAGCTTTGCGTTCAATTCAAAAGACCAACATTTGAATGTCAAATTTGAAGAGTTATCAAAATAGCTGGTCAATATTGAGGTTTTTCTATTTACACTATATGTGCTGCCCCATTTGCGAATATTTTGGCCAACGTTGCCCAACCTTTTAGCGGAATGGGATTAAACTAATCGAGACCACTTAAATACTTTTTTAATTATCCTTTTTTATCCCTAATGTGGTTTTAGATAAGGATCATACATATTTAATTAACGCACTACTCGAGAAGCATATTTGACGAGAATTAGTAAATTTTAAATTTATTATCTGGATTTTAAACCTATCATTTATCAATAAATATGGCTATTGATGTGCATTTGGCATATAATTAACTTTAATCATAAAACGGATTAAATATCTTAGTCTTTGCATTAAAGCTGTTGAACACCTCTGATATGAAACCCAATGGATTGCATCGATCGATTTACGAGGGATATTTCTTAAATTTTCTCTAAAGAAAAATTGCTCAAAAGTATCGAAGTACTTTTCATACAGCCAAACTATCGAAAAAAGTTCTATAGTATCGACAATATCACCCCTGTGTCAAATAGGTACTTAGCCATATTCGTATTAGTCGTAAACAATCTTTGACGTTATATTTTAAAAAACGTACCAAATTTCGATTCTAGTCCTAATACGTCAAATTAGTTACTTTAATAATAAATTTTTTTATAACCCTTTTTGTTAATATAAATTAGTCTCTAGACAAATTAAGATCGTACACAGCTTAAACATAATTAAATACACGACTTGAATTAAAAATGAGGTCCGAAATACCAATGTTCGACCGAACCATGGAAGTGCAGATCGATCACGAAGTCTCTGTTGCACAGGCGTCACAGGTGACAGTAGTTATTGACAATCAATTCGCCCTATTATAGTGTCGCGCCCGAAAACTGCGGAAGATACTTGACTACGTTCGGACAATGGTTCAATATTCAATAGTAAACAACGGCTTAAATACTGCGGTAGCACATACTTAGGAACATTTACCTCTCGAGTGAGTTGCCTTAAAGATAAATAGGCAATTCAGGTATTTTGATACGTTTCTCGCTTAAACTTCAAAATCGACAAAGAGTCGTCTTACAGAAAAATTGCTAATTTGGATTTGGGAGGGAAGGATCGAGCAAGTTCCCAATTTTTATTTTACTCAAAAAAGGTCATAAACAACAAAATAAAATAAAACGGATCCCAGTACCGGAAAGAAGACAAAATTTCTTTCAATTAGAAGCAAAATATTTTTTTTGAAAGGTGTTATTTCACCAAGATACAAGCGTTTAAATCTGGGTATTTTTTTCGAAAAAGTTTTTGTTCTGATTTTTTTTTGGCGCAGTGTATCTGAATATTGAAATGATTCCTTGTATGGGTATGAGACAAGTGGGATCTTAATGTCACTCTAGGCATCAGGGTAACTGATTGCTGTGTGAAAAAAATTCCGTTCGTAAGTCCGTTTATTATTCTTGGCAATCTAAATGGCGAAATGCATTCGGATATTTAAGTCAAAGCCGTTGAATCAGTAATAGGTATATAGGAGAATAGTGAAATTTGATTGACCACTTGAGTGGCTCACTCAGTCAGCTGATTTAAATTATTTAAATTTCATCATAATGAAACATCTCGTGTTTGTTGCATATAACAACGGATTTCAATCATTACACGCGTTTAAAAATAAAATTATTGAAGAATGTGGCAAAATAACTAGGAATTAATTGAGACTCCGAACAACGTTTGTATTACATTACTGCCCAATATAAAAGTAACCAGCATTCTCGTGCTATCAGTAAAGATGAGTCTAGTGCCGGTTAAAATAGGAGGAACAACATTTGGAATTTGAACGGATTGATTCCTCCACATGTGCCACTATAGGTGAATTCTTCTATGATTGCCTCCGCCTTTACGTTGTTACAGGTGCTTTCAATTTCGAATTATGCTTTTAAAAACAATTCTTGCTGAAAAATAATATATCTATATCGCATACAGAGTGTTGAGAGTGCCAAGCTTCTCGTACTAGGCCTAACTCTTGCCTAAATATATATGTCTAAAGACCTTTTCAGAAAATAGAGTTATATAGGTACATTATTCCTTGGGTAAGCATGCAACATTTTTCCCGCTTCCAGGAAATCACCTAGACTGCGAAGAACCGTTTATCGCCCATAAAATCCTTATTTTATCAATGTTATGTTTTGCGTGTAGCGTATGGGTTGTGTAATGAGTTTCAGTTTAGAAAAAAATTCCCTCAATCTGGAGATATTGGAGACAATCTTCTTTTATCACAGGAAATTTTTCACTACTTTTATTCTTTATTCTTGATTTTTTTAAAATAAATTTTAAGGTTTTCTATTTGGTACGTATATATAGTTCCACACACCACTTGATTCATTTCAGGTTGTATCTCTACTTTATTATAGAGCAAATTGTATCTAGAGATCGGTTGCAGGTTCTAGTAAAGCCTCTGCTGGTAAGATTTTCTACAAGGATTTCAGAGTGTGATGGGCGTTCGCTTCACATTATATACAGCATCAACTTTTCTTCTAGGTTGTTCTTTAACAAGCTATGTGTTATAGTCATCTATCTTTTGGCCATTTATATATATTTATATTACTTTTCCTAAGAATACAGGATCTAATATGTCATAGCCTGCTAGAGTGTATGAATTCAGAGCCTGAGATCTTTAGTCCTCTAATCCATAGGATTTCATACATATTTGGCTCAATCGAGAGACCCAAGCTCTAGTCATCAGTTTTTTGGGCCACATCGCGGGTTTCTTCTGCCGCATCGATAGCTGTTATTCTGGGGTAGTCGAATTCTTCTAGTTATATTCTTATTTTACCGATATTTCGGTGTCTCCCACCATTTTTAGAGACATGCAGTTTTTTCCCCTTCAACAAAAAACTTGAATTGCTAAACAAATTGTTCCTCTTTTTTGTCCTACGAATGTCGGTGAAGTCATGGCCAGATCATAGATTCCTATATATAGATAAGATAATTTACAATAAAGGGCGATAGATATCCATATGGCTCTGCTTATGTCTAGGTTTTGATAAATCAGCCCCAGTATGTGCTTACTATATTTTTCCTGGTTTTGCTACTCTCGTAGAGCCGTCCAATGTTGCAAAAATAGGCTCATCGCTGGAAACTATATTTCTTACGGTGTCGGTGGATTACATTTTCTATCTGAAATTTAGACCAATTTTTTTTTCCTCGACTTTAAAAAATATAGAGGTGCATATGTTGTGCTTGTGACCAACGCCCAACTTTCTTCTACTACGAATATACGAAAATCTCAAATGGCGTATATTTGTCAAACAGATCACATGGCAGGCACTAAATTCAATCCAAAAATTGTCATATAGAACTTCGAAATAGGTTAGTTGGTGACTATTTTTTGGTAATTTTAGTGCTTTCTTAAGGCTATACATTGCGAGCTATCCTAATTAGTAGCGTTATACCTTGTTCGTGAGCTGAAGTTGTTCGATAAAGTTCATCAACAAATTTGGGGAATAATATGTTAGGGTTAATTGAACAGCTTTTAGGAAAAAGAACTCGTATTATGGTCAGAACAACACTCATATGAATGTTTAAGATCCACCGCTCTCCAGAACGATTATTTATACCTTTGGGAAACAATTATAGTGCACGAGTTAAATATAGGTGGACCAATTGATTATGCACTACGGATTCACTTCTGTCAATGATTTGTGAACCAATAGAAATTGAACGACAGCTCCAAGAAACGGATTTGTGAACAGATGAAACCATTTAATAGCCATAGGAATAGGAACAAGAATAGGAATAAGAATATAAATAGAAATAAAGTTAGAAAGAGGAATGGGAATAGATATTGCATGTGTGTGTACATGCAGACTAAATATCTGTGTCCTCTCTACAGCTCAGATGGTTTCTCTGGTCGGAATAAAATTTCTTACTTAAGCTTTTTTCATAAATTCGGAGATCTCAGTGATTTTTGGCCGGTTCACCGAAAGTAGCAGCTTAGAAAAGATTCTAAATTAACAATTTGCAGCAATATCAACTCAAATCATTTTTCAAAATTTAACCGGAATTGACGATTTTTGACAAAGAACTGTTTTTTCAACAAAAGTTCAGCCCTTTAGAGCACAGGCGGATTGATTGATCGGGATGCGATTTCATACTTAAGCTGAAACAGTTTTTCAAAAAGAAATTCGTCCCATATACAGCCCAGATTAGATGGACTGTTTGATCGGAATGAAAGTTCATATCTAAGCTTTTTCTAGAAATTGGAAAATCCTAATGAATGTTGGCCGTAATCGGTCCAGTGACAATTCCTTTGGAAGCGTTTTCGTGGTTTGCGAGAAAACCGGTTATCTAATAATAGACTCTAGATTAATTTTTCAACCGTACTGGTCCAGACCGACCTTCCAAAATTTAAACAAAAAGACGATTTTTGTAAAAAAATAACTATTTTTCAGTAAAAATTTGGTCTCTGTGGGCTGTACAAAGACCGGATTTTTAACTTGACCTTGTTGGGTTTTTTTGAAATTTAATCCGGAATAAAGATTTTTTATTATACAAAACAAGAAAGTCGGATGTTGAACACAAAAATTACACCCCTCCATTTGTTAGAAATCATAAAAATGCTATATTTTTTCGTTAATAGAACCAATTCAAGATGGAGCGCTTTATTCTTTCCTCACATTTAAAACTTTTGAACCCAAATTTGTAGGTGTTAATGAAGTATAATTATGTTTATGATACGGTTAAAATGCAAAGCGGTAAATGTTCAAAACATAAATTTTCTAAAATCTTTTATTGATTCAAATTTTTTTGAAACTGGGACCTCCGCTGCCGACATGCTTGTTGATTCCTTTACCTAAATACTCGTAGTAAGGTTTATTAGCTTAGGGAGGATTAAATGGGGAAAAGGAGGTGCATTAATTTCCCGCATACCCGTGACAGTTATAGCGGCCTTTCACCAATACTATTCCTGTTGACTAGGTGGTAAAACCATTCCAAATATTCTATCGAGTGAAGAGTGAACCATTTGGCGAATATAGGATCCTTATGTCAACGATTAGAGTTTTCCAATTTTCCTTTTCACAATATGTATTTGCAAAAAACGAAAAGCTCCGATAGAGCTGCTACTTTCATAATGTAAGTAATTAATTGTAATTGGAATAGTAATAGGAATAGGAATTGGATTAGGAATAGGAATAGAAATAGGAATAAGAATTGAAATAGGAATAGGAATTGGAATTAGAATATAAATTGAAATGGGAATAGGAATAGGAATTGAAATTGGAATTGGATGGCGTATTACTTTGGGAATTTTACAACAACAATTCCATTTAAATTTCAATTTGGAATGAATAATTTTATTCCACCTAAAAGTAGGATTATAATTATTCCTTTCTTCGTGTAGTTCAAATGTTCACCGCCTGGTTTATTGTATAAAATAATTTTACTTTTATTAGTTGTCACTCTGGAAGTAATTCACATTTCATTTTTGATTTGGCTTGACATATGATTTATTGCATGTTTATAACTGATTCTTGTGGTTTCGTGTTACTGGTGTCTTAATTAATACAATTTTATTGTTATAAAATAAATTTAGTTTTGGTGATACAATCCGCTCAATTTGTTGTGAATTTTAATATTTTAATTAATCGATTTTTTTGAAAAAAATTTTGTTAAATGACGCAAAATGGCGATGAAATATTTTTGATTAAGGTAAGCATCTTTTTATAAACATTTTGTAATTTGTTGGAAAACAATCATTATTTTGAGAAAATTATGGAATGAGTCTGACTTTGAAGAATCATCTGACTGCAGCAGTAGCGAGTCACAATTGGGTCAACATCATAACATCAAAAGTTGAATGGAGACAATAAATTTGTAGGACGAGGTGGACTTTAATGATAGAAGATTATGGGTTAATGAATTATGCAAATAAGGCTAAGTATAATTCATTATACTTAAAATTAAATTCATTTATTAAATTATATATTAATTGTTTATTAAATAAAATGTATTCTAAATTTTTTTTGGTGTTGATGTTTTCTTTCTTCCCTGAGCAAATCCATCAGTTCTTGATGTTTACGTTCCTTTGCTGCCTCCTTTTCGGCAAACATTTTTAACTTATTGGCCTCGGTAATTGTTTTGTTTTCAAGAAAATCCATTTTTGCCTTTGCTGCGGTTTATCGTGCGGTTCTTCTTGAACGTTTCTGGGCAGGCGGCGCACTTTCCATTTCTGATATGCTAGAATCTGGCGGTGTTTCTGGGGATATTTCGATAATTTCGTCAGTCTAGCCGATCAATACCCACACTGGCGGTAGCGCCTAATGAATGTTTCGGTGGTACATTTCAAAATCATAAATATTGTCCAATAAATCTCCATTTATGGAGTTACAGATGGTGCTGCTCCGGTAAGAAGCATCCAGAAGATAGCATATCTTCTATTAAATTATTGAATACGTGCTTCTTTTTGCTTTGGTGATTAAATCCCTCGAATCTATTTGTAATACAAACAAGCAGCATTCTAGTTTCGGCTCCCGTCCATTTTCGTCGTGGAACTCTAGAAGTAAATAGGCAAATTATTCATTATAATATATTATCCATTTTTATAAATAGTCGCTTTTATATTTACTTACGTAACAGTTTTTTTTGTTTGCTGCAATTTGAGAATTTATTTTATTTTTAAACTAAAAGATTTGTTCAAACCGTCTTTGTCAAATGAAGAAAATTTTTTTTATGACATTTAATTTTCAGTATTACCAACTGCTTAAAGTAAAAAAATAACTATTCATGTCTCTTACTCTAGGAAGAAAATTTCATTCCAATCTTGAAGGATTGAAATTTACCAAAGTAGGACGACAGGAATATGAAATGAAATAGGAATAGGAATAGGAATAGGAATTGGAATTGGTATTGAAATAGGAATAGGAATTGACATTGGAATTGGAATATAAATAGGAATTGGTATAGCAATGAGAATATGAATAAAATTGGGACTATGTATCATAATAGGGAGGGAATATAACTTCATAAAACAATAATTAAGAAATTATTACTAGCACATATGCCGTTTGCGTATGTCGTTTTATATCAAAATCCGTGCACAACAGGGTTACTTGAAAAAACAATTTTTGAACTTTTAAACAGCATAGCACATTGACGATCATAACAATATTGGCTTATTTATATTACAAACCATTTTCTTCTTTACAGCATCTTATTATTATTATTTTTATGTATATCGAATGGATTTTGTTATGATCAATATATTCTGTATTATTATTAATTTTATAAGGAACAACAGAAATAATGTCTTAAGACAAAATACAAAAACAAAATGTAAGAATAAAATCATTCGTTCAATAATAAGGTGGAGTTTTATATCCAATACTCCTTATAACGATTGAGTGTATATATGATCAATATCTTATTACAAAAAAAAAGTTTATATGTTTTTTTTTAAAGAAAATTATTATTATTATTTTTTTGGTTTCTTAATAATAGTCATTAACTAGAAAGAAACACGGAAAAGAGATAAAATGATTCTTCACTTTGTTCAATTGGGGTTTTCTCCTCTCGTCGTATATATATCGATCGATTGTCGTGAATATGTAAATACACACTGATGATGATGACACTGTAAAAGGATATGGAAATGGATAAAAAAAATATTTTTGTCAATATGAAAATGTTTTGCAAATGGAGCGCGCGAAACGATATGCCGCGTTAATATAAGTACGCCAGTCGCATACATTCCAAGCAAGATACTGCATAACAATTATCCATTATTCTGTTTCCATTCCGTCTACCACAAAAAAAAATCAAAAGTACCCAAAATAATAATTTAATTTTTAATAACATACCAACCGGATATGTTAAATTGCTTACCAATAATAAATAAATGGATTTTCTATTGAATGTTAGTTGCGTGGTAATCATCATTGTGCGGCTACCGTTTTCCATATATAAACATTAAGCCTGGGTCGGATGGTACCTGGGTTATTATTTATACTCTGATCGCTGTGTGCATACCATATAATTTAAGGTAATTTACGGATTTTAAATTAATTTTCGAATGAAGATGTCTATTATTTGAAATTGAAATGAGAATTTTGTATACACCAGATTTCTTAATAGTACGTACGGCACTTATATAATTTTAGGGTTTTGTTGATGAATACGTACGTTCATGTAATAAAGTGCTTTTTGATTAGTTTGGAACTCGTGGCTTGGTGCGTATGTACGTACGCGAGTGTTGGGCATACGAAAATAAACAGCCATAAATTAAACGCGTGTCTCACACCTTAGTATAATACATATAAATCACCCAATGTAAAATATAATTATCGCGACTTAGGCGATATGCAAATATGAGATAATTTATGATTAGCGTATATAAATCAACCTGTGAACCATAATCACATAATAATTAATGTACATATAAATTCAATTAACATTAGCGTACTTTCATATATATATATATGTACGGGTACATGTATGTATCTTATATAGTTAGGTATCTTTTGGATCTTTATTTATAACATAAATTAATTGAAATAGAAAAATTAAATTACAAGGAAAGATAAAAATCTTAGGTACTACTGGTTTTTGTGCTCGATCACTATTCATTTATTCCGTGTACTTTATAAATACACATATAGATAGATTTAGACATGTGGATGATCACGACACATCGATGATGATAATTATCATGTTAGATTTTTCAGTTTGATTGAAATACCACAAACAAAAATGACCAGTCAATCAAAATTCTTTTAGTTTGAGCGGAAATTTTGGTATCTAGATGAGTTGGGGTTCATTCATAAAAATTGAATTAACTTGAAAATTGACTCCGCAGTTTTTAAAGTTTTGAGCGTTTTTTTGTATATGTTACGGCTAAAGTCCGAAATCGACTGCAAAATTTTCAAAATGTGTACTCTTTGGTAAATTTTTACTATTTTTTTATTTTTATTTTTTGTGTAAATAACCAGTTGCAAAAAAATTGAGTCATGACAGTCATATTCTTAAATTAAAAGTAAAGACCCAACATTTACTTTAAATGAATTCGCAAGGAATTTATTTTGTGAAATTTTACTATTTAGGTGTAAAAAAAGTAAAATTAATTTACGATGTGCGCAACTAAATTTCCGGGCTTTTTTGAAAAATGAAAAATGGAAAATTTCAATAGAAATATCAAAAATGGTTTACTCAAAGTATTGTCCTTCGCTATCTAAACATTTTTGCCATCTCTCTGTCAACACATGAATACCACGACAATAAACCGACGCGTGTTTGCACCGAAACCATTCATCCAACCAATTTTGAGCTTCTTCGAAACTGGCCAAGTGTAGCCGTGCCAAGCCTTGCACCATTAACCGGAACAAGTGATAATCTGAGGGGGCCAGTTCTGGCGAATAAGGCGGGTGCTGTAGCAGATCCCATCTCAGTATTTTGATGGTGTCCTGGACGATGGGAGTGTGATGGCATAGAACGTTGTTGTGCTGCAATATGACTCGTTCGTGTCTCGTGTCCAGTCGTATTGTCTACACCGCGTAGTTATTTAATATTCTATATGTGTAGACAATGGATGTAAATATTTAAAGACTGGCGTAGACAATGTAGAGAATGTAGACAATATGTCGACGATGTCGAAAATTATTAATGATTTTAGGGATCTTCATACGAATTATTTATACTAAGTGGATTACATCTATGAACCGGAGAAATATAAAGAGCCGTAGTGAACAATTGAATCTTCATTTATTTTATCATAAACAACCAAAAGTCTCTTATTTTTAGCAAACCTTATGGGAGAACCTGATTTTCGTTATTCTATGGTTTTCAACTGAAAATAAAAAAAAAATTATTTTCGCTAAAATCTATTAAAAGTTTAAACATAGATTTACATTCGGCTTACATGACTATTTTCCGGGGGGTTTTATTTCGCTTTATACTCTAGATTTGAGCCAAAACACAAAGCGAATTGCTGCTAGAGCTAATGGACGTATACGTTTTAGCATTATTATTACAGCTCTGCCCTCATAATTCATACCGGGCATAATCTGACTTTTACTAATTTAACGTATCGTCGACACACTTTCATATAAGAATGCGAGCTTAAAGTTCCCTGAATGAAAACCGGTATACATTAGCATTACCTTCATTTATTTTTGTAATACCAAAAAAGTGAAGAATCCATTATATCCTAGCTCAATTTTGATAAACAAAGAACAAGTCAATAAGTCTCATCAAATTGACGAGTAAAACTAAGAATGAGTCGAAGACTAAGACGTATCACTGTGATCACCGTCACTGACAAACTTTATGGTTGCAATTTTGACGCGACAATCATCGTTTTATCAATAGGTATGACGCCCGCCTCCATCAAATTAGACCAAGCCTACCGTTCATTGGTAAAACTGTAAAAAGCATTGGAGCTTACAGGTTACAATGGAAAGAGATTATCACTCAGAACGAATGTGTTAAAATATATTTAATGTAGTTGTAGGTGATTTGTATGTACCTCAAACACAAATCGATCATAATATTGAAGTAACCACCTAACAACAAATAAACCAGCGCACCTAGCATCCCTACCGTATACTTGTAAAGTTATACTATGCACTGGGGAACACAGCTAGAGAAGAAACTAAAATCTCAAAAGGGTTTGAAAGAACGGTGTATCCAGTTCATGTCCGGGTATTTCAATAGAGGTCACTTGATACAGACAGCTCATCACGCGGGTCCATGCACCATGCTAGAAAACATCGGGATTATCCATTTGTAAGAGTTTTTGGCTTTTGGATAAATTAAAAGCTGCGATTTTTCACTGCAGCTCTTTATAATTTGTCGGTTATGCAGAACTCGGATGTTCTCTGCTTAACACAATTGGTTGAAAGCTACGTGTGTTATTCCGGCGTACGTTAATTTACTAATTGATATGCGATAAATAATTGTTGAACCACTCGGAGGACCCTGGACAATACCGATTCAAGGGACAAATTTAGACAATACACTTGCCTGTGCAAAATACACATATGCTGAAGAAAATGTCGCAGTGGCGGCAATGTTATCTGAAACCAGTACCCTCAGTATTGCGTTAAGTTGGAACTGGGTTTCGATTATATATAATAATTTGAAATATTTCAACTAAGCTAAACGTTAAGTTTAATTCGAATATTTTTTTCGAAATTATTATATTTCGAAAAATAATTGCCAAATAGTGACGTCTAATTAATTAATTAATTAATTTTTCGGTTACGAGAAAAAACCACTCTTTTGACCCAGTAATACTATGTAATCCTTGTATGTGGCGTTACCGCTAATTAACGACCAAAACAGATTACATGCTAAGAAGAAATTTGAAAAAGAATTTGAATATGCTAAAAAAAGTGCTAAATATCAACTGTTTAGTTTGCAAAAATTGAATTTATTGGAAACCCGCAATATAAACTGAAAAAAGTATAAGATGGCGTCCTCATGCTAAAAAACCAATTGAAAAACAACAAAAAATAATAATCTACATTTTCTACGAATTATCTACATATTTTACTAATTGTTGACATTGTTTACGCAAAAATCGATTGACTACGCTTTTTCGATACTAACATGTATCAGATTGATTAGTTGTTATCGGTTGCTTTGCCCATTGACAGTTTCATCCTGTTTCAGCAGCTCATAGTACAAGATTCCTTTCTGGTCCCACCAATCGCAGATCACTGTCTTCTTTCCGAAGCGATTTGGCCGTGTCGTCGATGTTGATGTGCAAACCACGGCCTTTTAGAATTCTTAAAAAATATCTACTTCTCGTTTTCCGTAACAATTCGATACAGGATGTTCTTTCCTTCATGCCGTGAAAGTAAAATTTCGCAAGTGGCTCTTCAATTTTCCATCTGTCTCTCAGTCAACTTATGTGGCACCCATTTTCCCTCCTTTTTGGATTTCTTCCATAGCACGTAAATGTTTGGAAATACTTTGGCGAGTTGTGTTTAATGCCTCCGCAAGTTGATCTTGAGTTTGCGTATCATTTTCATCCAATAACGCTTGCAGCTCGGTGTCTTCAAATGTTGTTGGTCTTCCGGAGCGCTTCTTGTCCTCAATGTCGAAATCGCCACTTCTGAAGCATTTAAAACAATCTCCACAGGTAGTTTTCGATGGTGCATGTTCGCCGTAGGCCACCTCAAGCAAATGGCGTGCTTCACCTGCATTTTTTTTCAAGCTGTTTGTTTGGCATACAATTCGACATTTTCTTAGCAAGAATATTTTTGCGATATGTGCTGGTATTATAACTGGTTATCGTTAAAAACTGTCCACGCTATGAACAAAACACAACTTCTGACATAAATGACAACTAGATGTTTCGCTAGCACCATCTATGTGTGAAGTCCGGAAATTTAGTTGCGCACCTAATAGAAGTCGCAAATTAAATTTTATTATACATCCAAAGTACTAAAAGACGCCCGATCTGTTTTAATTCGATTTCCTTAAAATTAGTGGATAGCATTTGTTTTTAATTTATTTGCTTTGTTAAGTTTTATAACCGGGCAAGTGGTGCAGAGGTTAAAGCTTCGGGAGTTGAACCAGGAGGTACTGGGTTCAAATCTCATCAGACAGACACAAAGCTTACAATGTGCAAGTGGGTATACTGTAATTGTACTACTCGCATTACATGCAGATGCATCGAACTTTACTGTATGAGCAGTCTTGCATTAAAACTTCAATGAAAATTTCGAACCGTTCGGTTATTTTTCGAAGAAGTTGACCGATACTTAACAAAACTACAGTACGTATGATTGAGAACTTTTGGCATCGTATTAGATATATTAGAAATGGATCATAAACCGATGATATTCGACGAAACAATGGGAACGATAATATAACAGCGGACCTTCGAGGAAGGATCCAATAAATCGAGATATTTGATTACGATAAATTATCCATGGAACAAGACATAGTCGATGAATTCATCGAAATCCTACCTTGAAGGATTCAACTTCTCTAATTGGTTTTGGAGGCGCAGAATATATTTCAACCGATCAAGGTAGGCTATGTGAAATCTGCCTGATGCGAGAACTTTATAACATCATTGGAGCTGATTGGACTCGAACGACGCCTTACAGCAATCAGACTAATAGAAAGGTGGCATAGAACGCATATATTAAATTATTAATCATAACATTGGGACATGATGCGTGGGTTGACAACTTGCCAATCATAATGTTGGGTAAGACTGAGCAGTCTTATGCCAGTATGGAGCTACATACCTGTAGCCACGTCTTCATTCACACAGACGCAACCAAACCATCCGGATCTCCACCGTATGAAGCACTCTTCTTTAAACTTAAAAGAACGGCGAAAGTTTATACAATCAACATGAAGAACCGCATCGTCAATGTTTCTGTTGCCCGACTAAAACCAGCATTTAGCTGGAATGGTGAACCAAGTATAAATGATAGTTTACAAACAACGAATCGGCAGACGAGTCAGTCAGCAGTTGCCACAAGCATGACCGACATTGACCGAAGCGGAAAGTTCAACTACCTGAACGCTATCGCTATTTTACTATTTTTAGGGCACGTCCGCTTTAATTGTGAACTCGGAGAATAAAGACGTGGAATTCGATCGCAAACTTCTGTTTTATTAAATTAACGTGGTGAGTGTTAGCAAAGGCTGAAAATGTATCGTTTTGTCGGTAAAAACGGAGGATAAGGATACAAAAAATTGTGAAACAAAATATAATCAAACAAAGATTGATAATATAAGATGTGTTTGGTTGTTGTAATTTTTGAATAAGAAGATGCTGCTAAATTATGTGAAGAAGGAACAAATATTTAAAAGATTTCCTTTCAATTCTTAGAATGTTAAATTATTTTTTACGAGAATAGATTGAATTGCGTTTTTTGTATCGAGAAAACGGCACAGTAGAGGAATATTTATATCGGCCAATGTCTATTGCCGCTGATTCCCTGTTTAGGACCTAAAACACATTTCCAATGTGTGTGAATAACCACAAACCTGGTGATTTTTATGGAGCGTATGATAATTATGGAAAATCCCTACACCAGTATCGCTTCTTTAATACACCTCTAATATGATTTATGATTTAATCACAAAACAATCAATCGACAATTTAAAAAAAAAATTGACTGCGTTTACTGATAAAATTGTAAATTAAAACTTTATCTAAAATTTCTTAGAAATTATTACAATTTATTTTTTTTATTCGGCCAATGATAAGAAAAATGTTTTTTTTTTTACAAATACTTTTTTTTTTGTTTGTGCGCGATTGATTGATTGACATTGGGGCGATATGATTTGCGTTTAAATTATTATTAGTTTGGTAATAACTTCTATTGCCCGGCTATGTTAGATATCTAGAAAGATAGTAACATTTTGAACAAGACATATACCCAAAAAAAAAATTGGATTTCTAATCAAATTTCAAATAACAATAAATTTATTATTTTTCAAGTCAATCGAAGAAATGTATACTATACACATGATAAAGATTTGATAAGATAAGTCGTATATACTTATAGATAAGCGCATTATTTGTCAGGTTTAGATATGCACGGTGGTACCGACGGCACAAGGATGCCAAAACCAATTAATTCTATAAAAGTTCAATCGTACTCGGTATATACACAAGAAACGCTACGAAATCGATATTTTTATACACAGGCTTAGGCTTCTTGCACACATCTTTCATTAAAGTGTCGGCTATTTTAATTACACGGTGTACGGTACCAGACCACTCCAACACCAAATGGATCGTGTACACATATAAATTTTAAACTTGTAGAACAAAAAAAAATCAAAAATATTGACAGATTTCCAATTATAATTAGTATACATTATATAAGAAGTAAACCTCCTTTTCTATAAATCTTTTAAGATTTTTTGTTTTTAAATTAAAAACTAAAAAAAAATATTATTAATAAAAAATTAAAAATATAAAAAAAAATATTTTGTTCCGCCCAATTATCTTTGAAATGTGAACATCGTGATTTGTTATTTTTTTTATTTATAAATATCTTATTCTTTATAAATCGAACAAAAATATAAGAAATAAATTAACTTTCTTTGTTAATTGATTTAAGAAACTAGGTATAAATATTTTGAAATTCAATTAGGTTAGTTGAATTAAAAACTGTGCTTAGCTAAACTATGTAATGACGTTACGTTGTCATGTTGAGCTGCTAGGGGAGCTCCTTTACTTTACTCAATACGGAGTCTAACTGATTAATCAAATATGATAATTTTAAATGTTTCAAATTCTTTTAATTAATCTTAGCTATGTAGCATTTTATCCGTTTCGCTAATTATTTTTCAGGAAACAACGGGAAAGATGAATCAATCAAAAATAATGCCTTTGAAGTTTCTACTACTCGTAAATCGTACTAAATCAATTTAGTGCAATTTCAGTAAATTCTTTATTGGCCTATATAGAGGATTGAACATTTTACTTAATCTTATTATCTTAATTTAATGCTAAATTGATTGATTTAAATTTAAATTAATATTTAATAAATTAAATTAAATTAAGATAATTTCGGAAAGTTACAAACGAACTGACATTATTTATGTGCTAGTTTGTTTGAATTGGTCCACCCATTGATCCAGATCAGTTCAAATTTTATATGGAGAACTTGATCCAAAATTTTAGTAAGGGTAATAGCGTGGTTTCATGAAATTTGAACTGAACCGGATCAGATCAAACGTCAAGAAATACGGCTATTTTAAGGAAGTCGCTTGGACACAAAAAGCTGCAAAACCGGAAGATAGATATCTGCATATTTGCATTTCTAGAGTCCATTCTTAAACATTTAAAAATCGAGACTCAAAATCAGTTCGTATTTCGGTACACAACATTGATAATTTAATTTAAATGTAAAGTTTATAAAGGAACCCAATGGCCCAAATTTAATAAGCAAATAACCTCAAACAAGTTAAATACCAGTAACGAAGCTGACAATTCAAGACAAAAAGCCGAAAACAAAGAAATATCTACAACAATCATTTCAGTAAATTGATTTAACATTTGTGACGAATCGTACACTAAGATCGCGTAGTAATTAAAAGAATATGTTCTACGAAATTTTTTTAAAAAAGTTTTGCTGAATGATTTTCTGTTAGCACATTGAGTCAACAACATGTGCGAGTTCTAGGAAAATCCCTTGGATTTTGCTAACCTTAATGACAGGTACAACTATAATCGAGAAATAACTAAAAGTTTATGATGTACGAAAAAATATTGAAAAATATTTCGCCAATCAGCCCAAGATCTCATTACGGTCTTCTGTTAGTCTATTGAGTCAACAATATGTGCGCTGAGTTCTAGGAAAACCCCTTGGATTTTGCTACCCTTATGGCATGTACAACTAAAATCGAGAAGTAACTAAAAGTTGATGCTCTTCGAAAAAATATTGAAAAGATTTTACCAATCAGCCCACAATCTCATTGCGATTTTCTGTTAGTCCCATTGAGTCAACAATATTTGTGCTGAGTTCTAGAAAAACCCCTTGGATTTTGCTACCCCTAATGACGTGTACAACTAAAATCGAGAAGTAACTAAAAGTGTATGCCCTACGAATAAATATTAAAAAAGATTTTGACAATCAGCCCACGATCTCATTACGATTTTCTGTTAGTCTATTGAGTCAACAACATGTGTGCTGAGTTTTAGGAAAATCCCTTGGTTTTTGCTACCCTTAATTACATGTACAACAAAAATCGAGAAGTAACTAAAAGTTTATGATCTTATGAAATTGGGCCCTGGGCAAGATATATCCATACAACACGTATTTGAACAAAAATTAAATTTAAATTTCGCACGTTAAAAGTATACATTTGACGGATTAAGGCTATGTGGTTTTGAGATTACCACACTCCTGCCTTACTTTTAGAAAAGTTGGAAAAAATCGTTCCGTCGCAACTTTGCGAAATTGGACCCTGGGCCAGATATATCCATACTGTTCTTAAAGTAAGGCAGGAGTATGACGATCTCAAAATCACATGGCCTTAATCCGACAAGTTTATACTTTTAACCTGCGAAATTTAAATTTAATTTTTGTTCAAATACGAGTTGTATGGATATAAACGATATATCTGGCCCAGGGTCCAATTTCTCAAAATTGCCACGGATCGATTTTTTTCAAACTTTTCTAAAAGTAAGGCCGAATTATGACGATATCAAAACCACATAGCCTTAATCCGACAAATGTACACTTTTAACGTGCGAAATTTAAATTTAATTTTTGTTCAAATACGAGTTGTATGGATATAAACGATATATCTGGCCCAGGGTCCAATTTCTCAAAGTTGCCACGGAACGATTTTTTTCTAACTTTTCTAAAAGTAAGGCAAGAGTGTGACGATCTCAAAACCATATAGCATTAATCCGGCAAGTTTATATTTTTAACGTGCCAATTACCTTTATCGTGTCTAATGTAATTTTAGTTCGTTCATGTTTTATTGATATAAAATTCTCTCAATTTAAAAATAACGAATTTAATTATTGTATTTAACGTGATTTTTAATAAATTCTGGGCTGGGCTAACTTCACACAAGAGCAAATGGGGCTTTTATTGACTAGTGTTGCCTGATGAAATTATTTTATTTTCTTTGATAGAATCGTGGGATAACTTCACATACGTCAAGGTAATGCACTTTTGCCATCGATATTGAATTCCCAAATTTTGATATTGTATTTTAATTTTTGAGATCTTGAACTCCGGGATTTTGGGCGTAACCCTTTTTGCCAAATTAGATTAAATGTCAACGCAAATTGAATTTTAGTATAAAAGCAAAACAGCACGCTAATTGGAAAAAACTTATAGAAGATTTAGGCAAATCGAGGTATTGGTGTAGTTTAAATTATGCTTTATCGAAATTTATTCACTACCTGGACATTTTGTTTTACTATACATTGTAACAGTTCGCTGTAACAGTTCAACTCTAAAGTTTCCACGCAGGATTATTTTATATTTAGAATCACCGTGCAAGAAATGAATCATAAAGGATTGACTCAGTTTTAGTTAATCAGTTATAGTTTTTTGGTATCAGGTCTAAGTAAGCTAAATTCTCAATTCTCAAATTAAACCAAAAGTTTGTTTATTTTATTCTAAAGGGATCGTTACTCTTAGTGCTTTCTTAGTATAAACAATACAACATCTGGTGCAAAAGAATGACTTGGTCGACCGGCCTCCTCACAAAAGCTACTAAAACTCTAACCACACCAACAAAACCGTATATAATTAAATTTAGAAAAGTTCTTAAGTAAATTGAGCCAAACAAACTCTAAAATTATCTTGTCACTGGTGTATAATCCGTCTATTAAGATGTACACATTTTATGTTTGTAGTCACCCATTATTCTATTTACATCCAAGGAAATCATTAAAAGAAATAAAAATTAATTGAAGTTAATAAGTTGTGTCGAAAAGAAGTGCGCATGTATGTCCATACACATAAGATACATATAGAGGACGTTTCTCTAAATGAGGCACTGCGTGTGTGTATATAGCATATGTCGACCATTTCAGAATATAAAAAACGAACTAAAAATAGAAAATCATTTCATCCATTGACGAAACGTCCATCAAAATCATGATTTACAAAAATAAAAAAACACTAAAACTCCATTCATTGCCCAAAGGTCCAAAATGCGATGTATTAACAATATAGATTAAGTATTTTGGTTTTAAAAAGTCTCCATGACTTTGCATATTCCATTTTGTATGTGTGTCTTGTACAGCACATACAGACACAATATTCCTGTCTTCTTAAGAAATCGAAGATGTTATGGTAGAAATTGGCTCTTTTGGTATACTCATATTATGTGTTGTGTATACCAAAATAATGTATTGTTATAGAAAAGTGATCGACATTCCAATCGACCCAAAGAACTAAAATCTTTTCTCCATCACACATCGCATGTCTTCTATTGTGAGTCAAGTATGCAGAGTGCGCGCATTTTTTATATGAAGAAGCATTTTGTATTTCTCGATATAATTTGAGTGGCTTATTATTGTTTTGAAATGGTTGTTAATTTAAAAAATTAGACTTTTTGAATTCTTGGGCGATATACGAGTATTCTGCTGAGCAATACAATAATTTATAAATAAATTTATATTATTGGATGGTAAAATATATAAATAAATTTTGATTTTTGTTGTTGCGATTGAGTCTTATGTATAAAAATATTCAAGAATTAATTAGCGGAAATGATTTTATCTTTTATTAGTAGTTTTTCTTTTTTGAGATAATTGAGATAAAATAATTATACAAAAATAAATAATTTAAGAGATTTTACTACATTGATAGCGGGGCTACATATTTTTTGCCCGACCACATAACATCTATGACATTTAGTGTAACAAGTTGTTTGGATGCTGGTATGATATATTATGGGCACAGGTGCGTTATTTTAATTGTTCACGGAAAAATAGTGAATTATTTTGCAGTATATTCCTCTATCCCTTAGCCTATTTAACGGTATTTGTGTCTTTTAACCAGACACTTTTATCCGCGGTTTCTTATATTTCATTAGGGACCTATCAATTTGTCTACAATCGAAATACGCCGTTAATAAAATATTAGATTCTTTAACCTTGGAAACAACGTTTGTGTTTATTGAAAAAAACTACTTGAACGAAAGATCCAGAAACTGGATTCATATCGCTTATCAAAATTTGGGATTATTTAGATATGTTAAAACTTGTTAAGATACATTTTTATAGACATTTTCAACGATATGGCGCGTTTTTAAAATAAACTAATAATTGTCCACCAGTGCCAAAACGGTAGATTTAAAATAAAAGGTGCTGATAAAGTTGTTGCTCTTGTTCTATAGCAACAACCACCATCTCTCAATCAACCGTTAATGATTTGTGAATTAAAACAAAACTGTTGCTTGACAAGACCCCTCAAATCTCATTACATATAGCCCCACACCGGTAGTTCTGAGTACTAAGATACTAAATTTGTGGCATTTTTCATGACATTCTTCTTCTAGGTGTTACGTACACCAGTGATAACAGTAACATCTAACACATACACATATATTCTAGAAACGAACAATTTTCCACCAGCGCCAATGCGGTAAATTCGAAAACTAAAATCTTTCAAACGATATACTACGGTACTATTAAAGATAGCCGAAAATATTCACCCGAAAAATTGTTGTGGCAACCGAACCACCGAAAACGTCGATAATGTATATTTAAATTATCAATATTCATATACCGGTTGAAATTTGCCGTTAATGCAGATCAAGATTATCATTACCAAGATTTCAGTATTTACCAGCCATTACATAAATTTGCCAGCCGGAAAATGTCAAAAGACCTCTAATACCAGGATACTCATCGCTATGATAGCCAGACAATACTCATCGCTATTCGATAAAAAAAGGTTTTATAACATGAGTTTGGTAGAATTTGAACGTTCTGATTTCTCCAATGTTTTCGATGCTACTGAAGTTAGCAGATAATTTTCGCCGATAAAAATTTGGGTTATCGATAAAAACTTATTTCACACCATTCGCATGTTTAAATGTAATTTGGACTGGGTGAAGTTGAACCAATTCCTTAATTGCTGGATTCCATGTTTGTCGTGTTAGGGGAGCAATGAATTTGAGTTGTGGCACTAACAGTGTACACCTGTGCAAGCAATCAGGGCATATTTTAGGTAAGATCATTATGTAGGATCCAGCGAGTTTCGAATTGGTTTAACTACATCCAGTCCAAATTACCATTTAACATGGGTCCAGGTTTTAATTTATTTGACTATGATGCTACATAAAATCTGTTCTGATTTTTGGCACAGGTGTTTACTGTTAGTGCCACAACTCCAATTCAATGCTTTCATAATACGAGAAACTATAAACATGGAATCCAGCAATTTACGAATTGGTCTAACTTCACCCAGTCCATATTACCTGTAATTATGCGAAATAAATTTTATTGATAATCCAAAATTTTTCAGTGAACATTTTCTGCTAACTTCATCAGAAATTTTTACTACCACCTGAAACAAAATATGTCGGCAATGAATATTTTTTCAGTTTAAATTTTTGGCTAGTTTCAGTAGCATATGTTTTCTCGATAATTTCTCTCAATTCTCGTGCTATTGAGGCTTGCAGTATTACTGATTATAGATTTTGAGTGCATTTGGTGGTGTTATGGGTGTGAAATAAGCTCAGTATGAATTTAAAGTGGATGCGAAAAGCTACCTCAATCATCCCGATATATCTACATATATAAAAATGAATTCTTGTTTGCCTGTCCGTTTGTTCCGAAAGGGCTCAACGATCGCCATGATACTTTGTAAGGGTTTGGACCCCGGCGTTTAGGAGGCTCGATACAAACTTTTTTGCTAAAATTGAGTCACGGGACTGAGATTAAAAAAGGGGTTATCTGATATTAGTGACATGCTCGAGAAGTCTATCCCCTGAATTTGGAAGATCGTCCTTATAAGTTTTCACACCATTCACCAAATCGGAATCAGCCGCTCAACCGATCGTCATGAAATTTTTACCATATATAAGTTGCACGTGCAGAACCAATTTTACGATATTTTGGAATGGGTTGGTACGCGGCGTCTAGAAGTCTCGGTACACGTTTTTTATGAAATTTGAATTTTTTATAATCATTTCACGGGAATGACTTTAGAAAAAGGAATACTCATGGAGTTAGTGATATGGTCGAATCCGAGGGGGTTCGTCTCTTGGGTGAAGGTGGTACTCCTTATAAGTTTCCACAGCATTCATCCAATCAGATTCAAACGTTGCGTAGGGATGTTATACAAAATTGAGCAGATTTTCGAAATATTTAAAAAAAATTGAATCACATAAATTCCTCCACTGTTTCCATTTACTCGAATTTACGACGTAAGCATGGAGATGGTGACCACAGGCAATTACCACTTCTTTCCCAAATGTATAAATCCAATATAAGTGATAGGATAATGTTTTTATAAAAATGTTGACAGGAAGAGTGAATCAAACAGACATTTTATTTCAGAAATGTCTCTTAATGGTCTCTTAATGATGCAAAAATCGAACTCGGTGAATCGATTGAATTTGAATCAAGTAATTTCTTGCAACTGGCTAGAATTTAGTAATTGCCCTAGTATTAAAAATATAAAATTATTATGTGGGATGAATGTACAATAGCACATAAAAGAGCACTTGAAGTGCTTGATCGAACTCTTCGTGATTTGAGCAACGGGAGGAGCTGTCAAAACATTTGCCAATATGGGTAACGGGCAATTTCCAATTGATCCCATAACATGTGAGATATTGTTCCCGCCTGATTTTTTACAAATGCAGCATGGACTTCAATTGCAACTCCCTGTACACCAATAAACTACAATTCTGTTGACACGGTTAATGATGGGGATCAAGCTCTCAGTTTTCTTTGAAAGAAAGTTTATTTTTGAAAGAAAGTTCACCAAAACATTCCTCCATAATTTGAATCCAGCGCAATTGCGCAATGAATGAATGATTGAATCAACAATAAAATAAAATTTGCTTATTCCGCACATTCCAATCTCCCTTATAAGGAGGCATTTAAAATAGAGACAAATACCTTCAAAAAATATCAACATGTCGTAATTTCTCTGCAATAATGGGAAGATGGTGTTTGCAATACTGAATTTCGTGCCTGATTAATTGCTGTCATATATGATTGCAACCGCAACGTCGAGAGATTTATCCCATGCAACGCCGGGGTAATTGTAGTATATGTAGTTATCAATAAAATGAAATTATAATTACATTCAGAATCATATTTTGGGTATAGACTTAAGAAATAAAGATTGCCAATGTTTTTGTTTTGATACAACCGAAAATTGTCGATAACAAAGTAAGTAATTATGAACCATTACACGGTTTGGTTGAATTATTTGCAATTCGAGAATTTTCCAAGCTCGTGAAACTCAGCCCAAACCTACCTTTAATTAATTTCTGCCTTCGTTTATGGGCCCTTGAATTGGCAAAGTCAGGTCGATGCGTACCTGTTAAAATCTCGCACTACAAACCATTCTAACAGCAAATTCAATGCTTCATAACTATTAAACTGCGTTATCGACAATTTTAGATCGAAAGCAGTGACATCAATTAACTATATGTACGGCATGACTTTAGAATTCCAAACCCTCAAATAAACAAACTACGACAGTCCGTCGTCCGTATTCTGTGCGTTAGCACAGTACGACCATTGATCATATTTAAACGAATATAAGCCAAAATAGTTAAGTCAATTTGTAAACTGAAGTATTTTATGATCCATTTCATCTATACCATAACCACTTTTCAAACAATTATAATCCTAAAATAATACCAATTAAACTGTGTAACGCCATCAACATTGTGTTGGCAAACAACCAAAATAATATCCGATCTCTTCGACCGAAACGAATACCAACCAAATCTAAAACCCCAAAACACATTTCGATTCCAAACCATGTACAACAGACGGCTTCCAATCCTCATTAAGCGAAACTAACACCAACCATCAAACTTTCCATCGTCAATATCGCCAGTTAACAAATCTCTTGTCGCACAAAGAAGTGATAACTAGAAGTCAGTTCAAAAAGGCAACATCTATTAACAAAGGATGACTTTCCAATCGTTTAGTGAAAACTAAACTATGTCAACAAGGCCGCTACACAAAAGATCTCAACGGACACGAACCCCACTTATCCGCATTAGACAACTCTATTCATCCGAACTAGTATGAAACAAATCTTTAAACAAAATTCCAACCCACTAAAGTTTGCAAGATAGCAGTCACATATAGATTTACTACAACAGAATGGAACCCTACCCCACCCAACAAGTGAAATCCCGAAATGTTGCAAAACTATTTAAGTGACCAAACTCCAAGTACAATCAACAAGTAATCCATCAAATCCAGTATCTGACAAATCGAGAGCAAATCTCTTCAAAACAACCACCAAATCTCGTAAAGTGAAGTAACAAGAATAAATGAAGTGACGTGAAGTATAGTAAAATAAAGTGAAGTAAACTACAGTAAAGTGATGTAAAGTGAAGTGAAGAGAAACAGTGAAGTAAAATGAAGTAAAGTAAAGCAAAATGAAGTAAAGCGAAATAAAGTGATGTAAAGTGAAGTAAAATGAATTAAAGTGAATTAAATTGAACCGAAGTGAAGTTACTTGAAGTAAAGTGATGTAAAGTATGAAGTAAAATGAACTGAATTAAAGTGAAGTAAAGTGAATTAAAGTCAATTAAAGTGAATTAAAATGAAGTAAAATGAAGTAAAATGAAGTAAAGTAAAGTATTTTTTTTAAAGTGAAGTAAACCGATTTAAAGTTAATTAAAGTGAAGATAATTAAAGTAAACTGGAACAAAGTAAAGTACCCACACGAACCCCACTTATCCGCATTATGCTCGGTCTCCACTCGCCTAATTTTCTCATGACGCTAGAATGTCATGACAAAATACATTTATATTGAAGCTGATCATGTGCATTACACCGTGAAAAAGAAAAAATTTACTAAAATTACTGATGTTTTTGTCATGGCACTGTGACAAAATAAGTAGAACATTTGTAGTTTACTCTGAAGTAAACAAAACAGAGTGCATAAAATAATTTATTTACATTTTGGTATTAATAGTAGTGAGTATATACAATAAAATTTTGTCATGACAAAATTTTTTGAGTGAAAACCCTATCCATCCGAACCAGTATAGCACAAATATTTAAACAAAATTTCAACCCACCAAAGTTGGCAAGATAGCGCAGTCACATACAGATCTACTACTCCAACAGAATGGAACCCTGTCCTACCCAACAAGTGAAATCCCGAAATGTTGCAAAATTATTTAAGTGATCAAACTCCAAGTACAATCAACCAGTAATCCATCAATTCCAGTATCAGACAAATCGAGGGCATATCTCATGAAAACATTCAGCAAATCTTGTAAAATGAAGTAATAAAGAATAAAATAAAATGAAGTAATGTGAAGTATAGTAAAATAAAGTGAAGTAAAGTGATGTAAAGTGAAGTAAAGTGAAGTAAAGTGAAACATAGTGAAGTAAAGTGAAGTAAAATAAAGTAAAATGTAGTAAAGCGAAACAAAATGACATAAAGTGATGTAAAGTGAAGTAAGATGAATTAAAGTGAAGTAAATTGAAACAAAATGAAATTACTTGAAGTAAAGTAAAAACTAAATTGATGTAAAGTGAAGTAAAATGAAGTAAAGTGAAGTAATTTTGTTTAAAGTGAATTACGGAGATGTAAAATTAATTTAATTGAAGTTAATTAATGTAAAGTGGAATAAAGTGAAGTACCCACAGGAACCCCACTTATCCGCAGTAGACAACTCTATCCATCCAGTATAACACAAATTTTTAAACAAAATTCCAATCTACTGCAAGATAGCGCGATTTAGTCACATACTGATCTACTACTCCAATAGAATGGAACCCAACAAGCGAACCCCCGAAATGTTGCAAAACTATTTAAGTGACTGAACTCCAAGTACAATCAACAAGTGGTCCATCAATTCCAGTATCACAGAAATCGAGAACAAATCTCTCCAAAACATCCACCAAATCTCGTAAATTGAAGTAAAAACGAATAAAATAAAATGAAGTGACATGAAGTATAGTAAAATAAAGTGAAGTAAAGTGAAGTATAAACTAAATTAAAGTGATGTAAAGTGAAGTAAAGTGAAACATACTGAAGCAAAATGAAGTAAAATAAAGCAAAATAAAATGAAGTAAAGTGATTTAAAATGAATTAAAGTGAAGTAAATTGAAACAAAGTGAAGTTACTTGAAGTATAGTAAATTAAAGAGATGTTAAGTGAAGTAATGTGAAGTAAAGTGAATTAAAGTAAAGTGAAGTGAATTAAAGAAAATTAAAGTGAATTAGAGTGAATTAAAGTCAATTAAAATGAAGTAAAATGAAGCAAAGTGAAGTAATTTAATTTAAAGTGAAATAAAGCGATATAAAGTTAATTAAAGTGAAGTTAATTAAAGTAAAGTGGAATAAAGTGAAGCAAAGTGAAGTAAATTGAGATAAAGTAAAGTAAAGTGAAATAAAAGGAAGTAGAGCGAGAAGAGTTGTTATAAAAGAACTGTGACTCAAAAACAGTTAAGTCTTACTGATTCCTTATGATATGCCGAAGTCGTGAACTCCTAGCGATTTCATTGGCTATGAGTGAGCTTTATTGATACTGAGTACAGTCGCCAAAGTAAATGTTTTTGATATGAAGATAATAGGATGTTTCGCCTCAGCATCCGCAATCTAAAATGATACGTCACTCACCGAGGAATTACAGAAATTACGATACAGAAGTACTAATGCGTTGAATAATGAATTTTGAAATGCTTAAGGGCTAACCACCTTACAATTTATACCATTTTTCTCACGGTTGACCATTAAATCTATCCCATACATAAATATCTAGTCTTGTAACTCGTATTGAATCACCGAGTGTATGATCTTACTATGGGTTTGTAGTGTTTTTCATAATTCGGACTCGCACCACTGTGAATTCTGTTCAATGGATTTGTTTTCAATGGTAAATGCAGTCTGATTTCACGATCCTTTGCAAAAAGAATCTGGCAGAATGCACCTTCCAAATGAATGTTGGAGATATTTGGCTCGATCGAAAGACAACGAATACGGGTCCTTGATTCCCATTTATGTATCACAATCAGGGGTAAAGTTACAGACGAGTTTTATTATTTGTTTTTGGAACCAGCTTGTTGATTAGTCAATTACGCCTAGCTGCCTGTTTTACGGAATACATTTCTGCTTGTTTCTGTTTACAAACTTAAGATTGTGTTTTTTGGTTGCATTGCTATTTTTTTTAGGCTATCGAGTGAGTGGCATAAATAAATTGGACGGCTTATGGTCGATCACTTACCCAGTGTTTCTTTTACCGTTAAGCTCATTTTTTCCTTTGATTGTATACAGATCCTCAAGTTTGCATTCGGGATGCAAAATAAAAGTTAAAGAAGTAAAACAGTGAAATTAAAAATGATTAAAAGTCAAAACTAATATTTAAAACTAAAACGATTAATTTTAATAAATGAAACTTATTCTTTTCATACCTAAATCTAAATTATCTATAAATGGATATCGAAATATTTAAATTTATAGTTTTATTATTATGTATCAATAAAAATAGTATAAGAAAATATATCTTAATTATAAATAATAATAACATAACAGTACATTAAAATTACAATATTACTTATATTCATAAACTATTTTTGAAAAGTTTATTTTTAATAGTTTTGCTCTCTCGTACTATTTTTTTATTTTATTTTTATTATTCCATGTGATTTTTATCTCAAGACAGTCGTAATACTCGTATAAATTATAATAAGCAAAGATGCATTTAACGAAAACAACAAACCCACATTAATGTAATTAGAAGTAATTAAAGATTAATTAGATGATTAGTAAATAGTTTTTATTTGTTTGTTGAGATTTTGTGCTAGACGTACAACACAATTTATTTATAATTTTTACGTTTTCGTGGATTTGATTAATTCGACAGTGAAGAAGGCTGGTGATGTAATATGAAATAGTTAGAGAATATAGTGGAGGATTTATTAAAAATAATTTTTCTAATTTAAATTTGTGTTACAATGTTTTTATTTTATTTGATTTAATGAGCTACTGTTCATTTTTCTTGAGTTTAATTAAGAAAAGATTTTTATCATGACGTCTGGAAATTTTAACTAATTAGATTGGATTTTAAGGCGTCGACAGATACATTCACTATATAGCTATCCTTTTTGTGGCACTTCTTCTAAGGCAATCGTATTGATAGGGGTAGATTAAGGATTGCAACTTTATTGGGATATACCCCAGTGTTCGTATTTCTCAAGTTGTTTCTAAAGAGTTTTCTCGCGCATTGTCGGTTTTCTTAGAAATTAAAATTTTGGTTTGGTGGGCGCATGAAATTTTTTTCTTAATAGTTTCAAACTTCCCTTATAAGAGAACTTGCTTTGAACTTTAATAATCACTTATAACTTTGCATTGATCGCGAAAACAGCGTAACTCTAATGGGCGAGCCATAATGCTAAATTTTGAGTTGCCCTAGTAACGAAGTTGAGCTTCGGTTGTCTAGGAAATTAGTGAATCGATAAAACTAAATTTAACAATGACGAAGACTCCCATTAGTGCACGATTGCTTCTGTTGATTCCCCGGCTGTACTTCCATGATAGATCGTAGGTGCCTTTTGTCTGCAGTGATTACTACAAAACTGAAAATTAAACTGCGTTTGATAATGCTTATAGTCAATAAATATTAAACTTGTGTGGTTAATGACATACAGAAGTTTGTTGATGCGTTACATGCAATATATGTCTAATATTTTACCTAACTCTTTCTCTATTTGGTAGTTGATGTTTCCGATTTTTTGAAAATCTTTACATTGGCAAAATAAAGCGCGAATTTTTTCACTAAATTAGTGAGATGTGTAGCTTTGGACATACATATACGCATGAGAACTAAATCGCCACCGTCTGCAGAAAAAACTGGCTCTAGTGGTTGCGGCAACCATTAAAAAATGTGCAATACATGATATTAACACGGCTGTCATTTTTGAAGAGGATGCTTTCTGTAAGGAACTTTACTGAAGGGTGTTGGAGTCCGTTAAAATGACAAATTGTATCCCACAATTGCTGGGGTCCTATCTCTCGGACAATGTCTTCATTTGTAAATGTGGTAATGTAAAAACTGATAAGCATACTGCTGAAGTTTCCTAAATCACTAGATTGCAACTAGTGGTCGGTGATCTCTTAAAACCTCTATACTAATACACACTTGGATCACCTGAGGATCCTAGTGCCGTATTACTGACAAACTTGAAACTTTACTTCAGGAAACTATCGTGTTCGCTTCACTCGGCTAGTGTAATTCGATAGGTAGAGGATATTGACTTCCTTGCAAACTCGCCGTCGAATGCAATTTTGATTGCTTTCTAAAATGCTTGTCCGCTAATTGTCAACCAAAAAGCTCAGGGCAAACCTTCCTGGTGCTCTCGATTCCCATTTTCAGACCGTTTTATCCCTTAAATTCCGTTAGGCTCTTGGTGACAGTTTATTTAATGCGGTCTAGCAAGATTATGTCCCGGCTTAAAAACCCCACCCTTTTAACCCTGAGTACTTAGCCGCGCAGAATACGACCACTCAAGTTTGATGAAAAGGACTTCCAAGGAAACTATCATCTGTTAATTCGATAATTGATAGGAAACACCAACGTCACATAAAGTTTTCGTTACATATACTACGTTCTTATCAAAGAAAACGCAAGAAAGGTTTCAGATATAATCAATGCGGTACTAGAAATTTATAGTAAAATTTACAATCCCTGGATGATACCTGGAATGATTTGACCACAATTAAAATTGAACCATCTGAATTTCCCATTCATCATTCTAATTTACCAATGATGCCGCTCGAGCGTGCCACCCCAACAATTTATCTCGGTTCGTAATTGTAATTCGCCAAATAACTAGTCAGTTATTTCTGAAAATTCAGTAGATAATTGTTTGATTAACACTTCCTTAGGAAATGTTATCCGCCAGGCGAACGCGCATGTGCCATCCGGCAGATCTGTACATTTCGATAATTTACACCAACAGCAACAGGCTTTCGTTGTAGAACATGTACGGCCATCTTGATCGAATGTGATACCCAACATCTCACAGGCGAAGTCCTACCAGTTGAACCCTTATAGAAAAACAAATCTGCAGGCCGTCTGGATTTATTTCCTGATTGCGCAAAAAGTCTACAAAATAGACGTACGAGAAGAATGACGTACGAAGTTCTGAAATGGAGTTTGTTCTCCTTTGCGCCGTATAACCGGGGAGTGCTGGTGAGATTTTCATCGCTGAATTACAGCATGACATTCCTATAAACAATGACCATGTGCTTCGGATTAACCGACCCTAAGAGTTTTCGCCCAATAAACCTGTCCTCGAACTTTTTGAAATCGTTAGAAAGAATCGTTGCTAGATTCATTATGGACCACTTCTTGTCTGCTTCTTCTATCAGTAACATGCGACATGCTTACAGAGTTTCCTGTGAAATGTCGCTGCATGAACTTCTTACTAGGATTGTCTTTCAATCCACCCCGTATAACAAAGATTTTCTCATGGGTACCGTCTTGGGTATTGCGAGAGCTTTTGATAACACATCTTTTGCTACAATTATAGATTCTTGCATCATATTTGGAATCGATAACACCATTGTCAATCTGGTTTGATGCTCAAATCTTGCATTGCCGAGGTTGAGTTGGATGGGCTCTCAGTCTATGTAAAAGTTGCTGGGCTTTCACTACTAATCAAACTTCAACAGTCCGGGTTTTGCGTCTAACTAGAACTATCTGAGGGAAGCATCTGAATATCATATTTGACCTAATGCAATAAATTCTCCATACTGTGGACGCTCGGTGCATCAATCCATCACAACGTCATTTTGGATTCAAAATTATTTTGGGATTCCTATATATTGGTAAAGTCGAGCTTTTGGCACTTTCTGGGCATTATCTCCGAAAATGTTGTACTTTATCTGTAAGTTACTAGTTCTACCCGTGCTAATTTATCCGTCTATTTAGATCGACGAGCAGCACAGTATAACTTTGTTTTTTAATAATAAAAATCTAGGTTCAGTCAAATAATTTTAACTGAGTGCCGACCCAAAGTGGTCGCATTTGGCAGCCACTAACTTGATAAGTTAAATTCTGCGCATTCACCTAAAATTCATTCAGTAACATGGAAATTTAGGTGAACAGTGTGATATTTGTTTTCAAGCCACCTTAAACGGTACAGGAATGTAGTTAAACTTTTTACATCCATTTTATACACGCTCCTATATCCAATAATAAATGAGTTTACCATCAATGAATTAATTTCAATTAAATTCTGTGTACTCTTTAATCTTTTTAATTCCCGTTGACAACACAAAGCTCACAAATAATAAACCATAATTATCCAAATTCTATAAACGCAGATAAATCGCTCACAAACAATCTCTCGCCCAACCAACCAAAATTATAAAAATAAACACACAACAAACAATAATTTGTATGTCAAAAACAGATTTTGATAAAATAATTAAATATGAGAGAGAGAGATATCTTCTGCGGATAAAATCTTCAGGACCAAGGAAATTTTGTGTGTTATTCAGGGCGAGCAAAAAACATATTATATTGTTGTTATCCAATATTGTTCCCATCAAACATATGCCAATTCAGTATGTGTATGTGTGTAGTAGGTACTATAAATAAACCAATCATTAAGGTTGGATAAAAAATAATTTCCTATTGTTTCGAACATGAACTGAACACAGGAGTATATAAAGTAGTACCGAGTACAAGAGAGACTATACGACATCGCACCCCTTCAAAATAAAAAAAAAAAAACAAATCTCTGGCGAAAAGGAAAAAATACAACAACGACAGATGTAAATGCTTTAATTTTTTTTTTTTTTGGTTTTCTTATCACGAAGATGAAATCTCTTAGAATAACTGATAACATTCAAACAACTAACCTTTGTATAAAAGTTCAATTCATGTACAAAAAATTATTATAATCATAATAGTAAGAGTACTAGTTTTATGAATAATTTCCATTGTACACACAAAAGAAACAAAACAGATTTTTGTGTATTTTGTGTGTGAGCGCTGCTGCTTGCCTGCCTTGCCTGCCTACCCAGTAATTTTTATGTACTGCTTTACGACGGGACACAATGAAGCCAAAAAATGAAATATGTATTTATAGAGAAGTGCTCATATAAAGCTGCCTATGCATAATAAAATCGTGCATTGTGGACTTTTATTATTTATTATGCATAGGAAATATATCGATTCAATGACATCTTTATTGTGCCGCTTGGTCCCATGTTGAGGTCTCATTTATCTTGTACAATATTCACATATAGTAAAATTAAAATTAGTACTCAAATGTAAGAGCTGCGAGACATGTCATAAGGGTTTATTGTATACTGTAGCAGAAAATGTAATTTAAAATATATTTCTATAGATCCTTATCACGAAATATTGTAAATGCATTTTAATTCAAAATATACTCGTAAATATTTATACCGTAATGTATGTGGCCTAATTTACATGCCCAAATTGGCTTAAATTACTATTATAAACGAAAATTAAAATCGCATCAATTATAAAATGCGGTTAAACCAAATATTAAACACAATACACATGTTATACGATATATATGATGTAATTTTATCACATTAAAATAATAAAGACGAGATAAGACGTCAAAATATATAAGATTTCATCTTGCCGTTGCGCGCCGTACGATTGTATCAACCAGAAGAGTGTACGCGATATAACAGTTCTTGTATTTGTATTTTTATGATACGATATACGTTATAGGAATAATGTAGTGATTTTTAATCACTCGACAACATCGAGATAACTACGTGTGTATTACGCTCTTTTCGTATATAGTCGAACTCGCGGGAACTGCCAATGTGGTTTAATATGGGAAACATAAAACTACAACAAAATGAATATGAGTTATCCGTCTTTTAACAAATTTTATTATAATTTCGTACCAAAAACCACATAAATGCATTAGATACCAATCTAGACTCTATATAGACTAAAGGCAAATAAAAAAAAATATTTAATTTGTAAGAAATAAAAATAATGTTAAATAAATTATTATTACTACTACAACAACTACTACTCGTATATATACGTAATATACTACTTTATTTATTCTATTTTCATTCAAATATTTTTTTGTTTTGTTTGATAAGATTCTAATCAAAAATTCTATTTAGAGTAATTTTTTATGTCATTTTGTCTCGTCATTTTATTATAATGTATTTATTCAGCAGTGTTGTCGGTTCGGTTTGTTAGTTTTGCATAAAATTTTATTGAAGGAAATTTCACGCTTCGATGTACGGTTTCGCGAAGGTTCTTACTGCTTTACATTCATATGATTACTCTCTCTTTCCGCACCATATCAGCACTTACATTTTTTTAAACTTACTTCATTATTTCGGTCATCATACTACTCTTCCAAATGTCCTCATTCTACTTTCCATCTCGCATTTATCTGTTCCCTATTTCACTCCTTTTTTTCTTAACCATCTCCATCTTTCTTCAAACTGGTCTCTTCCGTCTCTATATAATTCTCATTCAATTTTGTTTTTCGTTGGCCAGTTTCCACCTCTCTTGACTTTATCTCTTCGAATCCCTATATCAACTTCTCTCTTCCACTTTTTCGGTAAACATATTCCGATTTTAATTTACTTTGATCGTCATTTCGCTTTTCTCATATTTTCATCCTCTCTTTATATTTTCTTTCCGTCCTCTCTTTCAAACTATCTTAAACTTCCTCTTTATCTATTTTCTCTTCTTTATCTCTGTTCCCTTTCCTCTGCGCTTGTCTCACTTTAGCCAGCTTATCCAACTCATATTATTGCAGCTCATCATTTTGCTTGCTTCCGTTTCCAAATCACTCCTTCCCGCACTCTACCCCTTGCAACGGATTTCACTTTCTTTTCCACGATAGTAGTTCACACTAAAGTACCACAAATGCTCCCCGATAATATAGGGTGTGTTTTTTAGAGATCCACATCTTTAAGTTGGCAACACTATTTTGTTTGACAACCGATTTGACAGCTGAAATTTGCTTTGTCATTAGTTTGATTTACATTTCATAATGAATAGACGCACGCCAGAGCAACGCTTGTAAATTGTTGAATTTTTTTTATCAAAATAATCGCCAAACTCTGCGTGCATTACGTCCATTTTACGGCCGTCATAATCGTCATAATCGTCTATCAGAGCGGGTAATTCTGTTAATTATGGATTGTTTTCGCACCACGTAAACCATAATGATAATACGCGTCCAGTAAGACGTCAAACAGTGTGTATCCAACAATCAATTCGATGTCCTTCTCAACAACTGGAGATGTGTCCATCCACTTTATTGAAGAATTTATCTAAAGATCTTGGTTTACGTGCTCCAAAATTCAACTTGTGCAGGAAATAAAGCCATCAGACAAATTGATATTAATGTTGATTTGAATGGGTACGTTAATAAACAGAATTGTCGGATTTGGAGTGAAGATAATCCACAAGCCTATGCCGAAACACCATCACATCCAGAGAAAATCACTGTTTGGTATGCTTTATGGGTCGGCGGAATCATTGGTCCATATGTCTTCAAAAACGATGATGGACGGAATGTTACAGCCAACGGTGTACGGTACAGAGTCATGACTTCTAACTTTTTTGTACCCCAATTGTACATGCCGCACAGCGCAAGATACCATTAATTTGCTAAAAGAATCATTTGATGAAATACTAATTTCACGTGATGCTTCTGATAATTGGCCACCGAGATCGTGTGATCTAACTCCATTGGACTATTTTCTTTGGGGATATGTTAAGGCACTTGACTGGCACTGGGGGGCTCGCCATGGTTTAATAACTACCAACTCAAAACATAAAGAACCTATTCTTTAATTAACTTTATTTATGCTAAAAGAAACCGTTTAACTACAATAATAATAATTATTAACAAATTTGATAATTAATAACAAATTTTGTTTGAAATTTGTTTTGACGTATTTCTTGGTGCGAATTCTAAATGAGTTCCAATTGTGAGAAGTGTTTCAAGGGAATATCCAAAGCACGGTTTCCTGGTGTGAAATGTGGTGTTTGCGCGAATTTATTCCATGTTAAATGTGCCGGCATTTCTGACGAGGTGCTTAGAGAGCTTAGCCGTGGTTCAATTTCATGGCTGTGTCCTGACTGTCGCAGTAAATCCAACAGCTCCATCTTAGATGGTACTGGCGATGGCAGCCACAATTCAAATTTATTTAACAATGATAGTCCAGCTTTAAGCGATGTGGTTATTATCCTTCAAGCGATGAAAAACCAGCTAGATACGAGATGAAAATTACAATTGCGAAGTTGACTAAGGATTTCGTCAGTTGTACCCGAAGAATCTCTATTCTGGAAAATTAAATGGAATTTCATGAAAATAAACTTAATACAATTGAAACTCAACTGGATATTAGTTCTAAAGTATCAAATAGTTCCAACATTGTAATATGTGGAATTCCAGCAAAAAGTGAAGATATCCCCAATTTGATTCTTAAGGTTATTGGTGCAGTCGACGTTCGTATCTCCAGTGACGATTTAATTTCTGTTAAACCACAAGTTCATAACAATGAATCGGCATCACAACTCAAACACTCATACATTGTTAAACTAAATACCGTCGATCTAAAAATTACTATATTAAACATATTTAGGAAGAGGAAGTATGTTTACTTACATCAACTTAGTGCGGAGTTTTTAATGGTATCTCCTAATCACAAAATCTGGATACTTCATCATCTTACAAGGTTTTAATCTCGTTTGTACAACGCAGCTAAAGGGACTAAAGTTAACTGTAAGTTCGGTCTCGAAAGTGTATCAAATTTATTCCTTCAACGATATCAGCCGTCTACTACAGCCGGGCTTTATCCACGACTCAGCCGTTGCAGCAGCGGATGCTTCAACAATCACATCACAGGATGTCATCTAACTTCACCAGTAGTAGTGTAAATATTGTCTTATTAAAATGTTTTTTTATTCACCAACCCAGTATGCAAGTTTTCCAGTGTGTGGAAAAAGCAGCTCCAATTCCACACTAAATTCCATACTACAAATTATTAAAGACTCATAAAACTCGATTTTGAGTAAAAATCATTTTCTTTTCCTTCCTGATTTTCAGTTTTGTTTTGATGTTTTATTAGATTTGCTTTGTATCTTCAGTTTCGTGAGACATGTCGACGAATGAACATGTATGCAGTTACGGTTTTTTTTATTGTTTTTTGTTTTATTTTTTAAAATGTGTTTTAAGTATTAAGTAAAATTTTATTAATTTTAAGTGCAATTATGATTTTGCTATCACCGCGATCAACAAGCGCCTCCGAGGTGAAAATGGGCCTCATCACTGAAGATGATTTTTCGATGAAAATCCGGATCATTTTGATGCATTTGAAGGACCAAATCAGCAAAGATACGACGTTTTTGGGGATCGACCGGCTTGAGTTCTTGTGTTAACTGAACTTTAAAAGCCTTAAGACCTAAGTCTTTATCCTAAATATGGTGTAATGTCGTTTGTGGAATGTCTAATTCCAAAGATCGACGAGGAATCGACAAACTTGAGTTTTCGTCAACACTACGGGCTACAGCAGCAATATTCTCAGTAGTTCTTGAGCGACGCACACGGTTTCGATTCTTCACATCACTAACTTGTGCCAACAGCTCAAATTTTTCCACAGTTTCACTATTGCCGGCCGAGAAGGTGCTTCGCGACGACCCAAAAGTGCTTTAGTTTTGCGAACTGTGACTTCAAAATTTTCACCATTTTTGCGTGCTTTTTAACAATTTCCTTGCGTTGTTAAAGCGTGTATCGTACCATTTTTAGTAATGGCGTAGTTTTTACTTGTCAAATGTCAAAAGATGACAGCTTCAAAATTGACAGCTGCCCAAATAGCAGGCTATTCAAAACGAAACCTTTTTGGAAAACCCAATCACATCAAAATTTTAGAAGTCTTCGAAGGAATTTTGAAGTACTGGTTGCCAATATTAATGCATATAATACGAAGCCCTCGTTTATATTTTTGAGTGAAATTTGGATTCACACTAATGAATTGTCTTCTTATAATTTAAATCGTTATACGTTGTATGGTGTGTGCAATGAATCATATAGGGCTTGTGGTGTTGCCGTATATTTTGATTCAAATTTAGATTGCTCAGTAAGTGCCCATAATTTGTCATCAGCGGATATCATTAAGGTTGAATGGAAATTTGCTTATGGTATATATGTTTTTATGCATTGTATGTTCGGGAGATGGCCCAGGTTTTGGGTAGTATTAGGTCCAAAAATCTTTTTGTTTTTGGTGACATGAATATTGATATCCTTGGTCTTCCAAACAGCAGCATTGATTATGTAAACCTAATGTCTTGTTTTGGGCTTGAATCACTGATTTGCTCTTTCTTAAACTTGCGTTGACCACTTTTTTGCTCGGCTTAGATCTAATGGTCTTTCAGGTATAACAGCGTCGGCTTTAGACTTAAAAATTTCTGACCACCATTTGATTGAGATATGGTTTAAGGTTTTTCAGATACTGTTACCTGGCTCTAATGGGAACCATAATTCCACGAGAAGAAGAAAGAAGCTCAATCTGTTCTTGTTATATGAAAGGTTGGATCATATGGACTGGGGGTTCATTTTTATTAATGTTATCCATCGTTAGCTCTTGAGGTACTTTTGGATAATATTTCGACTCTTTTAGAACGCTGCTACACATATTGCTCATCTAAAATCAAACGCTTGCAGCCTTGGATTTGCTTTGACCTTGTGCGACGTACTAATAATAGGAATCAACTGCAAACCAAGTTATCTAAGCGCCCTGAAAATGCAGTACTTCATTCAAGCTACAATAGAATGTGCACCATAATTAATGTGAATATGAACGAAATCTTAATTCGAAAACCTAAAACGCCACTAGTTAAATCTATTTTAGCACAGAACGAAGAACTACTTACTAGTGATTTAGCAATTGCCAATGATATAATTGTTATTTTTCTAGTATTGCTAAAGACCTAGGTGCTAAATTTGACTCTAGCAACACGTCGTCTAGTTCCGATTTGTCTTTTGATTTCAGTCCGTCAACGTTTTTTATGATTCCAGTGTCTAGTTATGAAGTTTTTTCAATTATTTGTGCTTTGGAACCGAAATACTCAATTGATAACGTTGGCCTGAGTAATTATATACTAAAAGCTATTGCTGTACATATTAGTCCCGTTCTTGCACACATTTTAAACCTTTCCTTTGAGCTCTGAGTTGTACCCGATCGAATGAAAACAGCAATTATAATTCCCCTTTTTAAGAAACTTAAAAAGGCAGTTAAAAATAGGATTTCTAATTTTTTAGATCAAACGGGTGTACTGAGTATTCATCAACATGGCTTTCGTCGAGGTATGAGTACCAAATCGGCCTTGTTGGAATTCTTAAATACAATCAATATTGGTTTAAATAAAGGTAATACTTGCGGTGCTTTATTTATTGATACAGCTAAAGCCTTCGACATGGTCGATTACAAGCTTCTGCTCTCTATTTTGTATAATATAGGGTTTAGGCGAGTTTCAAATAAGTGGTTAGTATCGTATTTAGAAGGTAGATCGGTGAGAATTAAGATAAACGACAACTTAAGCGATCCGAAATTAGTTGGGATTGGGGTTCCCCATGGTTCAGTATTAGGCCCATTGCTGTTTCTTCTTTATATAGCCTTGGCTTATTTTGGGGATTCTCCCAGTAACGCTATTTCGTTGATAAATACTGATCTAAAAACTTATGGTTCAACAAGCATCGTCTGATTCTAAGCCGGAAAACTAAGTTCATGTTGTTTAAATTGTCTGGTAACTTTAATTTGGCCTTTTTGCCTCGAGTGACTAATCACAGCAGGCTTGAATGTCTATTGGTTGCCACTCTGCGAGTGTTTTGACATCGAACCTGTTGATTCGTTTAAATATCTTGATGTTCACTTGGACATGTGTCTAAATTGGAAAACGCATGTAAATTCAGTCAATCGGTGTATCTGTCATCAATAGCTAGAATTTTTTACCTTCTTCGTGACTATTGTCATACTTCGGTGTTAAAAATTGCTTATCATGTACTTGTTATGGCTAAATTACAATATGGATTGGCGTGCTGGGGTGGTTGTTATGCAGCTACTCTGTACCCCTTATACGTGCAAGAAAAAATGGTTTTGCGAATATTTCTAAAGAAACCACGAACTGAACCATCTTTGAATCCCGGAGTCTAGGGGCTTCAGCACAATTTTTTTCTAAAATTTCATTTTTTTCAAAATGTTTTCACTAGGGTTAATTTAAAAAATTGGTTATATTAAATTAGTGATATATTCAAATCCAGAGGCCCGTATCCTGAATCAAGCTTACCCTTCCTGTAAGTTTTCACACCATTCATTCAATTGGATTCAAATTTTGCAAAGGGATTTTATACCAAAATGAACAGGTTTTCACAATATTGCCGAACTAATTTACTTTAATAAATTTACTTTCAAAGGTCTCTAAAAAATGGTTCGCCTCAGCGAACATAAGAGAATACTGTTGGCTCTGAATTATTGTATGAAACGAATTTCGCAAGAGAAAAGAATAAAAGAACGAATTCATCTGGGGCTGCTGAAACGCGTGCGCTGCGTGAGACACGGCATGAAAACGATAGACGCAGAATGCCTTCTTCTAGGGCTTCTGAAATAAGACAACATAGTGAGACACGGCTGGAAAACAATCGCTTACGATAATCGATTCAATTTCTATTTTCTCTCGTATTACGCCGAGGTAGTTCAGCTAGTGTTTTATAAAACACTAGTGGAACCTAATTGTCAAAAGCACATTTCACTTGTCTTCAGTTTTTAACTAATTGATTTTAAAGCTATCAGAACCCATAGATTGAATCAGAAATAACGCGGCTTATAATTTCTTAATATATTATTATATAACCCTATAATACCCCTGTCTTGTTAAGTTGAGCACAGTCTCTTTATTCTATTAAACAGTTTTGTTGTTCGCTTTTGAATGATGAGCCTGCTCTTACAAAGTTCAGAGTCCTCAAATGCCAATGATTTCATAAATTTTGTTTATCGCTTATCGAGATTACGGTTGTTGTCGTTGGCAACACTTAGAAAGTCGAGATTAACAATTGGTTTGAGGTTAGTTTCAGAATCTGAGGATGCTGACGAATTCTCATATTATTGAAAGTAACATGCTGCTAGGTAGGTATATTGGTTCATTGTTCCTGGGTTTCAATTAACTTTTCTTATTTCATACTTTTATAATATCTTAGTTGTAGGCTGCCGGAAATCCGTTTAACTTTCGCTATACTCCACTTCAATCGGACGAATTTATATTACCACACATTACATTTTATTATGCAATATGAATTTTGTAGTAATATAATGTTTTAGCCATGATTATACATTTTTGACAAGTAAAAGCTCTTCAAATTACACTTTTTATAATTTTATTACACGAACCATGAATTAAAAGCCCCCGACGAATACAAAATAAAAGTTTTACGTCATTTTTATTCCGTTTCGGGTTGTATGGTAACCAAAAATTTATTTTCGTTTTTTATACTTTTTTGTTGGTGGGAGCTTTTATGTTTTTTTTTGGTACACAATAAAATTTATTTATTTATTTATTTTTGTGTTGCTATTTGGTATACAGCTCTGTGTTATTTCGGTAGGCTTATCTTGTACACTTTATTTTTTTTATTAGTTTTTGTGTTGGACAAAAATGTACAATACATTGGGGATGAATTTTTATTTATATATTTTTTCGGGAGCTTTTTTGTGCGAAATAAAATATACTGGAATTAAAAAAATAAATAAAAAAAAAGCTTCAATTGGATTTATAAATTTATATACGCAGGCCGAGTGATGAAATATAAACAATAATAATAAATTTAATTAAATTTGCAATAAAAAAAATAGAAATGGGAAATTAATCAAATATCGTGCGAAAGGTGAACATTTTTGTTTTGTGAATATATATGGGCATACCAAAATTGATCAATTACTTAATCCCCGCGCGCCCAATATATCGCAAATCTTGATTACATTAACATATTAATGATATCGCGTCTTATCGTCAATCATATCAAATTGCTACCGCAGATACACATAAACCGGGCGAGATCAAGTTTTAATTTAAAACAAAATAAAAAAAATTCGTAATTGATTAAAATCAAAAATTGCGCGCACTTAACTTACGTCAATCTCCTAAATTATTACCTGTCCACAATTCAACATTAAAAAATCTATATAGAGTACATAAAGCTTTAAAGCTCCCGTATACAAAAATAAATTTTATATATAAATTTAATTAGTTTTCAATTTTTATTTTCAAGTTATGTCATTCTTCTTCTTCGTCGTCGTCTTATTATTAGTTTTTGCTTTAATTATTTTTTATTGTCTTTACAAGATTACCATTCGATATGTACTCTTGTATATATACGAGTATATACCTTTGGTACATTTCAAGATTGATTAGTTTATTTCGTTTGAAAAATATTTTAAATATTTTTCATTCATAAATCAATAATTTAAATAAGAATTGCTTTTTATACTTTTTAGAAACGTCTTAAGAAATTATTCTTAGATTTGAATAGAGAGAATTTTTTTATTTTATTTTATATTTGAAGGTTGACTTCCGTTTCGTATAAATATGTTTAAACGAGATTTAAAATAATTTAAGAATAATAAATAAATATATAAGTAAACTTATATAATTCAATTGTTTTGGATTATGTGTATAGTGGCTTAGAGTAGTGATCTTTTTTGGTAATAATTTCAAATAGCACAAGTTAGCAGAGGTTTAAAGAGAACATTCAGGCGTTGCCTTTGTGTCAATAGCTGGCAAAAGCTTTCAGTTTGTGCTTTAGAGTTTTTAAAATGATTTGATTACTTTACTTCGAAATATAAATTACACGAAGACGATTTGTCCAGAACTATACTTTAAAGCTCAAGATGTCTCTGTGAAAGATTTTAATAAGTGTAATAAAGGAAACAACGTGATCAATGAAATGTAGGGCCTTTCATTATTTGTGTTTAATTTTAATTCGATTTTCATTAGGAAAATATTATGATATAAGGAAGGTGGCGGAAATTTGCCAGCGAGAATATGGACTAGTTTCACTATAATTTTTTGATTTTCTGCCGCCATTTAAGTTTTTTTCAGTTTATGGTCAATATTTCAAAACTCCCACAAGTAACCAATACTTTTGATTGATTTACAAATAGGACCGAACTCATCTTCAACGATTGTACTGAAATCTTCTGCTGGGCCTGTCCCAAGGATCTTTGCTCCATTTGATAAAACAATTCCTCTCCCATAGACTTGCACTATCCGAGCTAGAACCAAGCGTTTGTCTCTGGTTTTATTTTTCTTGAACCTCTATGATTTTCTTATTGCAGGTGTCTGTTCCAGGTGTCGTTGCGTACAATCTCGGATGTAGTGACCTAATTTCCCGCATTTCAAGCATTTTCTTTAACCGGGCTCGACTATTCTATTCTCTGTGACTCTAATAGCTTTATTTTAGTTGGCTCAACGTCTCTCTTATTAGTGCGTTCAGTTGCATAATATCCTCCGAATCCATATGCCTCATCTTCTAAAGCCAACGCCAATACTTCACTTCTTCTAGATGGTCGACCTTGACAGCACTGATAAACGCGTTTATTGTTAGTATGTACAATACATCTGTATGTACTTTGCCGTACGATTGATGCGCCAATTTCTAGGCCAATTTTGTTATCTCTCTTCGCCACGTAGTTACCGCTAGTTTTGGAGTTAAATCGTGCACAATTCTCTTATATTTGTCTTTACAATTTACAACTCGGTCATGACTCCCTCATGGTTCCTTTTTGCTACGGATACAGTTTGCATGATATCTGCAGCTCACTCTCGGAGAGCCAACATGACTGTGTTGAGCTGCTCCTCTGCTGCTCAATTTTTTTGTTTTACTACCAAAATAAACTTTTCGTGTTCAAATGGAACTCGCCATCAAATGTCAGAATTTTTAAAATACCTATTGAGCTTCCAGCAACTGGTTCTGTTTTAAACATTTTATTTAGCTGGCCATCTTCAACAGTTTGAAATGTATGTGTTTCGAGGCAGGCCTCCGATTGCTTAATTTTAGTTTCAATCTCTTGTCTCGACTTTTACCTCTAAATAATTTATTTCTTCTCTAAGCTCTTTAATTAAAAGTTTAAAGTGTGCTGATTTTGCTTTAGTTTCTGATTTACCTTGTTCCGCTCGTAGTTCTGCCAATTAAGCACTTTGATACTCGTTTTGCTGGTCTGTTTTAAGCAAGAATGTCTCCATCATGTCACTCATGTCCAAGGATAGTTTTTGTTTTTCAGGTGTAAGCGTTTGTACTGATATTGTTGTTTCTTTTTGAATCATTGTTTCGTTTTCATAATTTTTTGTATCTTCTTGGCGGCATCCCTGATGGTCCTGGTATCGGTGATGAGCATTCTCGAAATTAGCGTGTTTTTATTGGTCGAAAGCCGGTTGAAAGCCTGAGGCTCTGCAGCTTTTCTCTTTATTGCTGTGAAGCACCACAATTCTGACATCAATTAGGAATCCCGAAAATCCAATATGGATTTGTATTCTATTTTGCAAATGAAACACTCAGCATTTTAAGTTACAAACTTTATTTAATTTCTTCAGCAATTCACTATCATCTTCATTTATTCTATCTGGCTATGTAGGCGTATTGCAATTGTAAACCACTTGCATGTAGTTGTATTCGCGAATATTCCACTTCATCGATTTCCCTGTCTTGATGATTAATGTCGTTGATAGTTTAAGTATTTTCCGGATGATTGTCGCCGCTATTTACAATTGCTTTTGTTATTTCCTTATTTTCTTCCACAAGGAATGCCATTCTAAAATTTAATTCCCAATCAGTGTTGGGAGGACTACATGGTGGTGAATACCTTAACCACTCGACCACCGATAATTACACATGTGTAGACTAGAATTACAATATAGACCTGCGTTGTAAATTTCACAATTATTGTTTCAGAATTAGCCGCGTTCCCTCCAGCATAGTCAAAATCCATTTTAATCGTAGAATGGATAGGTACCTGAACTTCATCTAAAAGTTATGTTACAATTCAAAAGCAATCTCGAAACCAAATTTCATAATGATTAGTTAAGAAATGACCAAGTTTAGCCCAGCATGAACGGATTCTAAAATTTTGTCCAAAACTCACTTTATAATCCCTAACCAACACTACTAACCAAATTTCATCATAATTCGTTAAGAAATGGCGGAATAAGATAGAACATTGAATACTTCAGAAAGTTAATCAATCTGTCATTTTAGGAACATTTTTAATATTCCGCTGAAATTTTTTATTTTGTGAAAACGGGGTACAAAATGAATAAAAAATTTCCGCTTGTGTATAAAATATCAACAGAAATTCTTTTTTTTTCATAGTGTTGCCACGTGTGACGGGTAGCGTCTCTTATTTTCCGCTGGCAAATTTTCGACGTCTTATACAACAAGAACATAGTTTTTTTCTTTTTTTATGCTGCGTTCATAATAGATATAAATGCCGTCAATTTTGAGTCTCAGTCTCGTAACTTAGTGGGCTCTCTTAAAAAGGCCGGTTGAAGCAATGATTAAACCGCTGCTGCTTGAATTCGTAACCCAGCTGAACCTCTGGATGCTCTTATATTGTTCACATAAAATAGCAATATCTACCTGTAGTTCTCGCGCAGTTTGTGATAACAAGTCTTCTGCGGCCTCGCAATGGTTTAGGTTTAATTGTAGTACTTTCATTATATTGGAGCAACAACCATATGGTTTCTGACCGTATTGATGCCTCTTTTATTACATAGCATGCAATCTGCGCCGTTAGTGCAGTTCATTTATATATGACTCTCTTTACCGCATTTCACACGTAGCTTGGAGCGTTCGTTAGTGCTATGGAATAGAATTTATCTATGTCTCTATAGTCCAATCACTTAAAGCATGGAAAACGACTTGTTTTTTCGCGGGACTCGACAAACTACCTATCCAACACGAATTTTTCAGGCATCGAACATTATCCTCTCCTTTACTTTCGGGAGACTGACTACTGCTACCTCAGTTTCTCCATATGCTTTCCGCAACGACATAATTATACACATTTGGAGAACATTATAGTCAAAAACTTGTTGCTGCTACCAACGACTGGAAATCCTCCTTCTTTGTATCCTTAGTCCCATCTACTTTCTTTAGGGGTTTCACCTGGGCTTTATTACCTTCTATTTCTGCCAAAGAGGCATGCAATATTGGTGTGTTTTTTCTAGTGATTTTTTGTAGCTTCAGAAGTAAACTTCTCTTTTCCAACTTGCGAGTTAGCCTTCTAGTTTTGCGTTTAACCATGATTTGATTTGTGGATTTTCCAGCGTCTCCATTGCGATCCGCTTCAACCTGCAAGGGGGATTTTCAGACCTTTGTTGAATTTGGAGCTTCGCGTTATTCATTTGTGTCTTCTTAGGTTGGTTTCCGCTATTGGACATCTTTCTCTTACTTTTCTTAGCATCTAGTACCTCTTCTGGTGGTTTTTGCCCTTGGATAGCTGGAACTTTCGTTAACTCTCGTGTGAGCATCGCCTGGTAATAAATGCCTCATATATATAGGCTAAATGTCTAGTAGTACACGTTCGACTAATTCTTGATGAACTCAGGAAGGACATTAATTTCAATTCCCAAACGCAAAATATATGTCATTACTAGTGGAACCTCGGATGTGTATATTCTCAAATCCGATAACGATTTTGATAAGAATCATTGTAAGGTGTTCTGACATCTGGACACGCGCCCGATGGGGCAGCAGGGTACTCCACACGGGTATGTGTGTGATTGTGTTTTTTGCCTGGGCTAAGAAGAAGGCTTTCAAAGGATTCACGTCTGAACCAATATACCAAACACGTGAGAGTTTCGTATTCTTATAGAGCAAAGCACCATCCTCGGCAAACTATGCCGTTCGGCCCAGTAGTACTGCTATTAGATATTACTTCATGAGGCAGGCTCTACCGAGCCTGTCTGGTAATTGGCTAGAATTAGCTCTTTACAGTATTTCTTGGTGATGTCTTTTTACGGCATAATTCGGCAAATCGAGCACAATTGCAACGGCAAATTGAACCATCAACATATATGAAGAAAATTTGTCAATTAAATATTTTATCGGACAAGTTTTATCGGTGGTAGACATTTGTTGAAGTTAAAACGGGTTTTCTGGCCTCGATGGTGGTAGCTCGGACTGGAAAATTTTCGTGATTTGACCAATGACACGTTGTGGTTTGTCTATGATAAAACTCGTTCTATTCGCCACAAAGCAATTCCATTTTCTCGGAACGTTTGCGAGCCATGCTAATACAATATAAGAGTCCGTCCAAGCATATAGGGAACCTACTGGTACTTCAAAAATTGCTGTAACGTTGCTGAGAAGTTTTGTTAGAAGTACAGCTCCGCACAATTCTAAGCGAGTAATTGATAATTGCTTTAGCGGTGAAACCTTACTTTTTGCAGCGATTAAGTGGACCGAGCTGTCGCCGTTAATGGTGGTTAATCTTGCGTATACTACAGTTGAATATGCCTTTTCGGGCGCATCACAAAAGCTATGAAATTGAATATTATGGGTTGACTGCATTTGAAGAAATCGTGATATACGGATACCTGTGAGACATATTAGGTCGTTTCTTAATGCGATTCATGTTTTGTTGATGTCGGCTGGCACTGAATTGTCCCATCCTATTTTCGACAGCCAGAGTGACTGAAGTTTGATTTTAAATGTAATTGTTGCTGGAGATAGCGACCCAAGCGGATCAAATATATTACCACACTCTGACAACAGCTTGCGTTTTGATGATAGTTCAGAAGGTAACGCGCAAATTCCCAATGTTTTAACATACATCTCAGGATCCTCAAATGAAATGGAGTCTGTCCCTTGTTTCACCATTGTTATTTGATGCAGCAACGCCGGATTGTTTGAACTCCACTGTTGTAAAGGGAAGCCAGCCTTCGATAACGTAGTCGACAAATCAGTGTACGTCGCAACAGCTTCTTCGATCGTTTCTCAACCTGACAACAAATCGTCAACGTAAAAGTCAGATTGTACTATACTTGCTAGTTTGGACGATAATTTACTTCCTTTCGCTAATTGATGTAAACACCTGATGGCTAAATATGGCGAACACGTTAGTCCAAATGTGACAATATTTAGTTTGAAATGTTGCATTTCGGCTGTTGGATGTTCTCGCCATACAATTCTCTGGTAATTTTGATGTTTTGGATGAACTATTACCTGATGGTACTTCTTTTCAATATCAGCGACAACTGCAATTTTATGTTTACGGAATCTCGTCAGTATTGAAAACAGGTTGTTCTGAATCGTTGGGCCAGTCATCAATACATCGTTTAAAGACAACCCGGAACTAGACTTACATGAACCATCAAAAACGACGCGGAGTTTTTTTGACGTAGCACTTACTTTATAGGTTAGGTATACGGCATGGTGTGGTAGATAGTACACCTCGCTTTCTTCGCTCAACACTTCCCGATTAGGAATACGTATCATGTGCCCAAGCGTTTCGTATTCCCGCATACATTTTGTATATTCATCTCGAAGTTCTGTGTCTCGTTCGAATTTATGTTCCATTGCAATCATTCGAGATATTGCTGCCTTTAAACTGCCGCCCAACTGTTTAAAATTCTCCGTTAGAGGTATAGTTCTACCAAATAGCGACCGTTGATGAATTGATGTGTCCTGGAAAATTGTTCTTCACATTTATCGTTTGTTGGGTTTATATTGGTTGATATTTCCTCCACTTCCCAAAATCTTTGTAGCAATTGACAAATTTCTTCTGTATTTATTTGAATTGTGAAGCACTTAGTTGTGGAATTTATTTTCTGATCAAAGTAACCGGCAATTAGTCATCCGAATAAACTATCAAGTAAATATAAATTTGGTTTCAATAGTACTCGCCTTTCGTGTACAATGTCGGAGAAATTGTCGATACCCAGAATCATGTCGATTGGATTGGAAAATTCGTTTATGTTGCCTCTGTATACCTCTTGGATAGCTATTGCCTGAGAAGGTAGATATTTAGTTAGATAATTTAATATTAATGCATCTACAAAATGTTTTGCTGTACTGTCTGCAAAAATTGACGATAAACCATGTACCGACACATGTGCATGCTCACGATTCAATCCTAGCTTTTTGGTTCCTAGTGATTCGGTGATAAACTTGGATTCTGAACCTGAATCCAATAATGCGCGGATTTTGTGAACGTTGCCATGTGTATCCACTGTCCAAAAAATTACGGTTGGCAATATTGGTTGCTTTTCTTCAACGGGTGTAGCACTGGTGGTGGTATAATTTTGAACCTCCGAAATTATTGGGTGACCAGAGCTGACCGAATCTGATTTGGCATCCTTTAATGCTAACGCACATCGCGTCTAATGTTAACTTTTTCATTTTGGTCAGGATTAGTGTTGGTTTCATGCAATATGGTGTGATTTTTTGCCTTGCGCTTAAAACATGTGTTTATCGATGAACAATCTGCTACAGCATGTCCCATCCTTAAACAATTAGTGCATAAATTGTGATCATTGATGAATTTTTTGCGCAATTCAACATCACATCGTAATAATTTAAAGCACTTATGAATTGGATGTGGTTTGTTGCAATACATACACTTATTCGTGGTGCTATCTATGTGCGATACGTGCGATACATGCAATACTTTAAGAAAATTTTTGGTTCACAAGCATCACATCTTTGATGCAGAAACTGCTATAGATCGTCCACACTTAGCACCTAAATGATAACTGAATGCAATGCCCACTGCTCTCTTGTTTGATCATCTAACTTGTTTAGGAGTAAATACAAAATCCATGGATCACAGGTTTCGCACGCTTGCCCTAATGCTTCTTGAACCAGTTCATCAGAGGTGTCAATGAGGTTTCTGAGTGCACATGTTGAAGCGTGGTGGATAACAGGCTGCTATAAAAAAGATTTAATTATTGTATTTACAATGGTACGTTTTTGTCGTATCGCTGATTTTACTTGCCCCATGCGTCTACGTAATTAGTATCGATAATTAACAAATGATTAATTAATTTAACCGCACTTCCTCGATGCAATCCTTTGAGTAGTTGAAAATTGTGCACTCAAATAAACCATTAAAGGACGTCCATTATGTGTAACTTCCATCAAATGGTGGAATATTTATTTCGTGGCAGCTTGGCTTCATTTGACGAACCCATTGTTTTGTTGTGCAGAGATTCGAAATATGCTCTATATTGAGCATACATGCTTGTTAACGTGGCGTTTAGATTATCATTATTTGGTAGTTCGAGTTGATTTCGCTGTTTTATTTCACGTGTCAAAGCGGCTTCAGTACTGAAGAATTTCGTCTCAAGTTCGTCTGGCTTCGATTCTTGCTGCTGCAGTAAAAGCAACTCATCTTCAATGCGGTAGATTTCATCCCACCACGCGTCTGGTTTCCGAATTCGATTTCTTCGGTTGAGGTTGCATCATTAACATCCTCAGCGAACGTTGCAGCCATTTTCGAAAATGTGCCATTACTCATATAAAGACGATTATAACATTTTAAATTTTCTCAAATATCCATAATAGTCTGACACGATAGCGACCTATATGGTTTGGTGATATATGAACCAAGCTATCCAAAAAGTACCAACTCTTGAGAAAAAAGCCTTTTCGGGGGTTAGGTCAAGCCATTTTCGAAAATGTGCCATTACTCATATAAAGACGATTATTACATTTAACATTTTTTCAAATATCCACAACAATCTGATACGATAGCGACCTATATGATTAGGTGCTTTAAGAACTCTTGAGAAAAAAGAGTCCTGTCGGGGGTTAGGATAAGCGATTTTCGAATATATGCCTCATTACTCATGTAAAGACGATTATTACATTTAAAATTTTCTCAAATATCCACAACAATCTGACACGATAGCGACCTATATGGTTTAGTACTACATGAACCAACCTATCCAAGAAGTACCAACTCTTGAGAAAAAAGAGCCTTTGCGAGGGTTAGGACAAGCCATTTCCGAAAATGTGCCATTACTCATATAAAGACGATTATTACATTTTAAATGTTCTCAAACATCCACAACAATCTGACACGATAGCGACCTATATGGTTTGGTGCTATATGAACCAAGCTATCCAAAAAGTACCAACTCTTGAGAAAAAAAGCCTTTTCGGGGGTTAGGTCAAACCATTTCCGAAAATGTGCCATTAATCATATAAAGACGATTATTACATTTTAAATGTTCTCAAACATCCACAACAATCTGACACGATAGCGACCTATATGGTTTGGTGCTATATGAACCAAGCTATCCAAAAAGTACCAACTTTTGAGAAAAAAGCCTTTTCGGGGGTTAGCTCAAGCTATTTTCGAAAATGTGCCATTACTCATATAAAGACGATTATTACATTTAAATTTTTTTCAAATATCCACAACAATCTGATACGAAAGCGACCTATATGATTAGGTGCTTTATGAACTCTTGAGAAGAAAGAGTCCTGCCGGGGGTTAGGACAAGCCATTTTCAATTATTTGCCTCATTACTCATATAAAGACGATTAGTACATTTTAAATGTTTTCAAACATCCACAACATTCTGATACGATAGCGACCTATATGGTTTGGTGCATATGAACCAAGCTATCTAAAAAGTACCAACTCTTGAGAAAAAAGAGCCTCGCCGAGGGCTTCACTTATACATATACAATTTTTAGGATTTAGGATAAACTTCACGCATTTGTACAGAACCGTGAAGTTTGTCCTAAACGAATCTTAATTTTTTGTTAGGACAGATTTAGGACAAACTTCACGCGAATTAAAATCGTCCAGTTTACCATTTTTATTTATTAAAAATATAATTATTCGAAGTGATGATCTTGCTTGGTCCATGGTGGCTGAGAAAGAGACTTATAAAAATTTTGAATTTTAGTTTGCCAAAACTATGCTATAACTATGACAAATGTACAGAGTGGGCCAAATAATTTTTTTTTAAACAAGCGGTTTTTTGAGTATGGTAAGGGTTATGTCACTTCTGATTTGACAGAAAGTTAGTTTTATCCTTCCGCTGAACGAAAATGGTTGTGTATTCGGTTCGCTGAGTGGGTTTGCGATCGAATTGAAGAACATGCTGATTTTGGCAAAAAAATCATCTTTTCGGATGAGGCGCATTTCCATCTTGGCGGCTATGTAAACAAGCAGATTTGTTGCTGAGAAGTGCAGAAGCCGATGCATCCGCAACGAGGGACTGTTTAGTGCGGATTTTGGTCCGGTGGCATCATTGGGCCATTTTTCTTTGAAAATGAGCAAGGAGCCGCCGTTACTGTCAATGGTGAGAGCTACCGCGCCATGATAAACGATTTTTTGTTCCCGGCATTTGAAGAGGAGGACATAGGCATTATTTGGTTTCAACAAGACGGCGCTCCGTGCCACACAGCACACATTTCAATTAATCTTTTGCGCACTGTCTTCGAAGATCGAATTATCAACCGAAATGCTGATGTGATTTGGCCGCCTCGGAGCTGTGATTTGACGCCGTTGGACTATTATCTGTTCTACCAGAACAATTATTTTAGAGCTAGCTTGACAGTTCAAAAAAATGTAAATTTGTTTATATAATGCAAGTATTTTAAAAATTAATTTACATGTGAAAGTTAAAAATTAACAGTGCAAATAAAACTTAACTGAAAATTATGAAGGTGTAGCTGATCGTCATAACAAATGGAAAATGATTATTGTGTTTTAATTCATAATTATGTGTAGTTTTGTGTTGTGTATTTTTCAGGTAGAGAAATTCATGTTGTACAAAATGTTGTCCGTTTTGAGCTGCAACAGTAGGTATTAATGGCGAAGTCATGTAGGTCATCCTTTAGTAGAGTGGTGCCAATGCAAGTTGAAATTTTTCGTTAGATTTTCATATCGTCTGCGTGTATTGAAATAATCGAGTATTTAATCACGTACTCAACGTCACTCCTCCGAGTACTCCTGATGTAGCTATAAAAGGTCCTGACGAAAATACCTATACGTAAAGTAACCGATACCTGCAGACGTGAGCGCAGCCATAAGCCAGATTTAGTGGGTAGTTTTCTTTGTGTGAGACAATTTTTTGCCGAAACAAAATAATTGTGGGAGAAATCAACACTAGATTCTGGCTTTAAATTTAGGTGGTTCTGATATAAATTCGTTATGATCATTTCGATTTACTGACCTTAGAAATCAACTAAGTAAATCATGGCATGAACTAATAGGATGCGGATTGAGAACTTAATCGCAGGCACGGTTCGTCGGCTGAAGTATTGCGTGAAAAGACCACGATGACGAATATAATTTAATGTCTGCTACCGTCACAACTTCCACGAATACCTGACTCTTTATAAACAAATATTATGCTCACCAAAACACCTTAGTATATATATAATTTGCTTCTAGACCACCCGTTGAAATAAAAGTCAAAAATGAAACTCCACGCGAGATTTAATTTAATAATATATCATTTTTTTTTTATTTATAATAAATTTAATATTTTGTTGGTTTGTTTGTTTAAAAAATTATTTATCTCTTGATATATAAAAATCGAATAAAATAACACGAGTAGCAATATATATTTCATATCTTATTATTTTATAAGTAATAAATAGATTAAACCGTATCTTGATCTCGCAGCAGCAACAGCAGCAGCGCGTTATATCTGTCGTTTTATTAGTGTCATTACTTTTCTGTAATTTTATGCTTATGCTTATGCTGCATAACCAATGTGCGGATAGTGTTTTATGTATTTAACCATATTTATGCGGAAGGATTTGGGGTTAAGCAATTAAAATAATAATGTAGAGCAATCTAGATGAGTGGACGCGATTTCTTACGAAACCTATTAAAATTTTTGATGGATCTATCAATCTTACATATATACATAGTTTCGTCTATTTAGAGTACTTAAGTTTCATTCATGCTGGGCCACTCCTTAAATTCTCGGTTTGTATTTTTAGGTATAAAATTCAATTAAATTTTAGCGCAATTATAAACTAAATAAAAATATTTTCGCGGCTAATCCATATACTTAGAGAAGACTTACGTAGATTATTTTTCTCTATAGACCATTTATCACATCTCTATTCAAACCATATTCTTATCTCGTATATATCGTTAAACAGAAGCTAACTACACGATTGATGTTAATAAGTAAAAAAAAAGAATTACTAGCTGTCAGTATTGGAATGCCATCCACCATAATAAATAAGAACAATGGTAAGAAGAAGAAAAATATACAAGAAGTTCCATCTAACTAACTAAATTAATTGAAGAAAAAGTGAAGCATTTCCATTCATTTGGATAATATTAATACCGTGAAGGTGGAATGAATTATTATATTCAAATAGATTGATGATTGTACCAGGAATGTATAACAGGATAGGCTTTGTTCTAAGACATTGTTTAAGATATGTTTTATAAAAATTAAATATAAAATTTTGTGGTTTATATAAATGAAAAATGAATCACAAAAATATTGATGGATTGGTGTACGAGCTGAAATTAAAGGTCTTGTTTTATATATTTGTCACACACAGACGATGTCGAATTGTCTTACATCCATTTTATGTGTCATCTTATTAAATAAAAAATTTAAACCAAAACCAAAAACAATAATCAATTTAATTGAAAATCATATATATGGAAATACTTAAGCGATCATCAATTTTATTCATGTATATGGGAAAATGTTTTAGGTTATTATTTTAAAGGTTCGTTTAGTTGTTAATCAATTAATCATTTACGATTTCTTTTTGTTTTATTGGAGGTGTAATCCGTGTGTATATCCAAAAAATTTCCCGACCATCTTAAATTACATTTGGGTGATGGGAGTTTATTTAATTATGGTACTTAATTGGAAACGGTTCGAGAGCACAATTAAAATATGAAATAGTTTTTATTCTAACATAATCCTCCCGAATTGACAATACATATGAAACTTAGTTCGGGAAATCAACACATCGCACACCGAATTTATTTAAAGGCAAGAATTATTACCGTCGTCGGGCTGATATGAACAAGAATTCGGTATGGTTGATGTGTAAACATAATTATATTGTGAACAGCTTATATGCAGCTGTCTATGTGTGTAGCACGGATATTCCAAATTTCCGAATTCGAATGGCATATCTGTTGAAATCATTGGCGCAACAGTACATCTTCTCCTATAAATTTGTCATTGAAAATTGCAGCTTCGATGATATTGTTCATCATCTTTTTTATGCGGTTTCATGGTACCCAAAGTCGTGGTAGATTGATGTTTCAAATAAGAATGATAGGCACGCCAATTTTTAATACTAAAGCGAGCAGTGGCATTCCTGGAAAATCAAGTTGTTAAACCCAGTTTAACATGAGCGATAGTATGATGTTGCAATGAGTCGACCTTGCAATGATTTGGACTATTACAACCGAGCCAACTAGGGTAATCAATAATATTCAGGCATTAGCCAGGAAATCCACTTACAGCCTCAGATCGAGTCAACAATAACCGGTTCGAATTTAGACAACGACGACAACAATCAAGCATGATGGATGCGTTGCTGGAACTCCAAGAAGGTATGGCGGAAAAACTAACTACAAAATGGGCGGATCAGATAAAAAAACCAAGAGGTATCTTGAGGCAAAACAGGCTCGAAAAACTTCAAGGATATTTCGATCAATATAAGCTCAATTATGATCAGATTGTGTCCACCACTGCACCTCTCGAACCTACACGTGAGTACTTCAACGATAGAAGAGTTACAATAAACACAGTCAATACATTTATTGACGAATAAGAGTTTTATACCATATGAAATACGTTCAGCTACGGATCTACTAAATACCAATACATCCAAAATAGCTCTAAAATTTAAACCAAACACGATGAACAGGGTAATGTCGCAGAAAATGCTACTTGTGATGTCAACCCATGGAAATTCGACAAGAAGCTATAGAAATCTCACACTTCTACGTATAGATTACATGAAGCGGAAGGGATTCGAAGATACATTTCAAAAACTGGTGCACGGTAACAACTAGCTAACAAATACACACAAAGCGGCCTGGAAAATATTACAAAACAGATTGAACAGTAGAAGAATGCTCGTCTCGAACCTGCCCAGTCTACTCAAGCAACCAACCATAAATATAGAATCTGCGTCAGCCATCAAAAGCCTACATGATACCGAGTGTTTTGTACGCAATAGGAAATACAGGGATTAACATGGAAACATGGGGTCCACTCATAATTCTAACAATATCAAAAAAATGGACCATGAATCAAGGCGATTATGATAGACAAGGCGTTTCCAAGCACTAGAATCAATTGGGTTTAATAGACCAGTGCCAATACATCAATCAAGATTTCAACCACCAAAAGTGCCTTCACAACAAGAAGTTTCACAAAATTAAAGAACGTCAGCGTTTTATGAACCTAAGTCTCACAAGAGAAGAATCAAATGATCATGTTACACAACCTATGTAGAACTTGCCTTTCACATTACCATGAGACATTGCCCTGCAACAGCCATACCAAGTGTTCGATTTGCAAAGTTGCCTATCACAAATTATTGCACAACAGCAAGAAACCTGTATCAGTTATACAAAGCTAAACGTTAAATCAACGCTCAACAACGACTCTGATTCAGTCCCTCTCCAGAAATATGCATATATGGTGGTTCGATTTACTTCGAGCACTAATCGATCCTGATTTGCAAGTTACATTTGTGTCGCGACAAGCAGCACAACAACTAGGACTCGCAAAAACTAGGGTGTTAGCTGGGGTTTCCGGAATTTCAACACCAAAAAGGAAAGTCATATGAACAAATATCAATCAACATAAGCCCTAGAGTTCCAACTATATTCAACGTAGATGCACAGGCCTTAGTTCCGAAGGCAATCGCGATACCATTTCGACACTCCTGGGCCCATTGTTCTACTAATAGACGCCGACACATATGTTGAAATAATGTTGCAAGGGATAAAAAAGGATCTTCTGGCCGCCTCAACTAAAATGTCCCGGCACATTAACTGTTATTGATAATCAGCTGACACAATTTTGGAATTCAGGTGATCCACATCCAAAACGGAGTCTAACCATTGAAGAAATAAATTACGAACAACCAAAACCGAAAGCAACAGCCACATTGATTTACATGGAAATCCGATTCCATAGAGACGAGGAATTCAAAACTACCTATCACGAATTCGAGCACGAGTGCATTCAACTCGGTCAAATGGAATTAGTTTGATGCCTCTTATAAAACTTCTTAAAACCTCTTTCTCAACCAGATAAAGTTGGCAGGGCTCACCGTTCAGGGCGATCTAGTAACAATTTTAATACGATGGAGAAACATCTTTACGCATTTACAGCTGACGTTGAAAGGATATTTCGCCAAATTATCATAGCAGAAGAAGATTCTAACTTCCAACTAATATTATGGTGTTCATCCCAAACCAAACGAATGCAAACCTATAAATTAAAAACTGTATCATATGGCACAGCATCGGTATCATATCTAGCAACAAAAACACTTCAACAACTAGCAGAAGACGATGCAGCTAAATATCCGGCCGGCGCACAATTAGCTCTAAAGGAATTTTCTGTGAACGATTTACTATCGGGTGGGAACACCTTAGAAGAAACAACAATCGCGCAAGATCAGTTATACTCGCTACTATCTGGAGGAGGCTTCAACTTAAGAAAGTGGAACTGTAATAATAAGGGAATTCTAAAACATTTGCCAGAGAACTACAACCACACTGGACTACACGCGATCCAGTTTGATGAAACAGTAAAGACTTTGGGCCCGTACTGGACAAATTACAAGCATCAGGCCTATGTCCCATCGGGTCAAGCATATGCAGCCGTGGTTTATACAAAGATTGAAGGCGTGTTACGGATTATTGCTGCAAAAACTAAAGTAGCTATCATTAAATCTAACAATGGAATTAAGTACTGCAGTCCTACTATCAAAATTCCCCCTCAAAATAAGAACTGCCTTGGATGTAAGCGAGAGTCAAACATTCTGCTGGAATGATTTTATGGCAGCATTGGGTTGGATAAAAGAAAATCCATACAAAATATTTGTGGCCAACAGGATAACTGAAATACAATCAAATACCAATTCAAGTCAATGGCACTATGTGGAATCAAATGAAAACCCAGCAGAGTGTGTATCGAGTGATATAAACCCGAAACAACTGCTGCCCGACTTGGCAAAAACTTACAACATATCCAACTTCAAACCATAATAAACAAGAACCTGATTCAGCTGAAAGATCAGAATGGAAAATTATCCAAGTTCTTATTTGTATCGTAAAGGATTCTGTATTCGATTTTAACAGATTATCCTCAATATAGAACGACTAATACGCTCTACAGCTTATTGTCTCCGATAAATGTCCAACTTAAAAACAAACAGCAGAAATAGCGGGTGATTTTTTAAGAGCTTGAGAACTTTTTTTTAAAAAAAAACGCATAAAATTTGCAAAATCTCATCGGTTCTTTATTTGAAACGTTAGATTGGTCCATGACATTTACTTTTTGAAGATAATTTCATTTAAATGTTGACCGCGGCTGCGTCTTAGGTGGTCCATTCGGAAAGTCCAATTTTGGGCAACTTTTTCGAGCATTTCGGCCGGAATAGCCCGAATTTCTTCGGAAATGTTGTCTTCCAAAACTGGAATAGTTGCTGGCTTATTTCTGTAGACTTTAGACTTGACGTAGCCCCACAAAAAATAGTCTAAAGGCGTCAAATCGCATGATCTTGGTGCCCAACTTACCGGGCCATTTCTTGAGATGAATTGTTCTCCGAAGTTTTCCCTCAAAATGGCCATAGAATCGCGAGCTGTGTGGCATGTAGCGCCATCTTGTTGAAACCACATGTCAACTAAGTTCAGTTCTTCCATTTTTGACAACAAAAAGTTTGTTAGCATCGAACGATAGCGATCGCCATTCACCGTAACGTTGCGTCCAACAGCATCTTTGAAAAAATACGGTCCAATGATTCCACCAGCGTACAAACCACACCAAACAGTGCATTTTTCGGGATGCATGGGCAGTTCTTGAACGGCTTCTGGTTGCTCTTCACTCCAAATGCGGCAATTTTGCTTATTTACGTAGCCATTCAACCAGAAATGAGCCTCATCGCTGAACAAAATTTGTCGATAAAAAAGCGGATTTTCTGCCAACTTTTCTAGGGCCCATTCACTGAAAATTCGACGTTGTGGCAGATCGTTCGGCTTCAGTTCTTGCAGGAGCTGTATTTTATACGGTTTTACACCAAGATCTTTGCGTAAAATCTTCCATGTCGTCGAATAACACAAACCCAATTGCTGCGAACGGCGACGAATCGACATTTCACGGTCTTCAGCAACACTCTCAGAAACAGACGCAATATTCTCTTCTGTACGCACTGTACGCATTCGTGTGGTTGGTTTAATGTCCAATAAAGTAAACTGAGTGCGAAACTTGGTCACAATCGCATTAATTGTTTGCTCACTTGGTCGATTATGTAGACCATAAATCGGACGTAAATCGCGAAACACTTTTCGAACCGAACACTGATTTTTGTAATATAATTCAATTATTTGCAAGCGTTGCTCGTTAGTAAGTCTATTCATTATGAAATGTCAAAGCATACTGAGCATCTTTCTCTTTGACACCTTGTCTGAAATCCCGCGTGATCTGTCAAATACTAATGCATGAAAATCCTAACCACAAAAAAATCACCCTTTACATCTCATTTTCAACCTCACGAATTGGAGGTAGCCTTAAAAGCAATCATCAAAATAATGCATTAAGCAGAATTTCAAGCTGAGATCGGGGGCAGATTATACAACTTGGACCTTAACAATACCATAACAATACCTTGCCATAACAATACCAAGAGGCCATCACTTAGCAAAACTAATCAATAGAGAAGCACACAGGATAACATTACGTGGTGAAACCCAAACTACACTTAGGCCTATACATAAAACGGAAATATTGGATATTGGCTAAGAACACCTTCCGGCACATGATACACACAATACAATACGTGCTAGGTTCAAACAGCAAACTTCATAACAATTGATGCGTATTTTACCACCCGAAGGAGTACCTTCGGCAGCCCGGAGGCAATTCATCCTAGCTGTCTTTAAGCGTTTCACATCTCGGAGAGGTTCTTGTCTAAAAATATTCAGCGATTGCGGGACACATTTTGTGGGAGCCAGTAAACGGCTAAATTCAAGCTCAACAACAACAGAAAGGAACAGCTATGATAGTAGCAGTGCTCGGGACCGAGTAGCATTTCATCCCCCCGGGAAGTCCTCACTTCGGAGGTTTATGGGAAGCAGGGGTAAATTCCACAAAACACGATCTTCACAACTACTTGTATCTGGTAGACCAAATCTATGCACTACATGCTGTGAATTTTCCGTGATCCGATAACATTTGCGTAAACGTAACTTAAGGAAACTCTATTCGCCAGTCTTTCTGCTATATTAGGCATAAAACTATAAATAGTTGTTGTCGTCACTCAATTGGTTCCATCTATTTAGCCAAGTTGGTATGGATGCTTTTCGAATATCCTTTTTGAGCTTTTTGAGCTTACTCAGTATATCCCTCGCTATTTGATTGCCTAGAATTTGAACGTTTCTGTAACTAACATCTTGTCGTTTTATTTTGTAATTAGTCAGTCGTTCATCCAACATTATATCGATTGGCATAATTCCAGCTAACAAAGAACGGCATCGGTTGCGAAAGTCCTATACGCTTTAGTTATACGAAAAGAAATTCTTCTTTGTGCGCTCATTAGTGTTCTTTGATGGTGGCAGTTTCTATCCACCCATCCAGCGCAGCCATAAGTCATGAATACAGCCACTAAACCTTCGTATACCTTAGCGAATATATTTTGTTAACACATAGAAAACTTTTTTACTACTTTCTGCAACTCTTTTGACGTGAGAGGTAACACCGAGTCTTTCATCAAAACCAACTCTTAACCACTTTACCGATGACACCAACTGAATTCTCCTTACATCAATTGCCACCAAAGGTTGCTTCTTAATGTCAAATGAACTTTGAATTGGATCATTACGGTTTTGGGGGAGGATAGCTTCATATAGTTGCTATTGCACCAATTTATCATCCTGCTTATGGCGTTTTGCGTCTTCTATTGAATGCTCAGTCTTGAATTGCCGGCAAACGACATGACCTTGCCGTTCGCGAATGAACTATGTCCTAGAGGTGGGGGCACAATATTGAACCTTGTGGCCAATCTTTGTTTATGCTTTTGGTTTGACACAACGGTAGCTAATCTGTCAGAGAAGTAGCTGCTAATGATCGAAGAAAGATTAAATGGACGGTCCATTCTTCTTAACCCTTTCATTTTAGTAGGCTACCATAGATTATCAAAAGCTCTAGATAGATCCAGGAATACTCCTAAAACATACTATTGCTCTGACTCCTTTAATATGTTGAACAGTTTCACCTTGGCGTCCTCTGTGCACCTATTTTGTCTGAACCCGAACTCCTTATCGTTGTATCTTCCGCTACTCTGGAATATGTTCAACAATCTGCCGGTAATCAATTTCTCAAATAATTTACCTAATACCGACAGACAGGATCGGTATATCTATATCACCGGCCTTTTTGATGATTATTACTTTCCCGTTTTTTCGGTATTTTGGAAAAATTTCTTTGTCCAGACAAGCATTCAGGAGGCTAGTAATACTTGGTTCAATTATTGGCCAAGATTCTTCTATTACCTTGACCTCGATCTTGCCTAGGCTTGGCGCTTTATCTTTTTTCTTGTATATTAAGGCAATCGTGGCTTCTTCCACCCAATTCGTGTTTGCTGCTATGTAGCATTGAGCATGGCATATGGTTTGCTCACTTGTGTCAGCTTCCTCGCAATCATCAGGAAATAGAGTGTTCACTAGAGATTTAGTAGTATCTTCTCAACATGTTGTGGCTTGAGCTGCACTGTCTACCAATGCACTAAGTAATTCAATATGTTTAAGTATTTCTGTGTTGAATTTGTACACAAAGCCCCACGGTTCTGAATTACCATGTTCCGTAATGAATTGCTCTAAGTTGATTTGGCTGATTTTGGTTTCTTCTGCGCACGCTACAAAGGGTATGATTCCTTATGGTAAAACTTTCGGAGTTTTGAATTTTAATACTTTTGACGGTAAGATCGTTTGACCAGAACGTTAAGATGTTCTAGCACTTTTTCACGGCAAACATTTGTCGCACACACTAGTTATTGGTTTGGCCATAACCCGCAATTTTGTCAATATCATCTTCAGATGGTATGTTTAATTGGTTTGCCATTTTCTTCCCAGTAGACTAGAGAACCTAACCCAGTTAGCGTGCTTAAGTGGGTACTTCGGAATCTTATCGCTTATCTCACTTATCGCTTATTTGTGATCACTTGTTCTTCATGGGGGGTTCTTGATTACTCTTCTCACTAATCCGCCCGTTCTTCTTCCTCTCTTCCCTATATGTAGTTTGTTGTCCAACTTCATTCACAACGAAGAGGTTACTTCGGCCAATAAATTCTTCAATGATAATTCCCTTATCATTGGTATCATTGGTTCTCCTATGATTGTGTCATGATCGTGACTTTGCATTAAAATCACCCCTGATTATGATTGGATAGATATATGAATCATTGGATCGTCTGAATATTGGAAGTAAATGCTTACTTGGTAAAATTTACCTATTTCAATTCCTATCCGACCGGTCTACTTTCAACGCATACACAATGCAATTCGCATGTCTATGAAATTTTGAGCACCTCCAAATACCATTAAGGATAGCAATTGTTGCTTGTTTATTATCATCGACTCCGGTGACAACTGATAATACGAGCCGACGGATAGCCATGCCACTTACTCTACTTTGCATACAAAGAAGGCCAATGTTGTGGTATTAACATTGTTTGATCCCGTGTCCGACCGCTTTAGTATTTTGCATGTTTAGTATAATCCTCAATTTGCAGATGTTTGATGAGTTAGTTGACATAAACTGTCTTTCTCATCATTAGGTCCAATGCCATTTTATATGTGGTACATATTTAACTCCAAGAGTGGTTCAATGTTTTTATAGCATTTTTTCAGCAGTCACACTTTGGTGCCTCTATCTTTAAACAGACCGTCTGGTGATGTCGAGTATCACAGCAGTGTCCACACATTTGATTTTTTTTTTACAAAATTTTGCAATGTCGCCAAACGCTTGGTAATTGAAGTACCTTGTGACCCTAATTAAACCTTTTAATTCCTGCATGGGAAGCAACCAATGTATGTATATTCTGCGGTTTTTTATTAAGATATTTCGTACGGCCGGTCTTAATCCAATAACCCAATTGACTATCGCTGCATTTTTTAGCCCTGATTTGAAACTGTGTTTCAAATCCTAAATTTTTTTTGTTGCACTATTCTGATTGACAATCGATGCTTTAAGGTAGTAGATTATGATATGAGTTAACTTGGTAGTATTGCTACCGTTCCGACAAGTTCTTGTTCGATCAGCACTCCTTTTTGACAGATGTCGCTGACCTTTTTTACAGCAATATTGCTTTCTGTTCTGTGTGAGGCTTTAGGATGTTTTTGACAGCTGTTTTGATTACAGGTGGCTAATGGTTCTCTTGCGACTCAACTACCAGCTTTCTTTCGGATAGATGATCTTTAAGATCGGCTAGCCCTAAGCACATTGTGTGGCCAGCGTCACAAATTGAGCTCAGGCACTCAAAAATCTTGTTTCTGTCTGCAACAATTATTTTGTTAAGAGCTCATATCTCACTCTCTTATGAGGAGAGTGCCGCATTTAATGTTTGGGTACTATTGTGCGTTGCCTGGTCATCGCTTTTAGTGCGTACACTTTGTTGTTTAATAATGAAGATCCTAACCCAGAGGCTATTTTACCTCGTCTCTGACTAAGTTTGTCTCTTCACTGTGTTTAGCCGTGCAGTAAGATTTTTTTTAAATTTTTTTTAAACCTGCACAGTTGAGGATACAGAAACAACTCTTGTATTGTAATTGGAAAGTTATATCTTCTTCTAAAATTGACAATGACTACTCGGTACTTTCTAGATCTCATTAAAATTCTAATACTTTTTACAAATCCTACCACTAAACAAGAGTTATCATAGCCGCTATTCCCTGAATAATTTTTGGAGATGCAGAACACCTCGAACCTTCATAGAATTATTATATTTAAAGTAATTTCCCATTTTGTGGCAATCAGTAATCTATAAATGAAAAATTTTGATTACATTTAAATCAAAGTATTTAAATCAAAACATTGAGATAAGTGCGCAATCGGCCTGTTTTTAATTTATAATAATAAATGATCGTTTGAAATACAGATCATTTTATGAGACTTGAGGGCCAACTCGTTCCAATTGCAGAGTAAAACCTTTCTAATTTTTTAAAATAAATTACTCCGAGAGTGGCCTCGAGATGCGATCTTGAACGTAAAATTCGTCATCAAACGTTCAAAGTGCGAAGAACGGGAATGCAAAGAACGGAATTCTGGGTCCGATGGTGGATTATTTCTGGTTCCGATGGCGGCCAACAATCGATGCTTATGACATGTGTTCTGATGTTTCGAAACGGAAAATTTTAGAAGTTTGCTGATCACCTTCCGAATGAGTATAATATACCGTCAACAGAGAATTATTAATTTTTCTCGTGTGCCTTTCAACCACTTTAATCCGTGCACTATACAGAAAAATTGCTTCAAAAATATTTTAAACATAATAAGATTTTTTTTCTAACTAGGTTAATTATATTAGATTCCTTGGTAAACAAAATTCTTTTTATTTTAATAATATAATTTAAGATGCTAGCACGATAAAAAAAAATTGGGCGGTTTTACTGTACGAGTACATAAATATTATTAAAACGAATTTTTTATTTAGGCACATGTACATAATATTTTTATATGCGGTACTCACCGCGGTCTTGTCATTTATTTTTATGTCAACTTTTCATTTCGAACAATAAAAATGTTCGTCTATTTATTGTCTAATTCTCCATCTTGTCTCCAATCAAAAACTAAAAATATTGTTTAATAGTAATTCCAAAATAAATTGTTTAGTCTTTTAAACAAAAAAAAAAAAAAATTAAAACGAAACAATACCAACAACAACAAAAAATGTCGGTAAGTTTATTGATTTTTATGATCATGTCATTCATCACTCCTCCTCAAAATGGTAAAAATGTACACGAATATTACGGGTACCCCGTATATTATGAACATAAAAAATAGCAACCAAAAATCATGAGCCAACTAAAAAAAATTTTATAAAAATAAAATTCAATGGATTTCATAAAAGCTACCGAAAATTAAAATTTATATTTTATTTTATTATTTTATTTTTAAAACGTCGCGCAAACCATGATCACATTTCAATCAAGATCAACAGATCAAATTCCTATCAATGAACCGCGATTTATATATAAAAAAAATAATTCTGTGTATTTACAGTGGCTTAATACTGTGCACGAATCATGCTAATAAATTTAGAAACAAATTTATCGATGCTTGTGAAACTTATACCAAAAATTTACAGCGTTAAATTTTTCCGAATGGATATGTCCCAGGGGGAAATTTTTCTAAAAGTTCTAACGATTCTATGAGTTCAGTGTTGTTCAAATTGGTGAAAAATTAAAATTCTTGGGTGAATAATGGTTACTTTGGAAACAAAATTCGCCGTCGTAGAATTGATCGAGTAGCTCGCTTGTAAATTGATGTTAATTTTAACTGTTCAAAATTCCACCGACAACAAAAGGATCCAGTATTCGTAGTCATGTTTGGTTTTGATGACGTCACACCAAACCGTTCTGTGTAACTATACTTATAGTGATCACGTTCATTTCACTATTAGGTGAATTAATCACTATTATATTAAGAGGATCAATGTGTAACATCGTCCCAATGAACACACGAAATAACATTGAAGACAATATCTACATACCACAAAATTTAAAGGACTGTGGTAAGGTTTTTGTTAGAATAGATAAAGTAAAAACCGGATTAACGCCACCCTAGGAAGGTCCTTTTCCGGTCCAGCGTAGATTTCACAAACATTTCGTTGTATATTATAATGGAAAGAATGTATCAATCTCAATCGATAGACTTAAACTAGCATACACGACAGACGAGATTAAAATAATGGCTCCGTATGCTTGTTTATCTAACCAGCGACAGGTAAAGTTCAAAAATGAATCACGAATTGTCTATTTATATATATATATATATATATATATATATATATATATATATATATATATATATATATATATATATATATATATATATATATTCTGATTTTTAGTTCATCATCCGTATTTTGTAACAAAACTAATCGATCTTTTCTATATCGATAGCGGTGTGACAAATAGTTGATAATTGAGTTTCTTCTGTACGTGACAGTGTATCAGGTAGGACGTTGCTTTCATTTTTAAGATATCTTATATCAGTTGTAAATTGTGAAATATAATCGAGCTGACGACTTTGACGTGGGCTTCTTTCTGATTTAGGCGCGATCGCTGAAGTGAGCGGCTTGTGATCTATATTGATAAAGAATATTCTGCCTTCTACAAAACATCTAAAATGTTTAATGGCACATTTCTCCAGCCGAACAGAAGTAATCTGCTTTTGACCGAGAGTTGCCAGCAACTCTCGGTCAAAAGCAGATTACTTCTGTTCGGCTGGAGAAAGCATTTTAGAGAAGAAACTAAGAGGCTCCCAATTTTTACCATTAAGTTGTTTTTTTGATACGTAGCGTTCCATGTTCCATAGGATGTGCTAGTAGACTAGCCTGAGCGAGAGCAACTTTGGTATTATTTAATGACGCCTCACATTCAGGTGGCCATGCGAATGGGTTCTTTTTAGTCACCTTGCCAAGGTTGCTGAGATGGTCGAATAATGGTGCGAGTGGAACACAAAACGCTGCACTTGCCTAATTGAAAGTAGGATGGGGAAAGGATTGTATGGCTGCAATTCGATCTGCAGATGGTTTAATGCCATCTTTAGTGATTTGATGCCTGAGGAAATTAAGGGATATTGCTCCAAATTCACATTTAGAAGGTTTGATTGTTAAACCAAATTCTGTTAGTCCAGCGAATAAAGAATGGAGATGTTCTTGATGTTTCGATATGTTTCTGCTACCTACCAAAGTGTCGTCAATATAGACTTAAACGAAATCTAAATTTTTTGTAACCTCGTCCATAAGACGTTGGAATGTCTGAGCAGCATTTCGTAGTCCGTATGGCATCCTAGTGAACTCAAAGAGTCCAAAAGATACGGTAATGGCTGTTTTGTAAATAACTTGTAAGGCCACGGGTATTTTGTGGTAAGCTGGCACAAGATCTATTTTCGAGAAAACAGTACAACCTCTAAGGATACCTATCCGGTACCGTGATAACGTTCAATCGGCGGTAATCTCTGCAGGGGCGCCAGCCGGATGCTCGGTTTGTCATGTATTAGTAGAGGGTTACCTTCAGTTAGGTGATCTACGAGTATCCACCGAACTCATTGCAAGTTTGCTTTGATAATCGGTTTCTCAATCCATTTTTCGGTTCTGGTTCTGCTAGTTTTCTGTAACTCAACCGAATATCTTGGCAAGAATGGGAGTAGCCTAAATAATTTTTGTACGACAAAACGAGTCTATAATAGACCTTTAATTATCCATTTGGTTTTAATATTTTTTTATATGGGTTATAATTTTTTGGAGCTTTAAACTAACATAATCATATTGATGAGATTATGGTCGAAATTTTTCAATTGAACCTTTAATTAAGTATATAGTTTTTTAAGGTTCTGAAGGATGAACACTTATAATTTGAGGGACTTAACGTACTAATCTTAAACGTAGATGAAAGTTGACCTAAACCTGTCCTAAAAAACAACAAAACATAAAACGTGTTTGTAAAAAGTTGCGATATTACGAATAATACAATAAATCGTTATATCGAGATATTTTGTTAAAAAATAAATTCGCAGTTCCTGGTAAAATCTTAAGATACCAAAACCTTAAAAAATATTTTGGTTCAGCTTGGATTTCTATCTTATTATAAAAAAATCTTTCCTTCCCCAAGGTAGTCGAGGAATAAAATACCTTCTGCATCCCAAAATACGGAGGCCAAAATCTTATCGGCCGACATTTGTGTTTTATAGGACGCTTTGTACGCATTTTATTGGCTGCATCTACTTATCTGATTGACGATTTGTTTCCGGAGTGTTGTGGTTTATCCATGTTTGACCCATCGTCATACAGCAAAGCAAAAAATTCTATGTTTAGTACTGTTAAACAGCTCCAATCAGCACTCTGAATCACCAACGCGTCACTGCGTTTTGATTTCTATAATGTGTCAAACATCTCACGCAACTTCACTTTATGGTTTCAAAATGATTTTGTGTACTTTTTTTTATCTTTTCTGGAATAACTGCCGAATTCAGGTAACCAGAGCGTTCACGGATGTGCGTTGTGCGGTATTTTTTCCCATGAAAAAATAGAGTTTAATGCACAAACGAAATTCGTTTTTTCCCATTATTCTGAAAATAGCAAAAGTTGCGTTACAAAAACAACTATAATTTGGAAGGTAAAAGTTGGATTGTCATAAAATTTCAACACATATTGTTTGAAGTTTGGTGTCAGGCTCGGAACTTATTGGTCGACGATTTATACATATGTTAAGATTCTTTTAGGCCACATCATACCGAAAACCACTTCAATTTTGACCTAATTGGGTGATTCTGGTGTTTAGGACAGTGATGGCGATTGGCATCGACTCGCGGTAAATCACTTGTTCGGTTTTCCTAGTTTTCTCGGAAAACCTAGGGACCCAACAAGAAACTTACTAGGCTACATCAAACCGAAAATCACCTCAATTTTTACCAAATTAGGGTGCTTAGAACAGCGAAATTGGTATCGACTCTTTGTAAATCACTTGTATATGGTACGCAACTAAATTGCCAAGATTCACACATAGATGGTGCTAGCGACACATCTATAGTTGTCGTTTACGTCAGAAGTTGTGTTTTGTTCATAGCGTGGATAGTTGTTAACGATAACCAGTTGTAATACCAGCACATATCGCACAATTTTTTTTGTTAAGAACGAAAATTTCGAGTTTTGTGCCAAAAAACAGCACTTGCGGTAAGTTTTGCTCTTCTGTTTCAACTTGAAAATAAAAATGTAGAACTGGCTTCAGAAATGGCGATTTCCACATTGAGGACAAGAAGCGCTCCGGAAGACCAAAAACATTTGAAGAAACCGAGCTGCGAGCGTTATTGGATGAAGATACGCAAACTCAAGATCAACTTGCGGAGGCATTAAACACGACTCACCAAGGTATTTTCAATGGTTTACATCCTATGGGAAAAATTCGAAAGGAGAAAAAATAGCTGCCGCTTGAGTTGACTGAGCGACAGGTGGAAAATCGAAGAGCCGCTTGCGAAATTTTGCTTTCACGGCATGGAAGAAAGAGCTTCATGCATCGAATTATTACGGGAGATGAGAACTGTTTTTTTTTAAAGAATCCCAAACGAAAAAGTCGTGGCTTTCACCTGGCGAAGCATCAACATCGACGGCATGGCCAAATCGCTTCGGAAAGAAAACAATGCTCTGCGTTTAGTCAACGCTACCGGCAACAACTCATCAATCTGAACCATGAATTGCTCGAAAAACGGCCATAATCGTCCAGAACACCATCTCAAAATGAGATGGAATCTGCTACCGCAACCGCCTTATTCGCCAGACCTGGTCTTCTCGGATTATCTTTTTTTCCGGTCGATGGCGCATGACTTGGCAGGGCTACACTTCGCCAGTTTCGAAGAAGTGCCAAATTGGTTGAATGAATGATTTCGGTCCAAAGACACGTCGTTTTATCGTCGTGGTATTCATGTATTGCCAGAGATATGACAAATACTCGTATGTGTAGATGGCGAAGGACAAGACTTTGATTAAACCAATTTTTATATTTCTATAGAAATTTTTAATTTTGCATTTTAAAAAAAAAAACGGAAATTTAGTTTCGCACCTAGTAGATTATCCTAAGTTTTTTCGGAAAATCCTGAAATTTCAATTTTTTTTTCATTATATAGAACCCAGTAGCATCTCAATATATTCGTCACTTACTGACGAATACTGGGTTTATCTAACCGAAAAACACACTTTTCCTGTTAACTCCTATAAATCAGCTTGCTAAGCTGATTTATAGGAGTTAACAGGAAAAGTGTGTTTTTCGGTTAGATAAACCCAGTATTTTTTATTTTGCTGGCGCTACGTTCCATAGAGCGATTTGGCCGCCCTAATAACCTAATAATGATTAGCCATGTCATGTTCCCAAGAGTGCTGGAAGGCGCGGCTGTTGCTGTTCCCATGCGGTAACCCAAATTTGTACTAACACATTCAACGGTTGCTTGGCGTCGATAATGTAGTTGTTGCCGCATTGTCTCTCCCTGCAATGCGCTCCCAATTAGACCCCGCATACGACCCAATAGTATCTCAAGATATACGTCAGTTAGCATTCTGGATTATACGAGACCCCTGGATAAATTCAGAAAATTATATGTTTGAACTAATGTATACAAATACTGATTTGGCCACCGTAACCACAGTAACATTTCAATATATATGTCAGTTAGCATGCTGGGTTATAGGAGTTTTTCTAAAAAATTCAGAAAATTGTACGTTTTCGATTTATAGTATTCCAAGAAAAAGTTGCCTGACCTAAACGCCATAAACTTTTAATTTTGTTAAAATTAACATGTTTTCCGATTAGATGAAACCTAGTAGCTTCTCTTAGGTGCTTGCCAGATGAATGACGCTACCTAGCCACAAGAAATTTCCAACATGAAGTACAATGAATCAGTTGCCTGAAATACAAATAACTATGCACGAAAAGAAAGATTATTTAACGAATAGTTTGGATGCAAAAAATGAACCTCGCGTCCTATATGAGTGAGTGCATATGCTCAAAATGAGGTGTGGGGTTCGCGAAATTTTCATTAATGAATAACTGAATAAGATTATTGTATACAAACACAAATTGGCTGTCCTAAATATCCAAAACCACAAATTTTGTAACATCGCAATATATACGTAGCATGCTGGTTTATAAGTGGTTCCCGGAAACAATTTTACGTTTGATTTATGGAACAACCAGGCAAATTTTGGTAACCTAACGACTCAGAAACTCTAATATTGATTCAATTATAGTGGAATTAAATATTATTGAACATAATATTTAATCAATTTTTGTGGATGCTTCCTATTTGTTTTGCAGAAGATTTGTTATATTTGTGATTTGAAATCAGCTGCATTAAGAGATTGAACGGGCTGCGGCTTGTAGGGAAACAGATGTAAATGGGAATGCATTATTCTGTGCATTTTTATTGGAAACCCCTACTGTTTGGATTGTAGTAAGCTCAATATTTTCCAATGAACGACTTGTTCGATTTCTTCCTGTGTTCTTCCTGTTCCAGTGGTTCCGTCCTGCTCAAGGCAAGCCACTAAACGTCGAATTATTTGGCCAGCAGGCGTCTGTTGACGGTATGTACTTTGGAATTCTCGATAATTGAGTTATTAATCCGGATGTACATTAAAACTATTGCGCCAAGAAATTCAAAAATAAAATTAAAGAATATCAAAAGCAAATGGGGTGAGTAATTTTCACGTAAAAACGGCGAAATCAAGGGATTCGATTTAGGACAATCCACGCAAATCATCTTATGAGTTTAATACTAAAGCGAATTAAACTACCAATTTATATTAAAACACACTAAAATCACAACGTTTAGGCAATCGCATTGTCGATAACGGGATATCTAGATTTTATTTAGTTGTATTTAGTGCGTTCGCAGTGATTATTAATTTTAATACATCGAGTTCGGTTTTTCTCGAGTTACCTTCAAATTTTACGATTTTAATGTAAAATAGTTCTCGCAATTGATGTGTGTTGTCATTAATTTTGTATTAAAAGTTGCTATATTGTGTAGACTTTGTAATTTTGTGTTTGAATTGGTTTAACGTGACGAAAATGTCTTTTAATTTTACTAAGTGGTTTGTGAAGTGATTTTATCGATGTTTGTTGGGCTATTTAATGTGGTGAGGTAGGTTTTGTTAAAAAGCGTTGTATAGTTACATTTTTTTATTGAAAGTAAAACCCATAGGAATTTCCATTATTTTATTACTGCTATGCGACAATAATTTATTTTATACAGTGATACAATAAATTATTCGGACACAATTATATTTAACAGTCGGATATTGCAAACACTAATAATACGAATAATTTGTATCTTAGTACATAACATAATTCATAACACCATTTTTTATGATAACTATTCTTGATTTCCATTACAGGTGGTGGAAGTGATCCTTCGCTTACTACTTATAAGCCACTTATCAAGTAAGTAAAGTTTTACTTTAGTGTTTTTATGTAGTATTCTTAAAATCAGTAAGTATTTTAAAAATTTAAATAAAATAAATAATTTTATAGGCAGAAAAGTAGTAAACGTTTCGGTTGGACACCCTGTATTTAAAATACTTAATATTAAAAACCATACTCAGAACTCATATTGGCATCTCATTAGTGTCATGAGACTTCTTAAATCAATTTCCCCGAAATTACAACACTATTTAGCACGCGAATCGAGGATAAAACGTTTCCAGGTGTAATGATAAACATGATGCATCCCATCAATTGGCAGGTATCTATTTGTAATTTAGCCATCTCTGTTTCTGATTCCACCCTATCTAATGTTGCCATGATGTTGAAACTAATTTCGACCGCAGTTTTAATTTTGATTTGGATTAAAAATTTCGTAGCTATTCCTGATGCTTGAACGTTATATGAACATCATCTGTTGTTTCTTTTCGAACTACAAATATCCATTAATTTGGAGCGTGATAAGTGACATCAAAATACCATTAGCTGTAATGCTATTAGATGAGTGTTAACAGCTTTAATTTTCACAAATTCGGCTTCTTATTGGTCAGCTTCGCGCTGGGTTCGAACATTTAGCCCCCCCTTCTCTTCATCCTTCGCCACTTTTGACTGCCCAGCTCTTTGAAATCAATGCTTGCTTGAAATCAAGATGGGCTTGTGCTACAGCCAATACACCACAAGTGGATAGCAAGACTAATAATATATGAAAAACCTTGACGTTCGATGCCGTCCTGGCAGTGATGGGCTTTTACTCGGAGCTGAAACCAGTGAATTATGGGCAGTGTTGACGTGTGCCGCTAGGGAGCCTAGTTGTGAAACCTGTTTCGAATCATCCTCAACATGCAGCTAGTTTTACGGTAGACTGTTTGAACGTTGCTTCCTGGCACTTAACTGTTGCAACACGCACTAAATCATCTTTGCCAACATTTATGGCAATAATCCGCCACAACTTCGATTTGGCTCAGGGTAAAGCTATTTTTACCAAAATTTTGAGGTGGAAAGGAAACGTCTTTCTTGTGCAACCACCAATTTAAGAACAATTCGTGACTAATTCGAGGTTAGCAATCTTTTGAAATAATTCTATCAAAGTATTTCTTTGATTTGTCACATACACTGATATTAACCACTTGTTTGTTTCTTTAGGTAATTTCTGATATTGTTCTGCACCGCTTTCGAGCCCCTCTTGTCGTGATGTCTTGTCAGCAAGGTTGTCCTATGATCTTATATGATACCATGTTATTGTTTAGAGCATTCGTGTTATAGCTGGGATCCTATTTGCAATAAATGTTTTCTAAGCAGTTTGCTTCCTCTCTTACAGTTATTTAATCGCATTGCTTGTAATTACAACATGTAGGTTTTATTAACCTTGATAGTAACAAAGCTCACAGCTCCAACCGGAATTGAAATTGGTAACTTAATTGTTTCCGCTATTCCGGTTTTTACTGCTGTTATACTTGTGTAGGCAATTCTGAATAACTGTTCAGCCGGAGGCAAATTTTGATATCATTCAATGGAAGAATTTAAATGAATTGGATAAATTGCTAATTTAAACGATTAACTACAATGGTTTGGTAAAATTTCCATCGACCGTGTACTACAAGTATAAAGTTTAGTTGGCGGAAAACCCTATAGACCACCTAAAAATTTGTGTCACTTGAATGGGAGTATGACTAATATTTTTAAATATATTTCCGCGGAACTAAAAATTCAACCGGTATACATTTCAGGCAACAAAATAAACAAAAAGATTTACCAGCCAATCAATTTGTCATTGAATTACTTTTATTGATGTGGTTGAGCCCAAATAAACAGCTGAAACTTTGGCCAAAGTTCTGGCTTTTTTGAGCTGTACTTTAAATTAAAAGGCGTTTTAATCATAGATTTTGCATAGAAAGGAGTTTCACTATTTGCTTTTTGATTGGGCTTTCTGGAGCCTTTAGATTGTAGAAAGTCATTTTAAAATGTAATTTTCGTGCTGATGGAACTTCGTCAATTCTTATTAGAAGTTGATCGAATTGGGATTTTAACAAGAGCTTTGTATAAAGTTCTAATCGATTTAAATTCGGACAAAATTGTGATTGATTTGTAAATTTCGTTTTCAAGGAACCCGGCGCATCGTTTGTTTCATCTCTTGCCGTTATGTGGGCAGAACTTCGTTCGACCGACTATTTTCTTACAATACTGATTCCATCTCCATGGTTTTGTGTAGGTTTCCCGAATGGAAAAAAAATATTAAATTTACAAAACACAAAACTCTGTTTCATCTGACTTCCATTTTAGTTGGTTATTTTTAGAACCAGTCAAAATCATATGTTGGACATCCATTTCTGTTATTCAAACCGAGTCGATCCCAGTCGATTAAAAAATGGTCAAATCATTTTTGCCAACAAACGGATTTTACTCTATCGGCCTATCGGCTAAGAAATCAGTGTTCTAATCCTGCATTGACCACGTTAGCCTGCCTCAATGAAACCTGTACCATAATTTGTTACACATTTATTACAACAACTCCCGATTTCATTACAGTTACCGTTTTCGAGGAACGAGTAGCCGGTTTAGCTTAAAATTAACCCTGCACCGCCAAAATTGTGACCTTCGATGTAGCTATGATATCGGGATGGTTCTTGTTTTAGAATTTATTACAAATTATTTACATTGAATAAGTTAGTTCAATACCACCCCTTTAATTTGCCTAAGGGTAAATTCACCCTAAAACTATTATTTATTTCAAAAACGCCAATTTAACCAACTTTAATAAATTTTTTTATATCAGACTGCCACCAGATTTTGAGCCAAATGTTCTAGAAGTCTTGTCGAGAGTATGTCGTGTGTAGTAAATTATTTTTGCATAATATTAGACGGAATGGGCATCAAAATATGTAGGTTTCATCAAATTGCGATATATAGGGGAGGGAGAATTAACTTATTCAGGTGCGTACTAAATTATCTTTATCAGGTTACACGGAATTGGCTTCAGAGTGTAAAAGCTTCAAATATGTAATCAAAAGTTCGATTTTACGACGTCAACCTTACCGAGGCGTGTAATAAATTATTTTTGAGTCAGGTTACATGGAACTGGCTCCAAACGGTAAAGGATTCAAATATGTAATTTAATGGTCGATTTTACCACATTTAATAATTTAGTACACCCGAGCGCCACCAGATGTTGGATCAAATGTTACTCGATATATCTTGTGGTGGGCACAAGACCACCAACTTTAACCAGGCACGTCAAAAATATTTTTTTGTCTGGTGTCATGGAATTGGCTTCAAACTGTAAAGTCCTCAAGTAGGTAATTTAAATGTGGAATCTCTACCAATTTTAATAATTTATTACGCCAGACCGCCACCAGATATTGGGTCAAGCTTTACTCCGTGGTTGTTGTGAAAGTAGGTCAACTGCATTTTGGTTTGTAATAAATTATTTTTGAGTCTGGTTACACGGAATTTGCTTCAAACGGTAAAGGCCTCACTTTGTACTACAATAAGGTTGACCTGCCCTCCACAAGGTTCATTGAGTAATATTTGACTCAATATCTGATGGCGGTCTGGTGTACTAAATTATTAAATGTGATAAAATCGACCTTTAAATTACAAATATGAAGTCTTTATCGTTTGCAGCAAATTCCGTGTAATCAGACTCAAAAATAAATTATTACAAACCTGAATAAAGTTGACCTGCCCTTCACAACGACCGCGGAGTATCAACAGACCCAATATCTGGTGGAGGTCTGGTGTGATTTGAAGAGTTTACCGTTTGGAGCCAATTCCGTGTAACCTGACATATAAATAATTTATTACACATCTGGATAAGATGTACCTGCCCACCACAAGTTCGATAGAGTAAAATTTCATTCAATATCTGGTGACGGTCTGGTGTAATAAATTCTTAAATGTGGCAAAACCATCCTATATGTTGCAATTTGAATAAACCTACATCTTTTGTACCCATTTATGCAATAGTCGAATCAATTTATTACACACTTGGATAAGGTTGACCTACTCTCGAAAAGACTTCTGGAGCTACATTTAGCCCAAAATCTGGTAGCAGTCTGGTGTAAAAAATGATTAAAGTTAGTTAAATTGACGTTTTTGAAATAAATAATCATTTTGGGGTGAAATTTACCCTTAGGCAAATTATAGGGGTGGTATTGAACTAACTTATTGAATGTAATTAATTTGTAGTAAATTCTGGTTCATGAACGATCCCGATATCATAGCTACATCGAAAGTAACAATTTTGGCGATGCAGATTTAACTTAAAGCTAACCCGACCACTCGTTCCTCGAAAACGGTAACTGTAATAAAATCGGTAGTTGTTGTAATAAATGTGTAACAAATTGTGGTACAGGTTTCATTGAGGCGGGCTAATTTGGTCAATGCAGGTTTAAAGGACTTATGAAATCAATCTTTCTAAAATCTGTATCTTGAAATCCACGATTATAATTCGCGCCATTTTTATTTACGTGATTTTTATTTCCGGGATTTTGATTTTAGGGATTTTTAACTTCCGCAGTTTGATTTCCGAGATTTTATTCTCAGAGGTTTTGATTTCCGGGATTATTATATCCTGGATTTTTGGTTTCCGGGATTATGAGTTTCAGGATTGTGCTTTTCGGTTTTTTTTTTAAATTCCGTGATTTTGATAATCCAAGAAATTAATTTTCAGGATTTCGACCGTCTCCTTTGTCTTATCTATAGTTTTACAAGGTAAGGCTTTCGCATATGTGAATTCTGATGCGTACAAATTCGTTGTGTCTACCCATTTTACTATTTTGATGTTCTCATGCCATCTCATTCTAGCATTTTAGAATATTCGGTTATTGATTCAAATTGAAAGCGGGTTTTTTTGTAATGCTTAGAATTCCTATGCTCTCGTTTAACAGAATCGTTTAATTTAATTTGCACATTGTATGTGCTTTACACTTTTGTGGGACGAAGAAGTCTTACAAAGTTTCGGGAACTCCCACATTACTAGGAAAATTATACAAACAAAATTATGCTTCAAAATGCAAACCCAGAGTAACTCGTTTGGAATATTTTCGGTGAAGCGTCAGTTTCGGTGAATTGTCGTTTTTGGTTTTTTAGTGATTTGCGTTTCGGTGAATTGGTATTCTCGTACTTTTGGTAATAATTTTCTGTCCAGTAAAAAATACTTCCAACTCTTTTGAAATTGTTAAAATTTAAACAAATATTCTGCTACCCAACGTATTACTTTTGTGACACCCGGCGCCTTAATTTATTATTAAATAAAACTAAACCAAGACAACAATTTTTTTTAAGAATGTTAAAATATTTCTTTTGATTGATTTCTTTAAAGCTAAAAAGAAATATTTTATAATTTTTTTTGTCTAGATTTTAATTTTAATGAGTTTAGGATTATAAAAAGTTTTTTTGAAGGTATTTTGGGAGGTAAAACTGCTAATCACTAATCATCATTTAGTTGATCTTTAAAATTATATATATTTTTTTTTTGTATCTAAGATTGTTATTAAGTAACACATAAGGAGATGTGTTATTAACTTCTGGTATTACCTTTAATGAATTTGATTTTTTAAGATGATTTCGTGCAAAGTTTAATGGGTGGGTGGATTTATATTTGTACAGTTGTTAATGCACTGTGCTTATTTCGAAATGCCGAATATGAATGGAAAAGAGTGACTAGTGGATATTACATATCGTTACCTATCATCTGACTAGGACTTCCAATCCATCACATAATCAGGCTGATTCATCTTAAGCCACCCTACAGCTACTTGTTTATTCATTTGGTTTTTTTTTTAATTTGGAAATGATAAAAATGATGAAATGTCGCTCGGTTAAATTTCTTCATCTTATTCTTAATTTCTTAATACTCCTTTTAAATAATTTAATTCAATTTTTTTGTTGTTAAACACATAGACATTTTCTGTTTTGTTGTCTTATTAAAAATTACTCGTATATGCGAGTGACAAAAAGACTAAGAGGGTAGGGTAACGAAAATAATTTTTTTTTCATCGTCGTCGTCGTATTTAAGATTTGATATATTGATTTGTTTATTCATTTGACAGATAATTATTTTAAGTCTTTATTGATTTCTATCGCACTGTGTATGTTACATATACTTATTAAATTAATATAAATAAGATTATTATATAAGTGTGAGTGTGATTTGATGTGATGTATGCATGACGAAGTTTATACTGAACGTTCGTTGTCCTGATTACAAGACGGAAGCCTTTTTCTTAAATTACAACAAATTTTCGATGTCGGTTTTAAAGAAATTGTTACCAGAAATCTTAAAAACTCAAGTACTTGGAAACAATAATATTTTTATCTTTTTCCTATTATCCTGTTGGATAATCCGTTCTAATTTTTTTCTAAATGATCTTTCGTGTCTACATCTCAAGTACTTTTTTATTGTTAAACTTCTTACTTAATATTTATTTTTGTCGTCTTCCTTTTCAACAAATATACATATGTAAGACACTTACACATTCTTGTACCTAGGTCGATACAATACAAAGCATGGGGACACCAGTAGCAATTTTATTGTTTTAATCTAATGAAACCCCTTTCTTCTCGGGTCTTTTGTTTGAAGGAAACATTAAGTTCCATGCATTGGTTGACATTTTTTGTAGTATTTTTGTTTTCTCGAGTGGTTTGTACTCGAAGGACAATAGTTTCTATTTTGAGTGATTATCAGATCATACTTTTGTGTCGTAAAATTGATATTTTTATTATCTTTTACGTTTTAATCCTGAAAGACGAATAGTTTTTGCATGAGGAAGGACGAATTTAGTGTAATGTACAAAGAAAGTACTTCAAATTAACAAAAGGAATAAATAAGGATTAAAAAGATTAAGAGTTTTTTGTGTATTTATGTGATTTTAGAAAATATTTTTTGCAAACCTACAATTTGCATTGTATTGTTTGGTACTATGGACTTAAGGTGGCGCCTAATTTAAATATTTTTGCATAATCCTGCATTGAAGTGCGGGTTGGTTTATTCTTGTAATTTGTAAGTATTGGAAGGAAAGACAAGTAGCGTATCTGTATATAGAGAAAAACTATCTCAAGTCGATTTTCACCGACATTGATTTATGTGTTAAACAGAATTCAATGCTCTGTATTCAACGAGAGTAACCTTTACACTGAGTGATTATTGATCACACTGATTGATTATTACTATAGGACCTATTACTGGAAAAGTGTGCCGGATAACGCTGGTCCTGTTCTTATAGGATAGGAAAGGTATTTTTTAGAACGGAACGATTCACACATAATTAAACACAACATTATTATAACGATTTCTCACCTTGGGTATGACAATCTTTTTATTAAGACTAAGACCACTAAAGGACAACCCAAGACGATTTACATATAGTCCCCGTAAACAAGCCACAGCACAGCATTAACAATTACTAGGCAGCCACACATTTAACCTAAGCATCATACAACTTTAAATCTGTAAACGTAGTTCTATTGCAGAGAGATAATATAAAAAATGAATTTCAAAAGTGACTTACCACAATAATAGCTAGCTATAAAATTTCCGCTCACAAGAATTTTAGGAGCAAACACCCCCTTAACAACTAAGCAACGAAGAGCACACGCTGCTTTCAAAAGTGCCATACATTACAAAAATCCTCACTCTCTCAAAACTCAAATGCTTAGACTGTCAGGAATTTTTAAAAAACCTAGCCATTTATAAACCATCTGAACGAATTCGCAAAACTTACCATTTCTTCACAGTTTCGTGAGCTAGGCAAATCTGAAGGTATTTGGCCTCCTCTTATGAATGAATATGAACAATAATAAATAATGACCATAATTAAGTTTATACGATCAGGAACAGGTTGGCATTGCAATTTAATTTTTTACATATGCTCCAGATGATGTAATCCAAGGTATGCATTCGGCAATTGGAAGAATTTGGATGTCATGAGCCCCCTTCTGAGTGGCTCGAAAGTATACAAATGTCAAGAATACAAAAAATGCTGACGACTACCGAATAATTATATTATGTAACGTTGATTACAAAACATATTCTAAACAACTTCTTAGCCGATTAAATGGACATTTAAATTTACCACCATCGCATCAAGTGGCTTTCTTGGCCATACGATCTATGTATATACGGATCTCACTAGAGAACAAATATTTTAACTAGGTTAGATTAGGTTAGGTTTAAATGGTGGTTGCTATCGCACACTTAGGCCAATTTTGGTCCATTGTGATACAACAGGATCCGACATCACTAAACTCCCTTTAAAACCATCTAGTGCTATTCACATAGCGTAAAAGATCTCGTACATTACAGCTTTCGATATCAGAGAGGCTATCCATAGTGTATTTGCACAAGTGATCTTGTCTTCTGCCAGCTAGCGTAGGGCATGAGCATAGGAAGTGGACAGGAGTCTCCTTCTCATCCTCGCCATTGCTGCTCCTGCAGAAGTCATTTGTATCCAGACCCAACCTTCTCGCATGATCTCCGAAAAGGCAGGGTCCGGTAAGTACCCTTACAATTCTATCTAAATCACTCACCTAAATACTTGCTTCGCTACCCTACCAGTTGGACTGTCAAGCCACCTAGCATTTATCAAGGGAACTGCTTTCCTATGACTCGTTGCTTTCAACACAGACTATGACTCGCTGCTTTCAGCACATACATAGGCCTTCTTATACATTCCCTCCCTGGTTCCAGTTGGAGAGTCGTAGCGTACATTGCTAATTTGTCTCCCCTGCAATTTCCCTCAACGTCGGAGTGGCCCGGAACCCAGACCAACTGGATATTGAAGTGTCCACTCATTTTGTTAAGAGAGGTGTGATAATCCAATGCCAACTTTGACGCCAGTGAAACTTAATGGCCGCCCGACTCTCCACAAAAGATAGATTTACATTTAATTCCTCACAGAACGCAACAGCTTCCACTCTACCATCGAGCTTGGAGCCGTCGGTGAAGAGTTTAACCCTCCCAGTCTCCACGATGAGACCTCTCTTCCAATCCTTCCTAGAAGGGAGAATCTCTGCATTAAAAACAAGTGGTTCCAGTATATCTGGCGGTACTGGCTTCTCTTGGCCCATGCTGGAAGTCAGTATCTCCTACTCTCCATCTCTATGCAGACCGTGGTGATTTCCCCATTGCAATACATTACGACAGCCTTGCTGCGTCGGTTAATTGAACCCGATGTAGTCGACGGCCTCTTCCATCTCACTCCGTCCACAGTACCTAAACTTTAGGAGGTCCACTTCTCCTCCTCAGAGTCCAATGTGTCCCCCTTCCCCATGCCTAGGAATAGTCGATCCCTCAGTTCCCTAGTTAACCCCTCACTTGGGTTCGCCACTAGTTGCAATTTTAATACTGCTTCTGGATAGGCAACACTCGTCGAGCTTCCCTCAACATGCTGGACCTCTTCCTGCCCCTTCTCAAGTTGCGCGGAACTCGGTTCTTCCCCGACCTCGTCCTTCTTGAACACCTTAAGTTTTATTGAACCGAAGCCGAAATTTATTACTCCTTTGGTTTTTGATTGAGGAGCCAGAGATTCCCTATTGGTTATAATAATAGATAATCTGAAACTGCTCTTCAGGAACCTTCTTCACAATCCTCCTGTTCCTCGTCGAAAGATTAAGATTTCAAACCTGGATAATCTTCAGGAATTCTTCCTGGTTAGTCGGCTCCGTGAGAATCTAGACCATTGTCCTAGGTTTGCTAGGTATTTCCTCCTTAGGAACTGCCGTGAGTTTGGTGCTCCACGTCATACCTCGCCCGACTCCTCGATCGCCTTCCTGTATTAGAAAGCCGATCTCTGATCTGTGCACGCAATCAGCTCAGCCGTCACTGATACCAACGCACGTCCCTACAAATTAGCGGAGGTTCCGGATGTTGCCCAAGGGCTTTGAGAAAAACGAGGTAAAGTATATTGAACACCCACCTCCATTTTTCTCCTGTGATGCTCTCCTTCTCATGGCTCTCGCCCATGACGACTAGCACCAACTCCCCCTCTTTCACAATTTCGCTAAAAAGTTTATGGCCCTTTGGCGACTGTCCAACATGAAGCTTGGCCCGTTTCCTCACATCGGCCATTCGTCCAAGTCCACTGCTCCTCCGGGATTGTAGCCAGTCTGTCCAAGGCACGGAAGGCCGAACGCGAGGTTCTGTATCTCCGAATCGACGGAGCAGTGACTTTCTCTTTCTTACCGCTAGTCCCTGGCTTGCAAGTCTCGGACCCGCTCTTAGCATCACTGACGGCTGGAGTCACAGAACCCCCTCGTCCTTACCAACATTTGAGAAGTGCTGGCCATTTCTTTAATTTAAATTTTTAAAGGATTTAAAATTTTAAATATATACATATTTGGTCGCCAGATACCCAGTTGGCTCCGTTCTGGACTGGACAAGTATCTTTAGATGCGTCTTCAGCCTGGCCGATCATTAACACGGTTCGCATAACACCTTGAGCTGACACATCCGCCACCATTTAGCGTGACCCGCCCCACACCTAGTTTACTTACTTCACCCATAATTGTTACCAAGAAATGAGAACCTAGAGGCGGTGGCGATTGTGAGGCAATATTTTAACAAAAATAAAAGAAAAACGTCAGGCACCTACCAAAGGCCGGAGCAGCTAGACGAGTAACTCAGAGTGTAAAAGAGAAGTTCATCCAAGTTCTAGGATGTTTGAAATCCTAGGACTCTGATCGTAACTCGTAACTTATACCTCGAATTGACGTTACGATGTTCATCGCTTAGCGTTTCGAATCCCTGCCAACTTGGATGCTTCCCCGGATTGACAGCCATCTCAGAAGCAGGATTTTGTGGAAGAGGTAATGCAGGGTGATGCAGAAGCAATCAACAGCACCTGTGCGAACCTTTAAAAAGCACAAAAACCAAGTAATGAAGCGTGCAGCATTAATATTGAATATTTGAAGAGTGGTGCATACGGCTCTTAACCCCAGATTCATGAAGGTACTAAGAGAAAATCAGGGACCTCTTCCCACCAACAAACGAGGCCGTCCTTGGCACGACGAGCAGCACGTCGAAATTGATTCATATATTTTAACCAAGTTCGCAGCATTCACCAACGCTGGATCGTTTATCATCAAGGAAATTCAACGCAAAATGTTTTACGTCGACATCAAGTAGTTAGCAACGGTGAGCCGAATAATTGCAAAAGCCCACGTATATTTCGTTGTTGCTGTATTCATAGACAAAGTCGGAATATTGAGCGTGGGAGGACGTCTATCGAATCTAGAGTGCGCATTCAACTTGAAATATCCAGCCACATCTAGGAAATCCATTTATTCAATCTACATCCTGGGCGAACTAAAGCTACAATTTCCGATCATTAATGGTCGTAACTCAGATCGATACTTGTATCAGAAATTTATCAAATGCATTCGACAGAAATACCGCACAGTTCATGGGAAATTTACCAAAGCAACGTTTGACTGTATGGTCTTTTTACAACTACTGGTATGGACCACGCTGGTCCAATTATAGCAAAACTTGGAAGAGGTAAATTTCCGTGGTGTAAAACATGCATCTTTTTGTAAGCTTTGCAACCAAGGCAGCTGCTCATATATAATTAGTTTCGGACATGACCAAGGAAGCTTACATCGCTACTTTACATCATTTCATAAGTCAGAGAGTATTTCTGCTAAAATCGTTAGAGATAATTGAACAAACTTGTTGGTGCAAAGCGCGAACTACTACATCTCCATAAACAATTTCTCAACCATCAATCAAGCAAAGTAACATTTTTCGCAGACAATGATTAAATTCTCAGGCAACCCAGCTAGTGTTTCTTATTTTGCAGGACTTTCGGAATCGAACATCAAATTCATTAAATACCACTTGAAGCGAGTCTATACTATTATGACGTTTAAGGAAATGATGAGAAGCCCTACTTAACTGAAGGACTATTGTGCGGATGAGCGCCGATTTTGAAAATTTAAAAGTGTTTACTCCAGGGCATGGATTCCCGAACCAAACCTTCAAACAATTCTGATCTCCCGACTATACAAAGGGCAAAATAATCAATAAAGGGTTTGAGCTTCTGGAGGAAGTGGTGTCTGGAATATCTTCACATTTTACAAAACCTCGATAGTGGAGATAATAAATAACAAATTATTATATCGATGGTCGCGTCCTTATTATGAACCGCTTCGGAAACTTTAAATTTTAACTTTTAAAACCCCATATGAGTTAAATAATTAATTAGGTTAACCAGCACCTCAAGTCTTGAGTACGGCGAACATTAAGATTCCCACATGAAATTTTGATCTGCTTCCTACCAAAATGAACAAATAGAGGTTGTCTTTCAATGGCACGGATATGCCGGTCGAAAAATTCATTTTACAAGTTGAACGATAATGACAAATTGAGAACAGAACAGCAACTATTTAGTGAACGGTTTACATCTCATATTGAGTCATGCTGCAGCAAGACCCAAATTTGTGTTGTTGTTATGTCGATTCAAAATTCGTCGGTCAGTTATTAACATTAGACAGAGTATAGACAATCGTAAGCAAAAATTCAATGAAAGTTTCATTGAAATGTATTATTCCATTCGTGAATTGGCCCAATCTCTCGGCAGTCCGTTGAACGCTAAATAAATCTTAGAGATCCTTCAAAAAATATGCACAGAGAGCTGAAAATTCATTTAGCTGGTTGGTCGTTTTATCAATACTGTATCTGATCTTCTTAGTATTTGTACAAATGTAGAAGATGTCCACCACGATTTCGTCCACCTTAGAACTCGAGAATAAGTTATTTTCCATACGGGAAACCGGGAATGGGGTTTCGATGCAAACTTTGTGTGCAAATTTTCGAATCGTGGTACGAATTACTGGATTATTGGACAGCGGTGCCTATATTAGTGCATTTGGTTGTGGTGTAGAAAATTTCATTAAGAAAAACAATTTAAAATTAATTAAACTGCCGGGTTGTTTAGAAACGCGCATATGGAACGAAACAAAAAACTTTAGAATGCGTTGACGTGGCTGTTATCTAGAAAACTGTAACTAAAAATCGAAACGATGCTAAGCGAAATGGTAAATGGAGGCTGTGACTTGACACGCGCAAGCTAAATAACGTTACCAAAAAGGATGCGTTTCCCCTAATTTTGAAGATGCTGTTTGGCAAATTGCTTTATCACCCGAACCAAAACAAAAGACCGCCTTCGTCATCCCAGATTAATAAAATATTGCCATTAGGGCTCTGTAATTCTCCTCAATCGCTATGTCGACAAGGTGTTTGTCTACCTGGACGATCAATTGATTGCTACAGCTTTTGTCGATGACCATCTCTCAATTTTATAGGACAGCAGGACGTCTCTCAAGAGCTGGGTTGACCATCAATTTATAGAGAACATTTCCTAAGGCCTAAAACTATTCAACAAGTGCTTCCCGGCAATGGCGGAGTGGTATGGACGATTTGTTAGAAATTTTGCTGGATTGTTGCCTCCCTTAAGGAACCTTCTTAAAAAGGATAAACGGTTTGTTTGGTCTGATGTTATTCAAGCTACCTTTGATCAACAAAAATCTGCTATTGTTTCTTCTTATTCTTGTGCCACCGGATTTCACTAAATGTTTATATATCCCACGTGGCGCCACTTCAACTGGCAACGATACTGTTCTATTCCATAGAGACAATGAATGGCAAAACTAACCTTCAAAATGGAACCTTTTGTGGTCTTGATTTCAACTCTTCCCATTTCTCTTCTGATGAATATTTATCTTTACGGATTTCGATATATCTGATTGAAAATTACTGATTCCAAACGATTTACGTCAAACAATTATTTCCAAAATTGATTTCCATAGCGACTACCTCTGTCGTCGCTCCCAATCACCTCCAGAACCTGGCAAAGAATATACCTTTATATTTTTGGACCGCATCCACGCACACGTAATGGTAATACTTGTATATTCATATTATTAGAACATTTTCTAAATTTATTATGACATTGCCCTTACGTAAACCCATCTTCTGACGTTGTATACGGTTTCTATAGAATCAGGTGCTTTCGATGTTTCTCAAGATTATTTATTGACCGGCAACGGCCGTCAGTTTGCATCGGTAAAGGCGAGCACTTGTTTTGTTTTTCCAACTTCGTTTTTCGTTGTTTTCTCTCCTCAGGACAGAACTCCAGTTAGTTTAAATAATTTTTTACTGGCTAGTTTGAGGGGTGCCCGTCCATCTAAAAGCGAAATAAAAATCTCGATAGTCCAATTATGTCGCCTTCCCATAAGCGATGAAAATGCATTCACGCAACCAACAATCAGTAAGCAAAATTAAGTAAGACACGTAACAGCGGGGGAATGGTTGCGCCTCAAGAAATATATTTATCACGTTGAAATCAAAGACGACCAGTCACAATCCTCGTGGTGCCTAGGAACCAGTAGTTTAAATCAATAATTCAGATATTCGGTAGTTGCGGGCCATATACATATAACTTCATTGTGCCAATCTACGTATGTGAAGCTGGCCCGAAAACCATCCCAAAAAAATTACTTTAAATTTTAGGTGCGTTTCTCCGCTAAATTCATTAAAAGGCCCTTCAGCCCGAAAAATTAAAAAAATGTGGAAAAAGTCAAATTCCATCCCGAGAAAATAAAAACAATCTCAAATGATTTACCGCACCCTCAAATAAATTTGATTGTAAATTTTTTAACGACCTTAATATTTCGATTCACAGAGCTTGGCAGATATAACTGTATATGCCAAATTACTGTACTGACATTAATCTGGCGCCTCGCCAGCTCATTTAATGGTCGCTTCTGTTAAATTAAGTATCGGAATTATGCTGATATGTCACCATAAATTTCTCCGTTCATAGAGTTCGGCATATATAACAGTATATGCTTAATTAATGCACTAACGATCAGCATTAAGCACACAAATGCTCGTTACCTTGCAGTAGGGATAAGAGGCCTCCCCAGTTGATTTAATATTCGCTTCTGTTAGATTAGGTATCGAAATTATGCTTATATGTCACCATAAGTTGCTCCGTTCACAGAGTTTTCCAGATATAAAGGTATATGACTAAAGTATGCACAGCTTCACATACGTTGCCAATCTCAAGTATCAGTGTAATAGATGATTTCCAAAATCATGGGGTGAGATATAATTAGTATTGCCTGATGAACATTGATATTTTTGGGGATGAAATCACCGCCCTAGATTCAGCTAAACTTCTACTCATGGTTGCGTTTCGAAATATGTGGGAACAACATTTCGAATAATAACCAAAAATTCACACATAAATTTCGCAAATTTATGATCATAGCCAACACACAAACCCATAAAAACAGAAAACCTTCCCAATTAGTCGCGAGTTCGGTGTATATGCGCAAGTAATAAATTTGCCAACTAATGTTTTTGTTCCTTAATGCACCGAATCACAATTAAGATAATTTTATAATTGCCCAAATCAAAATATCAAAACATGTGAATTTTTATCAACATCCACCAGCCAGCCAGTCATCCCTCATCTATTACACGTAATAGACTAGAAAATCAATTAAATTTAACAGAATTTCTAACAATCTTATAATGCGTTTGTGTATTATTGTCAAACCAACCCTAAAATATCTACTCACTCTGTTTTGTATGTTTCGAGTTATCTAAAAACATAAATATTTATCTCAATTAAAATCAAAACATAATGTTTTACTATTTTTATGTTTTTTTGTTTTTTTTTTGTTGGTTGGATAAGATATAGGGGGAATCCAACATTTATATGTAAAATAATTTGTGGGACAAGACTCATTCACTCTAAACAACACTCGTACGAGTATTATATAGTTTATGTGATTTGTTGTCACCCGACAACTACCAAACATAACTCTATGGGTAATAAAAAATTTTAATTGATTTGTTTCGCGTTGTTTGTATCGCATTGTGTACAAATTACACGACTAAATGGGACGCGGTTTGTCACAAATTTAACATGATAATAAAATATTGTGGATGTGTGTAAATACGGTCGCATATATAGAGGCGTCGTCGTCTAATCCCTTTTTAAGATCATCCACCTTCATGTATTTAAGACAACGATTAATAACACAAAACATATTTATGAATGACATAAGTCATAATTCATATACAAAACCAAAAATTATTTTTTATCTCGGATAATTTATTTCTTGAGATCAATGACAATTTTTTTTTTTAAATTAAATTGAATTTAACTTCTTCACATAATTCTTCATTTTTGTGTTCTTCTTCTTATATACGGAATCAAGTAAAAACCCAAACAGTGAATATTATACGAGTACACAACAACATACAATGTAAACGAGTCGAAATCGAAAGAAATAAATTGATCGAAAATCTCAGATATTCAAATTAGATCAGTTACTGAAAGGAAAGGCGTAACTTCTGTTTGGATTTTTATTTTTCGTGGTTCTATGATTTATCGTCGAGATAAATCTATGAAATTTCGGTTTAGACATCATAAGTTATAGGGTTTAGAATTTATTGGAAAATGTTGAATTCAGGATATTACTTTGTATTTATAAACAATACCGGACCAGGTTAAATATCGGTTTTTCAGATTAAATGGAACCGTTTGCAAATTAAAAGTAAGAATTTGCAAATTAAGTCGTCATTTTATATTTTCATTAGAATGAAACTTTCTACTAAATTAAATGAAACAATTTGCAAATAAATTGAAACCCATAGAATTTTCCTTCCTGAATTGAATGATAAGAAAATACCTTCTGTTTTAATTTTATAATGGTTACATTCACATTCAATAAACCCCTTTTAAGAACCTCAACCAAGAAACAACCGACGAACCGTAAATTACCAAAAGATATCTCTTGAAAAAAGAAAATTGTTTAATACAACTGTTTGAAGAAGGGGAGACAGAGCAAAATGAGGCTAAAATCGCCGGACTAAATATTAACTCTCTCGACCGACAAAACTAACAGTTGGAACAGGATAGTTGAAACTAACCCTTGTTTTACGTTGGCTATTATCCAACAAATGCTTGCAGAACAAAACTTACCATTCAGCCTCTCAAACATTCAAAACGGCTTAAGTAAACTTCGGATCACATTGAAATTGGTTAGCCTAGAAATGGAGTCTATGAATTCGCCAAGAACAATAGCCTTGCGGAAAGAATATGCCACACAGTTTTCAAGTAATTAACCATATTTTCTTTTCAAAATATAGTTGAAGAAAACCGTGAAAAATTGAATTCATCGTTGAATCCGGTTTTAACCTGTATTTGTACCAAAGGCATGCAAGGTATACAAAATTGCACCGGCTCGTATCATTCTCCCTTCAGTAAGAGGTAGAAATGTCACGCTTATAGCGCGTTTCACCGATCAGAATATTATCGATCATAAAATAATATCAAATTCGACATGCAATGGAAGTAAGTTTTGTGGTTTCCTCTCAGAGTTAATTTCAATATTGTATGGTACCAATTATTATTTTATAATGAATATTGCCCAGATTCATAAAACGTCAGAAATAAAGGAGCTGATTGAAACATCCCAAAACCACATCCAATTTTTTCCGTCTTACTCTCCGATGTAAATCCAATAGAAAAGGCGTTCTAAAAAATTAAATCAAAAGCTCGAGATTTGTTAGTTTCTTTAATAGACCAAAATCTTGTCGATGTGAGAGAGTGTAACAGAGCGTGTTACAGAGCGTAAATTCGGTTACAGCGACAGACTGATCCAACTTTATTTTGGATATGATGATGGCACTCTCATTAGCATCAGTAGGGGAAACGCTGACTTAGAAGTTAAAACTATAGTTAAAATGACATTAATTGTTTGTTTCGCAAAATAGGTGAAGGTGATCTCTGAAAAGTTTCTTTCTAATTGTAAAATGTTTCACTTAATTTGCAAAAGGTTTCATTTAATCTGAAAAACCTATATATTATTCTACCTTCGGATGCAGTGCCCTAAAGGAATAAGTTTCAATATCTATCAACATATCAATCAATATGCCACTAATGGAGGTGGTTGGATCGGGACTTCTAAAAGTGAAAATATACCTTGCATTTGGATTAGAAGGTGTTGGATTTAAATCTCATAAAGAGTAGGATTCCGAATGATGACTGTTTATCTAGGGAATATAGAGAATTTGAGCACTTTATATAGAAATTGTTAATGCTTATTTTGCTCATAATCTTCTGTATATACTAGGGTGGCGCATAAGTAACGTTATGATTTTATAGGAGATATTTATTCTTTTTTAAGATTATACCAAAGCCACATTTAATATCTTCTTTTAAAAATAAAATGTCTGCACACCTTGTCTCTTTTCCACGTCTCGTTCCTTTTTATTCTTTTTTATTGAATTGTTTTTCCATTTCCGTCTTCTACATAAAAATGTTATTTTTATTAGTTGGTACTATAATAATTATTAAAAAAGTGCCATCTATTGTACAAGACTAAAACTAATCATTTAAAATTAGAACAAAAGTTTCGGTATTCTTATTTAATGAATAACTGTTTTGTTTCTTATTTTATTTAATGTTGGCTTTTACTAAAATTTGGATTATTGTCTGGAAATATGTTCACATTATGTTTTGAAGATAATATCTTTCAAATAGTGCTCTTTGTTTGCTTCGACCTGACGTGCTCTTTCCAGAGCATTTTCCATAACTTTTCTTAGAATTTCAGATCCTAGCGTCCTCACTTCTTCTCGTATATTGGCCTGTTGGATGGTTCTTGGCTTATTGGCATACACCTTACTCTTTAGGTAGCCCAAAGAAAAAAATCGGGAGCCCTTAAATCGGGCGAACGTGGAGACTAGTTAAAATCAGAGGCATAGTTGAACGAGTAGGAGGCATAGTTGGACGTGCTGTGTGAGCTATGGCTCCATCTTGTTGGAACCACAATTCTGGATTATTCTTTACCTCTGGCCTTAAAAAATTTTCAATCATTGCACAGTATCATCTAAGTAGATGCATTTGATCTTCAACAATTATTCTTAGATTTTGGTCGCCCATATTCTGCGATTTTGTTTATTCAAATGACCATTCAGGTGGAAAAACGCCTCATCGCTCATTATGAGTTTGTTGAGTTGAGTTGCTCATTATGAGTTGTTTTCTAGACACAATTCTTGAAAACGGCGACTTTATTGAATGCGTATGAGGCGTCTTCACACCTTGTATCGAAATTCATTATATAAATTAATTAAAATTGACTAGCACCTGAATGGGTTAGTTGGGTATAAACCAACTTTTTGTAAAACTTTCAATTATATAAGCCAATGTAAACTAGTTTTAAGTTTTTGTTTTAGAGTTTTTCATGATTTCTTTGACACAACAAGAAATATTATTGCTTGCTATAATAGGTTCTATATTTAAAAGAAATAATAAATAAATAAATTAACCAGCTAATAAATAATTTGGTCTTTAAATACCAAACATATTTGTGCATCATTTGGTTTTGTCGTGAACCAATTGAATCTTATATGGGAAAAGGTATAATGTATGTAACATTTTATGAAAAGACCTCCTAGACATCACCAACTACTGAGAACGTCACCTGATGGAAGTTTCGGGGTTTTCCTCAATACTTGCTTGCACCCGAGCAATATTCACATTATTTGGAACTGCACGAGGTCTCCCAGCACGCGAAAGATGACAGACAGCACATTGTTGCCGAAAACGCTGAACCAACCGGTAAATTGTTGGAGCGCTAGGTGCATGTCGAACATGAAAGAAATTTCGATATGATCTTTGTGTTTGAATAATCGTATGCTAACTTTCAAAATAAAAGTGAACAACTTTGGTTCTTTGTTTTATCCTGAGTCTTTCCATCATAAATTTCCCAAGTTTTTCAAAGTTAATTCTGAAACAAAAAACCAAAAAGATACTTAGGCAAAAAATAGTAGGACATTTGAATTTAAATTTCGCGCAGAAAACCATTTGTCGAAATATTTTATTTTCTATGTTGGTATGACTGTCAGTGACATCTGTGCCAAATGTCACATCAAAATAATCATTACTGTTTAGTATACGCTTTTCTTTCTGAAGTACAAAAAGTGCATTTGGCGATTTCTACAATGAGTGAAATTATTCAACAAAGAAGTTCCATTAAATTTTGCGCGCGGAATCAATTTTGTGGTGCCGAAACGTTCAGAATGTTGCAAAAGGTCTTCGGTGATAATTGTATGTCGCGAGCAAATGTTTTTGATTGGTACACATTGTCCAAAGAGGGTCGAGAACGTGTTGACGACGAACCACGTTAAGGTTGGCCATCAACATCAACTGATGATCATAAGCACGTTAATCAACACGTGGTTGAAATATTGGAAGGATCAGTGAAAACCGTTTTGCAAGATCATTTGGGCCTAAGAAAAGCGAAAGCACGGTTGGTTCCAAAATCACTCAAACAGCGGAAAAACAGCGTCGCGTTGACGTCTGTGAAATAATGCTTTCCGACTACTAGGATGTCATGAAACGTATTATAACTGGCTATGAGTCTTGGATCTATGCTTACGACTCGGAAACAGACGATCAATCGGCCGAATATCGTGCCAAAGTTGAACCGAACCCGACGAAACCACGTCAAAGCAAGTCAAAAATCAAGGTGATGTTGACAGTTTTCTTCGATTATCGAGGTGTGGTGCACTCCGAAGTCCTTCCGACCGGCCAAACTGTCAACAAGGAATACTATTTGAGTGTTATGCGTCGTTTGCGCAAAGCTATTCGTAAAAAGAGGCCGGAATTATGGGTCGACAACTCTTGGTTTTTGCACCACGATAATGCACCTTCTCATACTGCATTGGTTTTACGTGATTTTTTCGCCAAAAATTCCACCCATATCGTTCCGCAACCACCGTATTCGCCTGAGTTAGCTCCGTGTGACTCTGGCTATTCAGCAAACTCAAACGACCGCTCCGGGGAAACCGTTTTGAGTCAATTGAAGATATTAAACGTGAATCGCTAGGCGCATTGAAGGCTATCCTGGAAATTGATTTTAACAACTGTTTCGAGGATTGGAAAAAACATTGGTACAAGTGTATTGAGGTCGGGGGGATTACTTTGAGGGGGACGAAATAGAGAAATATATAAAGAATTTTAAAATTATGAACAAAGTCTTACTATTTTTTTTTTAATACTGTGTTAAACAAAAATTTATTCACTATAATTAAATTATAACGTTATTTATGCGTCACCCTTTATATATAATTATTCTGTACGTGTGTGCATGTCACTGAACTCTTCCTAAACGGTGGACCGATTTTGATGAAATTTTTTGTGTGTGATGGAGTGGGTCGCATATAGCCCCAAAATTTCACCCCTCCTCCAATATTTTATAAAATGAAAAAAAAAAAAATCATAAGTTCATGAATAATTGACCGTTAAAACCTTCTGAAAAGTTCATGAATAGTTGAACTTCTGTGAATAATTCATATAATTATGTTTTGTTTCTGATTTCTCGACTTTAGAAATCCATTGTGTTTCAGAAATGAAGCTGGGAAGTTTTTCTTGAAAAAAACGTTGTCTTGTTGAAACGTCCAATGGATTCTGCCGAATTGTTTATGTGCCCAAGATAACAGAGCATCGTTTATAATCTTTTCACGGAAGATATGTTGATTAACCTAAACCGCCCTGTTCAATAAAAACGAGTGGTGAGCAGCCTGTGGCAGTTACCGATGCCCAAACCATCACTGATGAAGGCGCTTGTTTGTTTACATATTGCTGACTCGTAAAAATTTTTTCACCAAAAATGTTCAAATTCTCAAGCTCGCCACTAACGTGCAAGTGTTTTAACACCTTTGCTCTTGCTAGGCGAACTACCTTTTGTGTAGGTGTTAAATCTTGCATTTTTTGTATTTTGTAGGGCTTCAATCGTAGTTCATTTTTAATTATGCCTCCATTTTAATTGAACTGCGCTTTGCCGTGGATTACGTTGAATTCTGGCCTTCACTTTTCAAACCATTTTTGGCGGTGTTGCTGTTTTTGGATGTCCACATCCACAGCGTTTTTTGATGCTACTAGTGTCATTGTAATGTGTTATGGTCCGATACACAAACACTTTGTTCACAGGTAAATGTCGTGGCTCATTATCAATGGCGGGTTGCAATTCTCCAGCCGAATACAAAGCAATAACACTGTTGCGTTTGAATCCTATTTCGATAACTTTTTTAACTGCGACGTAAAACGATATGCTACTGTAGGCTTGTGAACAACATAACAGACTGACGGTTGTTAAAAAGTGAGCACGCTATCATTTGCCGTTGCTACGGTAGCATGAAGTTGGTAACACTTCGAGCGCCGACCTCTGTAGTATAAACTTCATATTTCTCACTAAAAGTTTGAATTTTTTCCTGAAATAGTATTAACCGCCATTTTATAATTTAGAAGCAATTTAGGATAACCTTCATTAGCATCAACTTAGTAACAATCATTTTAAATACTATTTCGCTACAGACGGGTTAAGTCATCTAACAGTAGTAAACTCGTGTGAGAAATGAAACTATTTTTAAATAAATTGTTGGCAACTAATCAACACTGTCTAGCCCGAATCTTCTGGAGCGAAGTATTCCCTACTCTTTCGCGGTTCGCTTTTTACGTCAGCTCCATGCCAGCCTATAGTAGTACTGGCATGGAAGATGGGTCCTCCCAATAATTTTGCACTTCGACAGGGGGTCATAGCTGTGTTCATTTCCATTCCAGAACGTAATCTGATGCTGAAAAATCACTTTTGCATCCTGCTCCTATCGAGATTCGAACCCGGGACTTCCTGATCTAAACGCCACATCTTTAACCACTGTGCCGTTTGATCGGTTATTATAAAATTTAGAATTTTGAAACATACCAGCATGGACATTTTGAGCCAGGAGAGATCGTAAAAACCGAAGCACAACATGGTTACACCAGTTCGCAAAGCAGCATCCATTGCGCGTAATAAAATAAATGTTAATTTTACTAATTTTACGGCAACACGGAGCAGTATTTCGCGGGATTGTGTTCAAATTTAATTAGTTTCATTAAAACTATTTACTTAAAAGTATTTTTCAAATATAAACGGTAGAGAGAGAGTTCACAAACAGTTTAGCTTTATATATGTTCATTCAATTTAAGACAAAACTATTTAATTTTCGTTCAGATTGATATCTCGCGACACAAACGAATCGGTATACAGTTCTTAAAAAAAATAAAAATAGTTTTGTGTTTTTGAATAAAAACGTGATATAATTTAATAAATTAAAATTTTGAGTAGCGCGCAATGCAACCAAAATAATTTTTTTTTTTGAAAAATATACAACAGAGAGGAGTTGTTGAAAGGGTTACCAAACTACAAAACGTCCTTTTTATTTTATTTGATGTTCCATCTAATTTCGAGATTCGTATCAATCTCTGTGTATAAAGTAAAGAACCTTTTTACCCAAAAAAATGTTTTAAAAATTTTCTTTGATTTTCTACAACTGAACAACAATAGAAAATTTTTGTTGGAACAAAGTAATAACAATAATGAAGAAATTATTATCATGACAATAACCACAATAGAAAATGTTTTTTTATTTTATTTTGTCAACTATTGTTTGTGTGAAAAATTTGTGTAACAAAGAAAATGTCACTGACATTTTTCTCATCCTTTTATATGCACAGCAACAAAAAATATCCTTGTGTAGGCGAGCGCCCTATATACCATATACGAGTGTGTATATATATGGGAGCCTTAGTTTAAACACTGTTATTTACGCGCTATGAATAAATCAATTTGTCATTAACCTATAAAGGTATAAATGCATGCTGTCGAAACAGCTGGCACACCGATGTCACAATTAATTATCATAATAACGATTAACAGATAACCTTTTGCATTAACGAATGAATTAAAATTTGTGTTCTCTTATAACAAATCAATTTGGTCTCTTAAAAATTTGAAACGGATTTATTTTTTGCTGAATCATGCAGTCACTCTGTATATGTATACCATATATAGAGTCATAATCATCATCGTCAATGGTAGGTAAGAAATATTTTGACAGTGGGGCGGCACCGTGTTCGGTTTTTTATTTATATTTTGGCTTTGAAAAATGCATATGTGGTTGTGCTGCTTCAGAGTTTAAAAAATAATGAGTTGTAGAAATTTGGACTCTGGAGAGCTGGAGAGTATGAAATATATTCATATAACTAAGCTCAGAAGCAGCATACGTTAGATTCTTACAAACCGCTTCTGAAAATTTAATTCTTATAGGCTAGCGGAACTCATGGTGGGCAGCAGTGTTGGGCGCGTAAGTTACACGATGTAGTTTACACGGTTATTTACATGTAAATTACATAGCTTATTTTTTACATTATGTAAAGTAAATAATAACTTTTTCATGACAAACGCGCTATCTGTTTTTATAATTATTTAATTTTTATAAAAATTGAATGTGTAACGTTGAAAATGAGAAATTAAATTTAATATGCCAAATAATTTGAGGTTATTATTTTTCTTGTGTTTCATAACATCGTTTGGATGTTATGACTAACTAGAATGAAGGCACTGGTTAAGCAGTAAATTGATATAATTCCAGAACCTTCGACCATAATACAATCGAAGCCTATTGATGCATGTAATAAATTTAAAAGGTAAAAATTGGACCAGAACCATCGACAATTTAAGAAAGATGCGGTTAATCAAAAAGCGCCAGTTGATGGTTTGGATTGTGATAAATGTTCCGATGATGTCGATAGAGAGTCAAATAAAGGATGCAACCATTCATGCGGCCATGCAACGTTTACGCGAATACGGATTAATACCAACTCACCTAATCGAAACTGATGTTGGAACACTCGAGGAACTACTAGTACCGGTCTCATTTTATAAAAGCTAAGCATATGAGTATGATGGTGATATCCAGGATGCAGTTACCAACCTCGTAAAATTACCTGAAGTTGGTCCGAAAAAGGCACACATTTGTATGAAGGTGGCATGGAATCAAATTACTGGGATTGGAATTGATACAGTAATACCTCGAATTGCAAATCGTGGATGGAGAAGGCCACCAAAGAATCTGAACAGACGAGGATCGCACTAGAAAAATACTTACCTTTTGAATTATGGGATGAAATTAATACGATGTTCGTTGGTTTGGACAAACCATATGTCTACATAGATTTTTATTGTGCCATACCTGTTTAAATAATAATATTTGCCCAAGTAATAAATAAAATAAGTTCTGGTTCTTTAAAGTTTCGAACACATTCCTACTTGGTTCATTAAAGTGGGATGTTTTTCACACAACTCAACCAAAATTATTTCACCATCCCAACCAGTCCAACCTCATAAAGAGCATATCTCCACCAAAAGACGAAATTCTTTCCAACTTTCGTGGCCTTTTCTTTTTTAGCGAAATCTAAAAATCTCTATCTTCTCCATGCGAATATTTTTTTTATTGGTGGACGATGGAATGCTCTCAATTTCTTGGGTGTTGGAATAAACGGGATTCGTTTTTCAACTATACCGAAGTTGAATGTTGAATTACATTTCCTCTTCCAACTTTGAGTCTCATGGTGGTTTCTGATGATTTCGGCATGTAATGAAAACCATTCGATATATTAAACGGATCACTGTATGGATTTTTTGGTGGTGGAAATAAATTAACTACTGATATGTTGATAACATTTACTCGACTGTTTGACGTTTACGAAGAAACCGTGTAAAATTCTTCTTCTATAAAAATTATTATATTTCTCATATGTAGCAAACTAAACCTAAAGATGTCAGTAATCGTTCTTTAGAGCTTGTTTAAGACAAACACAGATGGCAGTGTAGATACATAAATTAATTTATTCTTGTGATTGTAGATAACTAAAAGTCTAAAATAATTATGATGAATGAAGTCTAAATGAACTGTTTGATTGATATTTATGATGTGTAAAACCATTTGTTGCACTTATACAGTATTTTCAGTTATTTTTAACGTGTTTTACATAACGGTAAACGTGTTTTACATATTTTACGTAAATTACACAAATTTGTATGTAATTTACGTTATTTACATAAAAATGTAGATAACGTTTTTTACATGTAAAATGCCCAACACTGGTGGGCAGGCAGAGCCAGTATTTTACTTTAAGCTTTCTGTATACTAATTTAATGATCCATATACTAATGCTAATGTGAAGCATTTTCGTTTATTTGAAATGTTTTCTGCAAAGGAAATTCTTTGCCTCAGTGGAAACATTAACACCAGCGCTGGTGTTGATAAACATTTTGTAAATGGGACAAGACGAGTTATTGAGCCATTGAGAGTCGATTATTACTATCCATAACAGGAGCTTACCTGTCACTTACAACATCCAGATTGGGCATTAACGAGGCACCATTAATCATGTGCAGTCTGAACTAACTTCTGGAAGGTGTTGTTCCTAACTTCTATATGTTTACGCGCTCCGATGAATTTGATTGCGATGAATAAACTATTTTGAGTTCATGGAATACGCCATAGTGAGACGACAGATCAGCCAAGAAATGAGATCTAACCTGCGGTGCATTATTAGTTGTTATTATTTCAGGAACACCCAAAACAAAGAAAATATGCGCCTGCTTTAGAAGGCTCTTTACCAATGCATCTGGAACTACTAATTTCCAGGCCGCGAGATCATTGTGAGAACCGTAATTCGAATTTGGTAAGATATACAAGGTTTGGATTTAGAACCACATATGTAGTACACTTCCATCATGATCATAAACATTCGACTGTATTGGTGGTTCAGTATCTATTCTGGACAAGGCATCGCAAACCTCGTTTTGTGAACCTTTCCAATATTAAATTTTAAAGCTTAAGCCTTGGAGTTTAAGGTTCCACCTTCGACCGGAAAGATCACGTTGGCCCATCATACACTTTAAGGTCACACATAAACCCTGAATTTCTTACGACTTAGACAGCGACAAAGCAATCCAGTTCTATGATACTATACTTTCAGCAGAATTAAGCTTGTGGCTATACAAAGCAATCGGATGTACTTCTCCTTTATTAAATTTCTGAAATAAACCGCTACTATCCCAAACGAACTGGTGTCACATTGATTGTAAAATTCACGTTTAAAACCGGCGTTCCCGAAGCACAGGGGCTGATGTGAGAAAGGTGTTATCTTAATTAAGTGCCTTTTCGGCTGATTTGCTCCAGTTCTGTTTTTGGTTTCGCTTTAATAGTTCTGCAAGCGGAACAGAAATGCTTGCGAAATTGAAAATAAATTGCTGATACCACCCCGCCATTCTCAAAACTCGTCACAACTGTTTAAGAGTTTGGGGAGTTCGATAGCTTGCAATAATCTGCACCTTGTTGGAGGTAATGCGAATGATACCATTACCAATCACATGATATTAGTACTTTGTCTCCTTTAGAACGAATAAAGTTAATAAAGTGAATTCCTCTTCCAAGTCAGCGGAGACAATTAGCAAGTCGCCTAAGTGGATATGCGTCTTTAATTGTGACTTCATTAACCTTCTGGGCGTCGAGATATAGTTTACATTTTTGATGTTCTTACGGACAACAGAGGTTGGTGAAGACCATGAACTTTAACATTCTCTCTAACTGTCTAAATGTCAATTTAAACAGCTGGGGAGACATTACTAACGTCAATAACATGTGTGACAAGGTTAGTTCTACTTAAACCAATTTTAACCGAACAGGGAAATTGGTAATTATCTGCTGCAATCACTTTTCACGATCAGGCGACTGTTGTTGTCGATTTTCTAGTGTTTTATTAGTTTTCTCTATATCTAGGGAACAGACAATCGCTGGATGTTAAACCAAAAAGCTGCCAAAAATTAATTCTTAGATGTAGGAATTGCACTAAACCGGGTGCAACATGAAGGCGGAGGCGTTTAATTTTGGAATAGAAGACACAGGTAATGAATTTTGATCCCGCTTCTTCCAGTAGTTTTCAGATCCACCCCGAGTATACAGATACTTGCTCCACTGTCTAAAATAATAGGCCAGGGTACTGGATTCCTGCTGTTAACCCCCTAGCATAAGGTCGACGATCGTTAAGCTCATCGGGTGGGTACTACAGATTCACAAATTAATTTTTTATCGAGCGGCGCAATGTTCATTGTCTATTCTGGTATCTTATAACGAAAGGCATTAGACTTATAAGAAATGTTGTTAAATTACAAATTATTTGACTTTTGGGTAAGACTAAAACTTGTTCAAATGACCAGGCAAGAAACTAGTATTAATTCGACGATGATATGAATTGTAAGGAGAATATTTTACGTTATAACTACAAGTTAAAGGAAAAATTTCTTCATCCGAATAATATATTGATTTCTTCTAAAAAGTTCCGGGCTCGTGTGACTCGATTTATTTTAGGGGAGATGGATTTCCAGGGTTTCCCAAGTTCGGATTAATGCATATCTGGCAATTCGATCTAATGACGTTAGGAGCACCACAACCGAATCAATATCTGTAATTATTAGGATTTCTTCAATTAGACGCATCATGAGAAACGTTTGGAGTTCTACGCTGACGATAGTCATAATATTCTGAATCTACTCGTATGTTGAAAGATTAACAATTATTCGAAACATTATTAATGTGGTTCCTCTGAACTCCACAAAAATTATCTTGAGGAATCAGTGGAGACCTGTAATACTAGTTGTCTTAAGCACAGAATCAGTCAATTCTCTGAATTGCGTCGAGAAGTAATGCACAAATTTCTTTAGATCGATATCCATTATCCAACATCGAAGCAGTTACCTTTATCTGTTAACAACACCTACTAATGTGATTAACAATAACAGGCAGACAAAATACGTAACATAAACATCATTTGTGAACCGACTGCAGAATCAAATGGTGTAAATACCCGTGTCAATCGTATAGAACTGATCTTAAGTAAAATTCCTCATTGAGTGACTACCTATATTGATTGTTAAAGCAGTGAATAAATAAAATATTTTTTAAAAATAGAAAATGAACTTTTTAGTGGTACAACGGTCACCCCGTAATAGTTGAAATATTTGAAAAACTAATTGAGGGACGTCGGCTACTTTATCTTACATTGACTGAGGGTCACGAATGTTGCTACAAAAACAAATGTGAATATTATTCCCATAAAAAAAATCTGGGACAGTGAGGTCAGGCGACCTTGGTAGCCATCTATGTTCGGTGTTTCGTGAGATTGTTTTTTACCAAAAACGTATGTGGTAACTGCGGCTCTATGTTATTGAAACCACACATTTTGGAAAGGTATGCGTTATCTGCTCAATACATTCACTCTAGCGCTCTTTATTCACTCTAATCTTGGTATCGCTATTTCAAAAAGGTAAGGGCCGACAACACCGTACTTCACACAGTCACTGGTTTTGCATGAAATCTCATACTGCGTGAATGTTTTGAGGATTTTCATTGCCTACATTTCCGTTTTAATCAAAGTGCGCCTCGTTAGATATAAATAAGCAATTTATGAAATTTTCGTTGCTTTTAACAAATCGGAAGAACTTTCGGCAGAACCCTACTCAAATTGGTATATCTTCTGGATTCAAGTAGTTTGCTAGTTTAATTTTATATTGAGACAAATTCAAATCTTTGCGCATAATACGCGAAACACGCCTCCGACTGACAGTTGTATTTAACACTAATTGTTTTGTTGAAATTCTTGATTTGCTGCTATTAATGGCTGCGGCCACTGATTCAATGGTGTATGATGTTCCAATTGTTGGATTTCGATGGTACCATGTGTATTGAACCTTTCTACAATTCGCATAATGGTCCATAACCGGTTGTTCGCATCCCGATTTGTTTAAGCTTATAATACAGTTGCACCACTCATATTCTATGTGCGTCAGCAATCCTGTAAATTTAAAAAAATTATATAAAGCCCTTTTTCTGAAAAAATAAAAATATAATTAGAAAATGTAAATAACAGAAATATTTATATTTGTTTTTGTAGCAGCATTCGGGTCCCACACTGTATTATGTTAAGTCTTGGAAGATCAATCTTAAATGTATCATGCCCGGAAATGACTTGATTAATCGAACTAGCGAGAGGCGGTTTAATTTTAATTCTTATCTTAATGTTTTTGGGGTGTACAAGATTTTATTATTCACCATTTCATTCCAGGATCTTGTCAAGTATGCCATCTGTTTGATTAGAATCGGTTGAAATGGAGTATGTTAGATCTTCTTCTAAAACTGTTTGGTAAATTTTAGTTACTCATGGTATAATGATTCTCTGAGCTATTTCTAACCTTTAACTACCTTCTATAGTGGTCTCCATATTTCTCTTGACATCTGAACCTGGGATCAGAATGATTTATTATGCTCTAAGAACGTGAAAAAATACTCACATATTACGCTCATTCAAGGTATCTCCTAGATGACTATTTACTTGAAGTTCAAACAGTCAAATTTGACTTTGGCCGCAGCATAACTGTTTTTCAGCACAGACGTGTTGGCGCTGACGTATTGAGTTACCTTGCACTAGTATACTTGTCCCATTTGCGAAAGCGATTTTCCAATCAAAGGAACCTTGAGGACATTATTTTATGAGTATAATTTTTACTTAAGTTTTGTTTCTTCTAGATTGTAAAGCAGACTATCACATCCTTCCGAATCAGTTTTTCAACAGTTTCTAAATGATAGCCGCATCATAGCTCTAAAATTAGAATATTTCAAAATCCATGCAGCTTTTTAATTATGTTTTGTCCTGAACCTGTAACACGTTATAAGCAATTTATATTTCTTCGTTCAAGTTTTCGAGCTCTGATAATTTGTTCCGGCTGTAACCTCTAACCACGAGAACAGGTAGAACTATTAGGTATATTTACAGCACATCTCTATTTACATAAGTTAGCCAAAAAATACAATCCTACCAAAAATGCTATACAAATATTTTTCCCAATTCCCTATTCTCAGGTTAAACCAGAATGGTTCCTCTGGACACGAAGCAATTAGCTAGGATTTAAGAGACTGATGTCGTAAGTCAATAATTCGAAGTAAGAATGATTATCAAAACCTCTTTGAAAATGGTTTTATGATTACCAGCCGTACTTTGAGGAGTAGAATCCGAATCTGGAAAAAATGTAGGTTCCCATTTTAAAATCCTGGCCGGGTGTGCGAAGGGGGGGAGGGGGGGGGGTGAACATTTACGGTGAACATTTTTTTTGGTTTTTACGTGATTAGTATGAAATTGATTTTTGCCAAAAAACACTGAGTTTTGTTTGAAAAATGCGGTATGTGAACCGGCTAAAAGTTAAGCAACCGTTTCTTGAGTTAGTACAAGTTTGGGTGATCACACGGAAACAGCATGCTTGATCGGCTTGCCAGTATGCCTCATCCAGTAGTAGTGTGCCCATCCACTAGCTCTTATTAATCCGACTATAATTTGATTATGTAACCTCGATCATGGGGCGACCAAATCCTATTGAAGTTCAAGACATCCGCAGTAGTTATCACATAAAACACTAAACTTTGCCATGTGCATGCCAATGTTATGAACAATAACTGTAGTTTTGGAGTACTCAGAGCGTGGTGTTACTTTGGAAGAGCAGCCATTCTGGTAACTTGACTATTTAGCGAACGTGGTTCTTGCAAACGTAAAATAGCTATACATCGTCTTGTTTGAGGACGCATTTATGTAGTTCTGATCTGTGTATTAAAAGTGCGGTAATTAATTATTGTAATTGGAACAAGTAGCGTTTCTGAAAACTTATTGGGCGATCTTGTGATTTTGCATTTTCTTGTGTAGTTGGCGTCTTTGACGGAGTTGTTTCTAATAGTGCATCCCTTAGAACCAGGCGGCCATGTTGTGAACAATGACAAAAATTTTCTCAATTTGCACATTAACCCAATCCATGCTTTAATAACCTCTTAGTACTTCTAGTACCCGGGAACAGTTTCTTTGTCTTTCGCACCAATCCTATAAATATAATTATCTTAAAATCATTATGTTCTAGGCAGGTTTGACTAACTAACAGGTACCAACATTTTTAGAATTAATATTAATTTACTGAATATTAATCATATCCCTTAAAAACCTAATGATTACCCAACATATAATAATACAACAACCAGCCCAATGTAACCACACTAAATTCGATCTGGAAGAGGAAATGACCGTGGCAAATTATACAAAGGACACAACCACAATAAGAGAGCTAGAATTCAAATCTACAACAAGTCAAATTTATATATCATATCCCATCGATGTCCCTATCAAAGATGACAAATTAGACGTTAAACATAGAGGTCAACACCACATTCAACTATTTCAAGAGCAAACTTTGTCTAACGACATTCGAAGCTGCACTACAACCGGAATCGTTCCATTCCGTTCCATTTTTTATTTACTTTTTTGGACGAGATTTGATGATGATACACAATCAGCTAGTCCGCACCTGGCCACACGAAGTAAATCCCTGTGGCCTCCTCTTCGGCGGGAGGAGTTAGGATCCTCTACACGAAAGACAACAACAGCATCAAACAAAGTGGGATTTACTTTATAACGCGTTATCTAATACATACGAGTATATCGACGACAATGTTGGTGGCAGATCTTACTCGATTAAATACTCGACAAAAGTTTGTTGAGCGTCAATAACAACTTAAATCTTTGTTCCATGCGAATGAAACGAAAAGCCGAACAATTTTTGGCATCCCTTTTCTGTAGAGACTAAAAAGGGTTTCCTTTTCTAATTTTTTACATATTTCAAAAATGAACAAATTTTAACAATCAATATGAACATAATAAATTAAATCGGTCTAAAGAAAAGTGAGTCCCTTTTAACCAGGCACACAACATTGTCAAGCAAATTTTTTAGAACTGGAAAGAAGTTTTTTTTTCGGTACACAACAAAAATAAAAATCTTCTAATTTGATTTGATTGGGCCAAATTTTTATTGTTCGCTACTCAAACCAATTTACTATTATTATGTTTGAAGTGAAGATGTCGGAAAATGTCTATAAACAGCTTGCGTATGTATATTGTGAAAGTAAAAAGGTTTGCTAAATAAAATGATGTCTAACTCAGTGATGTGTGAAGTGAAAAGTGTTTTGTGAGACTGTTGACAATAAAAAGAAAAAAAATACTTTGTCGGTATCGATAAATAAACTCATGGGTATGCCGCTTAAATCGCCCAGTCTGAGTACTGCTATTTACTAATTATATTTTTGATATACTGAGTGAATGTCAAACATACATGTGACATAATAGAATATTTTTATAATATGGGAGTGGATATTTTTACAATATATTCATCTATTCCTATACATATACATGTATAAGGAGAATGTAGAGGCGGCAAATTTTCCCTTTTATGTTTCTTGTCATTCTGTCATAACAATATACAAAAGCAATATCTGGCAATCTTTTATTAAAATCGCGCGCGGTATAGAAAACGAGTTAAAAAATATAAAATTCTATCAATCTTCAAACTATAAATGTATTGTCTATATGGAAGAAACGAAATTGCCGATAAATTTATAGAAAATATCACCGACCACCACAACATGGAAGTTGTTTACGGCGTCTTCGACACATGGTGTTTTTGGCATACATAAATTACGTATGCCGACTGCATTTGATATAAATAAATATGGAAATAGCGTTCAAACGCTTATCACACAATTTTTATTGTGACCTTGTTCTATTTGCTATGTAATTGTTTATAATAATTCAGCCTTCAAGTAATAATGGGTGTTTAGTGCTTATTCAGTCAGACTAATAATAATCATTTTCTTATGAAGTACATGCTGTATAACATGCCAGCGGAAAATAAGAGTTTACGCTACTCGCAACCAGTGGCAGCACTATCACAAAATATAGGGTGTTTTTTTAGGAGGTTTGTTTTTCCGATAGATGTCGTTTTATTTTATGACAGTTGTTTTGACAGCTCAAAGTGGCATTTCTACTCAGTATTGTTTGGCAAATCATTATGAATAGGTTAACTCCAGAACAACGTTTTCAAATCGTGGAAATTTATTTTCAAAATCAGTGTTCAATTAAAAATGTTTATAGAGCACTTCGTGAATTTTATGGTGCACATAATCGTCCGTCAGAGACCACCATAAAGAACGTAATTACCAAATTTCGGTCTACATTCACTCTTTTGGATGCCAAGCCACCGACAAGAATGAGAAGAGTTCGTACAGAAGAAAATATTGCTGTCGTTGAGGCCAGTGTCGAAGAAAACGACAATTTATCGATTCGTCGTCGTGCTCAGCAAATTGGACTTTGTCCATCGACTTTATGGAAAATTTTACGTAAAGATTTGGGTTTGGTGCCATACAAAATTCAATTGGTGCAAGAATTAAAGCCACACGACCATCGTTTGCGCCGTGAATTCAGTGATTGGTCGTTAAATCAATTGAACGAAGATCCATTTTTTTACCGTAAAATTCTCTTCAGTGGTGAGGCGCATTTTTGGTTAAATGGATACGTCAACAAACAAAATTGTCGCATTTGGAGCAAAGATAATCCACACGCCGTTCAAGAATTACCAATGCATCCTGATAAATGTACTGTTTGGTGCGGTCTATGGGCTGGTGGGATCATCGGTCCATATTTCTTTAAAAATGAGGAAGGACGACGCGTTACCGTGAATGGAAATCGATACAGAACCATGTTAAATGAGTTTTTGTTGTCAAATCTTGAAGATATGGATATGGATGAAATGTGGTTTCAACAAGATGGTGCCACTTGCCATACAGCACGTGAAACAATCGACTTATTGAAAGAAACTTTCAACGACAACATTATTTCGAGAAATGGTCCGGTGAATTGGCCTCCGCGTTCGTGCGATTTGACGCCACTCGATTACTTTTTGTGGGGATACGTGAAGTCATTGGTTTATGTGGATAAACCTCAATCGATTGACGCTTTGGAAACCAATATTCAACGTGTCATTGCTGACATACGCCCTCAAATGCTTGAAAAAGTGCTGGAAAATTGGACCTCCAGAATGACATTTGTGAAAAATAGTCGTGGTAGCCATATGCCAGAAATTGTGTTTAAATGTTAAATGCCAAAAAATTATCTACCAAATAAAAAAAAATTTTGGTCATTTCATAATTTTATATGTGTTTTATTCAAAAAAAAAATCGGCAACCTCTTAAAAAAACACCCTTTACATTTTTTTTTTGTTATTTTATTACCAGCGGAATAAAATATTAAAAGTGATCCTTAAAATGACAAATTGATTGATCTCCAAAGTAAAGGAACTCGGTATATGAACGATGTAATCTAACGATTACGATGAAATTTAGATAGTAGTATTGGTTAGGGTTTTTAAACGATTGGCCGTCAGTAGTCCAGCAAGGACAGATCCCAGAATTTTGCCCAAAACTCACTTTAAAACCCCTAACCAATAATAAAAGGTGTCCAATAAGAGCTTCCGGAAGTTTTTTTTGAAATAAAACACATTAAAACAATTTAATAATCAAAAATTGTATTTGTGACGTAAGTTCGGTTTATGACATTTAATGTTTGAAAATAGTTTCTTTTAAATGTTGTCCGCGACTGACTCTTTGATGATCCATTCTATGGGTCCAATTTTCGAGCACTCTTTCGAGCATTTCAGACGATATTTCGTTAATTACGCATATTATGTTCGCTTTCGTCTTATCCGAGAGTGATCCAATAAGCGCTTCCGGAAGTTTTTTTTTTTGAAATAAAACGCATTAAAACCAAAAATTGTATTTGTGACTTAAGTTCGGTTTATGAAATTTAATGTTTGAAAATAATTTATTTTCAATGTTGCCCGCGACTGACTAGATGATCCATTCCATGGGTTCAATTTTGGAGCATTTCAGCCGATATTTCGTTAATTACGCGTGTTATGTTCGCTCCTAATGCAGGTATCGATTGTGGTTTATCAGTATAAACAAGTGATTTTAGAAACCCCCATAAAATGTAATCTAACGGCGTTAGATCACAAGACCTTAGAGGCCAATTCACGGGTCCGAAATCGATGACGCAAAGGAAGGTCAACCGGCTCCAATTCTTGAACAAGGTGTATTTTGTATGCCTTCAAACCAAGATCTTTCTTCAAAATACGCCACAATGTGCCATATGAGAGACCCAGCGCTTGAGAATGGCGATGAATTTATTGATTATGGTCTTCACGAACACTTTCAGCTATAGCAGCAATATTCACAAAAGATCGACTTGTACGCATTCTAGTCGGTTGATGAATATCCAATAATGAAAAAATGGTTCGAAATTTATTGATTGTTTTGCGAATAGTGCGTTCAGTTGGACGATTACTATAAATGGTCGAAGAGCACGAAAACAATTTTTCGCTGAACACTGATTTTTGAAATAAATTTCCACAATTTGTAAACCATGTTCTCGCGTAAGTTTATTCTTGTTGAAATGTCAATGAATACTGAACACAAATGTCGTATGAATATGACAGTTGTGACGCATGAATCCCAATTAGAATCTCCATTGGCAAAAGTACCTCCTATTTACTATCCAAATTGTATCGTATATGTCAAGAAATGACGGAGAGACGGAATAATGTATTACAAAATTTCATATGCCGAGTTCCTTTACTTCGGAAATCGCTCGATTTGTAATTTTAAGGATTACTTTTAATATTTTATTCCGTTGTATGTTTTATTTTGTGAAAAACTGGATGTTTTATTTTGTGCAAACAGGAGATACAAAATCAATAAACAAATGTTCGCTGGTAATAAAATACCAAAATTCTCTTTTGCGATAGTGCTGCCACTTGTGTCGAGTATCGTAATCTTTTATTTTCCGCTAGCAAATTGCAACAGCAACACTCCTGTGAACTAATTTTAATTAGGGATCTTTTTTGGTTCTATAGAAACGAAAACTGTTTCAAGCTTCGCTTTCGACTAATTTCTTAGGACCTTGGGGCCATCACTAAGTGTCACTTAATTCCACTGGGAGCGCCGAATTTTAGTGGACTGCAATATGAACATGATAGTAGTAGTAATCACTTTAACGTTAGAACAGATAATAATATTGACGTCACATGGAGATATGATTGTTTAAGTCAAGAGTCTTAAAATCAATAACTAACGATTCGAGTAAATAACAGAGTTGAGTAAAATTATTTCTAATGATGCATTAAATTACAACAACGAGCCTTAAGAATACCGGATTTAGAGATCAACTAGTTCTGGTCAAAGATAACGACATTCCATTTTCTAAATAAATTACTGTGCGTACCGCAAAGGTCTTGGGTCAATATAGAATAGTTCGTGTAGCTACAATGTGTAGTCCATGAAGAATCATTATAAAAAATCTAACAACTAAATTATACACGGCCGTTTAAAGTTATTTGATTTTATTATTGAAGCCTATACGAATAGCGTTCTGTTCAGCTGGATCCTATTCTCGTTTCCCATACAGATATCTTATCTAAAAATACTATTCAAACTAACGCTGTTCATTTACTGTATTTTCGAAAACTTAAATATTTTATAAATCTCAAAATTTCCAGTTTTGTTGTCCAAGTAACAATTTAGGGTCTAAATCAATTCTAGAAGCGCGTCTAAACCTATATTTTAAAGCAATTTAGGCAATGTTTTACTCTTTGTAAAATTTTGGTTTCCTACTGTCGGTAATGGTCAGAAATCTCGTTTTATTAGTAAAGGTGAGTCCAAGTGCCGGACGTTCAGACTGTGTATTTCCTATAGTAAGAATGGCTAGCTAAGACATGGTCGCATAAGCAAAACTCCTCCACCCTACTCTCTCCAGTTGTAACAATAATCCGTTGATTACAGAGTGATTCACCTCCACTATCATTCCTAGAGTGCTTCCGTTTTCGTGTTATTAAAGGCGTCCTCATTATCGAGGAATACTGTTATGAAGTTTATGAGTGTAGTAATTTCCCTATGTGCCGGATTAGAATTCCTAAAACTGTATCTACATATTTTCCCTCTTTGCCTAGCTTCTAAACCTTACTCTAGCTCGAATATATCCGCCCTACAACTTCTCCAGAATGTTTAAAATAAATAATGATTAAATTAGAAGTCTTAGGTCGTTTTGTAACTATGTGAACTTCTTCCCGCTATTGATACAAATATCACCTTAACCATTGTCCTTTTCCTAGGAATAAACATTAAGCACTCTTTGGAAATTTTCTGAAGCCAAGGGAGAATCCTCTCCAAGTTGGTATGGATTTCCACTGGTATAGTCTGGTCTTGGTTGGATGATTTAAATGGTATGAAGACTCGGCCAAAGGATTTAGCAAATGGTTTCCCCGAGGTTTGCTGGGTTTTGCCGAATTTTCAAAGTTGCCAGGGAAGTGAGTTTTGAATAGAAAGGATGGATTCCTTCCTTAAATATGATTGTCTTTGAATCATGTGGTAGTGATTGCATTAGTAGGGAAGTTCTCTTAAGGCGGGGAATCTCGGAAACCCTTTTCTATTTTATCACAAAAGTGCATCCGAGACTCTCTTGGTGCTTTTCGCAATACTATATTATGCGGTTCAAGACGCTCCTTTCTTGTAGAAATTATAACACTGAGCCTCCCTAGTGTGCTTAGATTTATTAATGGCTCTTCCGCATATTTTCTGGCCGATCGCTAGATCCGCAGTCCTATATTTTTTAAAGTGCAAACATTTACATGCCTGTTTCCCAGTTTCTTCACTGTCTCTGGAATTTGGAACACCGGAGCTAGTGTTGTTTGCAGCATATCTCCCTATATATATGCTTCAGTTTCTCCACTTGATCATAAGGAAGTTAATATTAGAGCCGCTAGTCACATCTCTCACATCCTGTTTGTTTCTCGTAACACATAAGATGACTTGTTCAAGTTTGAAAATTAAAGTTTATTGGCAACCAAAAAATAGCTAACCCTTTCTCATTGATATCCTTGCTTCTTTAGATTCCGAAGAATACGGGACAGGATCTTATAATCATCATCACTCCCCACTGTATGATTCTTAAACGCTAAACCACAAATCCTATTATTATTAACTCACAATTCTTCAAAAATAAACAATCTATTTCAGATTTTGCCAGTCGGAGAAGAAGGGTCGCCTAGGCAGCTAGATATTGTTGTCTAATTGGTGACATTCAGAAATCTTGGACAAGTGGTGCTTTTCAGAAATCTTGGGAAGAAGGCTGTTCATTCCTGTATTAATTGTGTCCTTCACTCATGGAGACGTGATACTTCATCTAGGGGTAGATTAGGGTAAATTACTCGCTGCTATTATTACCTCCCTTTGTATTTGCAAGAGGAACATCTAGTGATCCCATAACGAGGCATTTAGAGTCCCATTTAGCTTCCTATTCATATTTGATGATGATCTTCCAGTTTTACTCGCGAGATTAGGATTTCTGCCTCCAAATCACGAGTACTTAGGCTTCTTGTGATTTCCTTCCTTCCAACCGCTACAAACTTCACAAGTAGCACAGCTGACCTTCTTTGGATTTTGATTTTCTATAGATATTCGTTAATTTCTGGTCCTTAACGTACTTTTGATTCCATTCCGCATCTTTGCAACTGGGAAATTTCCGGACTCAGTAAAGATATTGATACAACTGACACAACTTTCAAGCACTCAACGCTAGAACCTCCGCCTTTTGAATGCGTGTTCTCTTTGCGGGTTCTTTTGCTGTTTACAGTTTACAGAAGTAGCACATCTTTTCGCATTACATCTTGCACTACATCCGCTCATGATTTGCTCCGGGTGTATTCGTTCCATCATTTTATTCTAATACAATTGCACCTCGCATCTGATGGTGGTGCATGTATCATCAGATTATTTGGTTATTGTTTGCGGGATACCGATGGCTAGAAAATCGATTTTCTATTAAATTCTAGTAAAATTTCTTCATTGTTTCTTCTCGTATGGACCACTCGATTAATGTGTTGAGCAAGGTTACCCCACTTTGTAAAATTGGAAAAACATCAGTAAAAATTTATGAGCTAATTATGAGCTCTCGAAATCCTGCAAAAGTTGTACAAGTTTATTTGAGCAGGGATTCAAATATATATAGTGGGGAGGGCTGAATCAACGTTAACTCAAACCGCCTCCCACCACCGCTAAAAACATAGTACATATTGCGAATTAATTTTAATTGTAGAATTAGCACTATTTATGGGCTAATGAACTGAAGAGCGTTATTTAAGATAACTTAGGTTTTTGAGTTCATCCTTAAACCATAAATAACGCCTTAATTACTTTTCATAGCGCTAGTAAATTCTTTTAAGATTAATATTTCAATGTCAGATATGATGTACTGATTTATGAGCTCAGTAAATACGTGCAAGATATTGAAAATGCAATATTGAAAATGCAAAAAATGACCATGGTTTGGTCCTGATCCCAAAAATGCAAAGAAAGCTTGTCCGCCCATCTGAATGTCTAGATGGATGTCTGTACCGATGATAACTCAAAAATGCCTTATGCGATTCAATTTTTTTTGCTAATCTTACTTTATTTTCAATTGGGAGAATTGAAAAGCATTTGGGATCTCTACCCTGAATGACGTAAATTTTGCTGAAGGATCTTAGTACTTAAAATCACCGTTGTAGTGCTGGATTTTTTTTTAATTCCCATACAAGGTCTTGTTGCTTTCCACAATTTTATAATCTTTTATAATCAGCCTTTAGTTCACAAATCCACCGTTTCGGCAATGTTAGATAATTATTCAATTAGTATTATATATAAAAGTCACATATCACTGAAGACATCACAAATGTAGGTTTTACTTTATAGTACTCATAACTACCGTGGTGGCGCTGGATGCAATATCATTTTTCTCATTCCCATATGATCATGTGGTATATCGACTTATACGTTTTGAAAAAAACAACAATTTTGTTATCTACTTATTAGTTGATAAATCTACCGTTGGCGCTGGTAGCTAGATATTGAATTATTATAGAATATAAGTATAATGATGTCATCATTGCAAAGGAGGAAAATTACAAATTGTGTCACTGATAACAGATTCGTTTATCTCATTCTGATTTAATCATGTAGCACATCGTTTTAAAGGTTTTTGACGATGCAAACATTTTGGAAAAAATCTTGAGGAATGTCAGAAAATTAGTTGAATCACCTTAGTATTCAAAACTACCGTTGTGGCGCTTTAATCAGTTATATTTTGCTCTTTAGAGTATACTCGTATGGTCATTTGAAATGTCTTCGACCAAACAACAACTTTGTTACCAGCATTTTGGTATACGATAAATCAAAATCAATGAAAAATTAAGATATTTTTGAGTTTTTGACTGACTATAGGTTCTTAATAGTTTGTCTATTACTATTTTTCGCAACTCGTGATTGGTTTTAGTGTTTCAAAATTGCCTACTTCCATTTTCGATGGATCCGAGCCATCTGTCAACAGTATCTGGTCAATTTTTCAAACCCTGAGTCAAGTTGAATTCGATTTATAATCAATTTTGGCGTTCATTTTCGCCATTAATACAGAACCCAGTATTCCAGCAAAAATTTTGTGGAAATTTAATTCGAAACAACTTTGTGCTGGCAGATTATTACCTAGAAAATTGAATTTGGACTTTTATCAATTTTGTGTGTGCCTAAAAGGTTTCTTACTATTGATTATCTGCAGTTTAAGAGGTTCCTCAGCCTCTTGTGTAACCTTACGTTTCTTCATATATTTTTATAAAAAGTACTTTTGGATCTCATTGAGGTATCCACATCTATAGGGATGGGCTTTTCCTTCATTGAGTAAGTTTTTCTTTCGTTCATGGATTGAACTGACAGGTTTTTGGATAGTTTACGTTACCAGTTATTTGTTTTTGTAACCCAGATTGGGAATTACATTGGTTAGATTGTTTCTTCAAATCAACTGGTACCCGAAGTACGAATTTCTCATATATGAATGTGTTAATTGCAGGCCACGAATCCTAATAGAATTTATTTTGCATTAATAATGATTTGATATTCTGCACTATTTACCGATCTTCTAAGGATTCCAACAGAATTTCTTTAATTTATCTGATTATTTTAGGGTTGCCCGCTAGACATAACATGTTTTTGGAGTCTGCCTGCACGGAGTCAATCCTCCACTATTCGTAGCCATGCGGTTAGTAGTTTTCGATTCTCATAGAAAGAGGGAATCGATTTAATCGGGTTACTCGGGTTACAGTATACTCCCCTTGTGGCCAACATCAGGGATTTGGTCAAGGCGCGGTTGCACAACGTTTTGTTTTAAATATCCCAATACTTGGTCGTGTTCAACCTTTTCTTGATTGATTTTTTGTAGTTGTTCATTGATCAAATTTAATAATTCTAACACTTGTCTAGATGACTAACTTTTTTTAGTATTTTAGAATTCATTTTGGAATTTCGCATTCAACAACAGGTGTGTGTCTATTTAAAGTTCAAAAATATCAAAAAATCCAATATTTGTTTAATTTTCTTGAATGCAGATTCAAAGTCTATTTCAACACCTATCCAGTGGTACCTTTTTTGTATTTATACCGTTCCAATAAAGTGATTTGTGAGTTCGATGGGATTGAGGTCCGGGCTTCGAGCTGGCCACTCCATAATAGGCACATCCACCTCTTGAAGGTACTAGTACACTATACCAGCCGTATACGGTCTCGTATTACCCTACATTAGCAGGAAGTTTTCACCAATTAATCCGGCAAAAGGTACTCCTCGAGTACTTCTTGAATGTGCCGTTGAGAAGTCAAACCTCTTGAGTCGTGAGATGCCTCCCCAGAACATGCACGATCCACCGCCATACGAGACACGTTCTTCAAGGTAACGTTGTGTAAATCGCTCTAATGATCTTCTTTACACTCTTCCTTGCCCACCGTTGCCATGTTAACACATCCTGCACTCGTCAGAGGACAGGACTATTCTCCATTGTACTTCTGTCCAATCCAAATACTCTCGAGCGAACTGAAGGCGGGCTCATCGGTGGGCTGGGATCAATTTCGGCAAATTTGCTGGTCTGTGTGCAATCAGATCACCTTCTCGAAGTCGTCTTCTAACTGTCCACCGACTTACTGCGACTTCACGAACTTCTTCGAGCCGCTGTCCCAGTTGAACCGCATTCAAACGACGATTTCACAAGAAAGCGGTTATCACGCTGACTTGTAACACGAGGTTAGCCAGAACATTGTCGCCGTATGTAGCCACCAGTTTCTTGAATTCTCTGCTACACTAGACGAACGGTGAAACGGCTCAAACTTAGTTATCGAGCCCCATCTATTTGGTTCTGCCCCGCATTAATTACTGCAACCATTTGAGTGGCTATCTCTGGTGTAGTATTCATTTTCTTGTTCCGGATGAATACGTAATTGGTAGAAGATCATTCAGGCTACGACAATACCTTTAAGACATACCCGTTTATACTTGCCACAAGTTCCGCAACTGGTGCTACCTAATGATCGTTTTCAGGTTGTTGTAGACAACCAATAGAATTGTTGTTATTATCCTGGTTTTGAACAGACAATGCATACACATGGTTTCATTGGATAGGTGATGAAATGATCTTTAACTTGTCATGCTTTGATTTAAAAAAACGTTTCGATTCGCGATAAAATTACAAAGAAAAAAATGCAACTGCGAGTTTCCTGCTCTCAAAAAATAAAATATTATGTTTTTAGTGGTAGGGAGCTGAGCCAACGTTGATTCAGCCTCACAATATTTTTTTAAATTCCTGCCCAACTGCACGAGCAAAAAATTTTTGATTTACGGTATTCGGCATCTCATAATTAGCTTAAAATCCTGTACTGATTGTTTTTCTAATTTTACAAGGTGAAGGGGCTGGCTCAAGTGTTTGGCTGGCTAACCGTGTTGAAATGTTAAAATTAATCAGTCAAGTGGTCGCCGTCAGAGTTCCACAACATTTGGCAATTATTATCGAATGTTCTCATTTAGGGCCACCAAGATCTTGGTTTGACTGTATAGAAAGCTTGATTTTCAAAAATTGTAAATAAATAACTCTGGAATGATCAAATCGAAGCGGATCAGGCGGGCCAGAAGCGGCAGCAAGAGGTTGTTGATAATTGTTCTTTAGCATTCATCCCTAACAGTTTTTTGACCAATGTGGCTTGTAATCTATGTATTACTCAATTTAATGACGCGTATCCCATCTCTTAATGTAAAAAAAAATTCGCAACCGTTAATATATGTATACCCCAATCTTGAAATCCGACTCATGAATCCTGATGATGGCGCAGTTCTGATTAGGTTTCAATCAAAGTATACTTACAAAAATGATTAATGTGCGTCCCTAAACCTATAAAATATTTTACGGAAGTTTTTTTTTGGTGTACATATAATTCATTCATAAACTTATCTCATTATATATTTCTTTTAAAGATTACAATACAAATAAAAACCCTTTTCAAAATCTTAAACTTTTTTAATTAATTTCTTAAAATATTTTTTTACCCAATTTCATCTCATCAATCATCGGAAAATTTTATTTTTATTTTAGGTTCTCATTACGCGCTCACTCGAATTAGTACCAAACAACAACTCACATCTCCCTAAAACAGGTGCGTATATGTTATTCACGTCTCCAAATTTAGGAATCTATAAATCACAAAGCTTAACTGTATAAAGCGATACTTACATATTCACAATAGTGGCGAACGCCTCCCAAATAAATATAATTTCTCATCCTATTTTTGGTATCCTAAATAAAGGACGATGGATGTATACGAACATACGTCGCATAGTCACATTTTCTGGAAGACATCCACATAAAAGGATTTATTGTCATATAAATTATACAATTCTGTCACAACACAAAAGGACACATTTTACAATTTTTTTGTTCGTATACCTTTAAGGTATACATGTATATGCATCTGAAAAGGATCACATGCTGATGATGATGATGACGATGATCAACATAAAATCATCATGGTGAAAATGTATTTTACAGGAGACATCATTATTGTGGTTATATGAATATGCTGCTACTATAAAACTGATTGTCTCGTACATGTTGTTGGTATAACAATACACAAAATATTGTCTTATGGTCGTTAAGAAGAAGACGAAACGACAAGAAAAAGGTTGTGGTGCGTAGGTTAAGGTATTTTTATTCAAAAATTTGTATCCTTAAATTTTTGTTTAATACCGGCGCCAGACACCACTAAGCCTATGTTAAATGTCGCATTTTATAGATTTCGGGTTTTCCAGAAACAATGCGAATTTATTTAGAGCCGGGTCTCGAGGGGGAAAAGGACGATCATAAATTAATAATCGTTATGATGTTGTCGGGATTTTTTTTTTAATAGGAGTCTGTGAATTTTGTGCAATCGGCTGTTGTGATTTGTCTTGGTTTTCTTCTATACACGTCGAACAACCTATATTCAAAATCAAGAAATACTCGTTACTTAATTGGGGAGTGCATTTTTTTCTTGGGGTTATGAATTCATTGATTTCGAATATAATAAATATTTAGAATAATAGTAGCAAGTGTGTGTGTACTGCGGGTAGCTCTAAATGAATCAAAGCGATGTAGTCGAGCTAATGTGGTCAACCTCACAAACTCTAGCTCTCGTTTTGGAGTTGTAGTGGAACGGACAGTATCTGAGACCTAAATAGCTTAGTGTGAAACAGATAGAGAAATGCATTTGTGGCTGTGCTGTTTAATCTGGTGCTTTACACCACGTAATGAAAAAGAAATAGAGTTGGATTCTCTCGATCATTACGCAAGAATACTTGCTTTGAAAATGAACAGCAGCAAATCGAAATAGTTATTAATACATAGCAACATTTCTTCGACAAACCGTGGAACTGCCGACCACGACTAAGGCAACGTGGGTAACTTCAAATCTATTAAAAGATAAGCGAATGTTAGGGCTGATATAGAAACCCACACAGCAGCTGAAGCTCGATTATTCTCGGGAAATATTAAAATGCACTCTTTGAAAAATGTCCCCTGATTACTAAAAAGGAGGCTAATACTCTTTCTCGTGTTCTGAGCCCTTTAAAGTTTTTGGAACCTACTTGAGGAAACAGGAAATAGAAAAACTAATCTTAAGGCCAAATGAGATAATTTCCGCTCTGTACGAAACTAGTTAAAAAAATTCTGATTGCAGCTTCATTGGTTTTGATCCTGTTGCACCAAATAATTTAATATTTGTGATATCGGTTTTTAGTCGAAATTCACTAGTTTACAAACCAGGTTCACGATTTTATAGAACATGCCCAATCTTTTCTAAAACTTATATTGAGGTATTTTATAGAAGGAACTCACATTTTTCCAAATCATTATTACTTAAGTGTCCATTTGAGTAAATCCTCTCAACTCTCTTTGGTTAAACATGTTACTGGAATTCGGTCACGGCAAATGTGGTACGACAAATGTAAAATTGTTGGCAATAGTTTCATTGTACTGCTAGGACTTTATTGTAGCCTTAGACGTTCTATGTCATCTCTCTATTATTCATTTGTTCAATTCGCAATGTTTGCTTCAATTCCTTAAATATCTGAGAGTTAGGCTGACTACCGAGATCGTTTGAATTCAAATTGTGGTTCTCCACAGTTTTGTATCCACTTGTATCAATTATAATGAATACAAATATTGAACAAAGAATTTGTCTCAGATTTTGTATTGCAAATGAAATTTCGTGTGCCGAATCGCTGAAAATCTTACATGAGGCTTACGGTGAATCAACTTTATCAAAAACACGTGTATGTGAGTGGTACAGTGCTTTCAAAAGCGGTTGAGAGTATCGGCCATCAACGTCTTCAACTGAAGGTAACATCAATAAAGGAAGGAAATGGTGCCGGAAAATCGTCATTTAACTTTCTGTGTCTCACGAATCAATTCGTACCATTGTACACAATTGTTTGGGTGGGAATTGCGTTGCCGCTCGACTAGTTTCGGAAGACCTAAATCTTCTTCAAAACTCGATCGCGTAAAGGTTGCTGAAGACATGCTAGAACGAGTCAATTCCTACGCCACATTCATAAAAAGCCATATAACAACTGGTGATGAGAAATGGGTTTACGAGTTTGACAAGCAAACAAGTCAACAAGTTTTGGAATGGCGCCATCCAACTGAGCCGAAACCGGAAAAACCACGGCAAAGCCGATCAAAAGTCAAGGTAATGTTGACTGTTTTCTTTGATAATCGCGGGGTTGTGCGCACTTGGAATTCTTGGCAGAAGGTTAGACTAAATAAAGAATATTAGCTAGGCATTATGTTGCATTTGAGAGAGCAAATTCTTCGAAAAAAGCCAGGTTTGTGGAAAGAAAATTCATGGATTTTGCATCACGATCACGCATCATCTCGCAAGGCTATCATTGTGAAAGAATTTCTGGCCAATAACTCAACAAATTTCATTGAAAACCCATCGTATTCTCCTGATATTTTTCCGGACTTTTTTCTATTTCCTTAACTCAAATTACCACTTCGAGGCACTCCTTTTCAGTCGATAGAAGACATAAAAGCAAATTCGCGGCGAAAATAGTTTTAATATTAAAATTCATTGCTGGCCCTACGAATCGTTCAGTATCTAACTTCGTGGTTTCTATGCTCGGTAGTGATGAATGGTCGGGTGTGATTATTCGAAGTGTTACACGGTATCGCCACTAAAATGAGTGAGATGGTGATTTCCGTTGCTGTACCATCGATAATATAGATTTTATGTCGACATCAACACTTTGCGACTTTGCATCACTTTCATCATAACATTGCTTCTGGATAAAAAAATCCGCAACAATGTTCTTTAAGCCAACAATATAACGTATGTCCTTAGTGAATTGAATGATGTGGTCTAAATATCGGACCAATTATCGCTCTGTTTTAAAAATGCGAATATTAACGTTTTGTGGTCCGTATAAATGGAACATTTTCAATCTTCCAGCATATGTTGTTTTGTTGGTGAAAGAGTTAATTACTACCCTTATTGCTACCTCTAATGCGTCTACTACTAGTTGAAGTTTACCATTTCATACTGGATCTGCTAGAATAATACGTTAACTAAATCATCTTTACAACGTTGAAATGCCACATTGTACTCGAATTCATCAGATCATTTAATTGGTATTTGGTGACGTTTTACGTTTCCTTCCGCTAAATTCTGGATCATTATTTGATTTTCTACCGCATGTGGCATAAATCTACGATAGAAATTTCTCATCAGAAATCTCTTCTAATTTTGAGCTACTTTTAGTTGATCATAATTTCGGATTGCCTCAACTGTTTCTGGCGAAGATTCCTTATTCTGTGATGAGGAGGCCTAGAAATTTTATTTCTCTTTTTACCGAATTTACGCTTTATGACGTTTATAATAAGTTGGTATTCTCGAAATTGTTGAAACACGATTTGAAAATGCTGATTGTGCTCCTCTAAAGATGTGGACGCGACCTCAATACTAAAGGGTTATCCAATTCAAGCTTGATAAAGTAAACCTAAAAAAAACACACAAAATATTCGGAATGTATTGTAATTTTTATTTCATTTTACAGATTGATCCTTGCCATTTTTAGTTAAACAAGATATCATTCAAATGTCCTCCACGGGACTTCTTACAGGCCTTGATTCTTTTGCGGTAATTTTCAATGACTTTTCGGCATATTTCGGGCGGTATCTCGGCCATTACCTTACGAATATTAGTTTTCAATTCGTCAAGAGTTTGAGGATTGTTTCCGTAAACACGATCTTTCGCGTAGCCCCACAAAAAGAAATCCAAAGGCGTTAAATCACAGGATCTTGGAGGCCAATTGACATCAGCCAATCGCGAAATCAAACGTCCAGGAAATTTCTCTTGCAAAAGATCTCGATTTGCTCGTGTTACGTGACTGGTTGCTCCATCCTGCTGGAACCACGTATCGTCAAGATCATAATCTTCGATTTTCGTAAAAAAATAATCGGTTAACATGCGGCCATAGCGCTCAGAATTGACGGTAACGGTTCGTCCATGGTTGTTCTCAAAAAAATACGGCCCAATCACACCACCAGACCACAATGCGCACCAAACAGTGACTTTTTCCGGGTGTAATGGCTTCTCTACAATCAATTGTGGATTTTCTGAGCCCCAAATTCTACAGTTTTGCTTATTAACGTATCCACCAAGCGAAAAATGAGCTTCATCACTGAAGAAAATTTCGTTCGAAAAATCAGCATCGACGGCCTGTTTTTCCAACACCCAATTTGCGTATGTTAAATGCTCCATATTCTTAAATGGCAGAATGTCAACTAAATAAATGACAGCGTACTTGACGTTTATCTTTGACAGATGTCGGTATACAGATTTCTACTTTATCAACCTCGAATTGGATAACCCTTTACAACATACGAAAAACCGAAGACCGAAGTTCAAGATAATCGTTTTTCTCAATACGTATTAACTTGGGAGTTATTCGTTTTGTTAGGAGGCACTACGGATTCGTCTGCACAGGTGTTAATTAAAAATTTTAAGTGTGTCGAATGATCGGGAACACACAACCGGTTTAATATGATGTATAAGATAGCGGAAATTTGACAACGGAAAATAAGAGTTTACGCTATTCGCCGCAAGTGAGACGTTTCTTATTCATTTTGTATACCTCTTTTTCACTAAATAAAGCATCCCAGCGGAATAAAATATTAAAAGTGATCCTTAAAATGACAAATTGATTGATCTCAGAAGTAAAGGAACTCGGTATATGAAATTTTGAAATTTAACAATATTCCGTCTCTCCGCCATTTCTTGACGTATACGATGAAATTTAGATAGCAGTATTGATTAGGGATTTCAAAGTAAGTTTTGGACAAAAATCTAGGATCTGTTCGTGCTGGGCTAAACAGTGCTGGGCTTGAAATGGCCATCAAAGCCAATCCTTTTGAAAATTAAAATGTTTTTTTTATTCAGTTTCAGTTTTTGGCCAATATCTCAGAATCTTCCACTAGTAACCAATACTTTCTGTTGGCCAATGGCCGCAGAAAACCTAAAAATTATAGTGAAAATTCTAATCAATAAATTTTTAGTAAATTTTCCTTGTAGTCTCAGTATGACGTTTCCGATATGTTGATCAAAAACTGAAACTAAATAAATCAAAAATTTTAAATTTTCAAAAGGATTGGTTATGAAATGGCCAAGTTTAGTCCAGCATGAACAGATCCTAGAATTTTCTCCAAAACTTACTTTAACATCCCCAATCAATATCGGCGGAAAGACGGAATATTGTTAAATTTCAAGATTTCGTTGACCGAGTTCCTTTACTTCGGAGATCAATCAATTTGTCATTTTAAGGAACACTTTTAATATTTTATTCCGCTGGGATGTTTTGTTCAGTGCAAAAAGAGGTACAAAATGAATAAAACATTTCCGCTGGTTTTTATATTTAAAAAAAATTCTCTTTGTGATTGTGCTGCCACTTGCGGCGAGTAGCGTAATCTCTTATTTTCCGCTGTTAAATTTTCGCTATCTTATACAGCATCAATTTAATTGCGTTTGTTGCGGACATTTTCTTGATAAAGCTCTGTATCTATGATGTAACGCTTTTCAAATTTCGGTTTCCCTACCGAAGAAGATGTCTTACCATCGTGCCATCCTTTGATCGCGTAAAATTGGTCGAATTAAATCAAAAATGAAATTTGTAAAAAAAACTAAATCCCTCCCTTCCAGACCAACGCTTAGTACAATGGTGAAAATTTGATCAAAATGAGAATTTTGTAAGATTGTATGTATATGTTACGGTAAAAGTCCGAAATCGGTAAATGTCCGAAATTTTAATTTTTTAAATTCGTTTACACGATTAAAAATCGGTTGTCCAGAGGTCAGATGGTTACCAAATGTTTGTTGACTTATCCCCCCTACATCCCCGTAGTTTCAGTTATTGTCCATCAAAGGACTAACCGTCTTGGGAGGCACAATTAGTTCCCGCGAGCTCGAGAGTTGGTAAAGCCGTCAGTCTTTACTATTCCAAATTCCAATTTGCGCGAATGCCATAAAAAATAATCGGTGGGGTGAAGGATGAACCATTTCGAAAATATGGGACTCTCTTTCATAGATTCCGAAGCAATAAAACAGTTTTTTCAAATTTTTATTCGGACATTTACCGATTTCGGGCTTTTATCGTAACATATACATGTCGGAGACAGCAGATCAAACGAAACATTTGCCGAGATAATGTGGGCTCCAAGTAAAAAAATCGGTCAAGATTTTCTGGTATAATTTTCTTATTGCAAACTTAGACAACAGTGTTTGATATTTGATCCTCTGTAACTCTTACCGTTACGTTTAATGTTCTGCATGGCATTTGTTCCCGTTTGCACAGGTTTCAGCTGATAGTCGTAATAGGAAGAATTGTTGATATTTTCATTTAAGTCCGCCTATTTTTCCCTTTATAATCATGCAGCAAGCGGCGAAAGTTGGCAGAACCTGTGAAGTGTCACTACCCGAACTAAACGATAAAGGCTCTTTAAACAACAAAGAACATTTAATAGGTTCCGTGTGATGCCACTTTCCTACAATTCCATATTTCATTATCAATTGGAGCGGGGCGATCCTTTAATGTCATAAATAGTCATTCTTTTGGGAGGTTAATTACAAAATTAGATTGAATTTTTTTGTAAATTACCAACTTAAATATACACTCCAAAACGGATATTAAACGTTTAGGCACATCCTGTCCTACTACTTATCGATTGAAATGGCAGGAGCTCCGAAATTTCTTAGAAACACTCACAGGACATTGGAAAATTATCAATATTATGAGAGATTAGTGACTGGATTTCATTTTTCTGAAACATTCTCAGTGGTTCCCTTCAAGGGGCTCTCGATGTCTTAGGAATTGAGGGGCGAGCTGTCCCAATTTAATTATTTTTCACACTGCTCGTATTTGCTCTAGTCCTGATTGATGGTAGAAGCGGCTTCTAATATCTACAACTTATGTTTGATAAATCGAGCGGACACTTGTATGTATTCGAAGGTTAGAGATTTTAACATCCTCTTATGTACTGACTTTAAAATGGTGCCCAATGCTTGCGTACCCGATGATTATAATCTCACCAGGCAATCTAACAGTTTCATAAATCTCCTTTGCACTTTTAACACAGGTATAGTCTGTACAGACGAGGATTATTAAAACTGGGTTTGTAAAATTCGGTCAATTACTCTAGGAAATAAAACCCAATTCAGTTCAACACAATCTACTAGCACTTTTGAGTTTTTCTGTCCGCGCTATCAAAATTATGTTCATGCCAGGCTAGTTTATTAAGAACAAGAGATACCTCTTCTCCTAATTCTCTATAGTGGAGTAATTTATCGACAAGTTCATGTATTCAAAAGATTTATAATCTAAACTGTTTGAGAATGATTTTCAAACCCGCAATAGATGGTCCAGCGTTGGTCTAGTAATATTTCGCAAAATAGAAATCTGTGGGTGAAAAAACAAAACAATTCCTGTTGTAGGATTTTAGGATGATATGTTTCGGATGATAAAGATAAATTAAATCAATTTAAATCCACGTTAAATCATGATTAAGCTAGCGGATAAGTAGCTTGTAACTCGAAGGACGGGCGATTCGAATTTTTCAATTTTTTCCGCAGATTGGTTAAAATAGTATTTCAATGTGGGCTTCGGTTGCGATTCTGGTAAATAGAGAATTAAAATACAACCGATACGGAAAAACACAATTTGTGTTTTGAAAGTCGCCAATTTGAATAGAATCTAGTTGGGCTTTAAAAAATTATTCAGTATGAATTTCTCGGCCAATTGTGTCGAGCTGCGGATGGCATTTGAGATTCTAATATCAATCTAGTTTACGGAATTGGAATAAATTATGGGTATAAGCCGTGCCAAAGGCTTGCCTGCCTTGGCACTAAACCAGTTTTCACGCCCAATTGGGTTGTATTTAATCTCGTGTCTGCAAGATTTATTTATAATTTTTTGCAATAATACATGCAAAATACTTCAAGTTAGTATTGCTGAATATTCATGTGAAAAATACTAAGATTGAGGTTGATCTAAGTCAGCAACAGTCCTTGCAGTTCACCCAAGTATAAGAAAAATATTTTTAAAACCCGACTATGCTTGGTTGACGGTTACTTAAGTAGTTTACGTAGAGAGCCATTGCACTAATTCAAAATACCCTGGTGAAATACCCCTGAAAATTTAAATGAATTTCAAAACATTAGAACTACGATCCTGAACTGAAGTTAAGGAATTCCGAAAGTGTTCTTCAATACAATACCGGCATTTCATCATGAAATTTGACTGCCCCTTACAGAAACTCTTAACATCTCAACGGACTGTTACGTGGTGCAGCAACTTTACTACTGAGGCATATTAGCATCACACAAGCTAACTATATTCCCTTAATGTAATAGCATCTCATGGATACGTCGGATGAAGTCATTCGCGGTTTGGAGCGCTAAGATTACAGCGCGAAAAATCGCAAATTTAGGAAACTCTCTTTTCATAAACTTCCTTCAATTAGCATTCAAACGAATAACGAATCTAGCGTTAAAAGCCACTTTCTTACTGGGGAGTTAATTTACGCGTGTGCCATTTGCTATGAAAAGGACCACTCGATGTTCGCATCGAGTGTGTAAAAGCCATTCATGTTGCAAACAACATCAAATTAACGAGTCTATGTTGATCAATCGAAATTGTCAGCATTTATAGAAGAGGGCATCGTGTATTGCTGCACATCGACGAAACTCAATCATTAATCGAGTATCATCATTAACTACACTGGAGACATCATCGCAAATTGAGGTGAAACACTAAAGATTCCAGCAGATTTTTGCTAAACATTCAATTCTATACCCGCTGCGTGAATCAAGGTAGTCGATTGGACTGGATATACCCACGTATTGGTTAAATTAGTTTTTGTGGCAGAACAATTATTAGCATCACATGAAAAACCCAGATTGGGTAGGGATTAAGCTATTATTGATTTTATTTATTTGGAATAAACCGGAGTTCAACATATTATCCGTAAATATAACTTCCGTGGATGTAGTTAAGTAAGAAGATACGTAATATATGCAATCCCCAGAATGTGTCAATCGTTAGCAGGTCAGGAAAAGTGAAGTCCCCTAGCTAGTACCAGAAGTTCATCTTTGATGTTCTGGTACTGTAGCAAGAAAGATTGAAAATGTTGGTGCTCAGTTTTTATCACAGCGTTATAGGGTTGTTGTTAAGCTTATCCACAAACTCTTGTACAAAGGTAAAGTTAAGCCAATATATTCGGCAATACTCCGGTAATGGTAAGTGATAAGTCGTAACACGACATTACCTCCGGATATTACCCCCCGACAATACTCCTTAGGTCATTACTCCCTGGACATTACTCGCCCGGCTTTATTCATCCGGATGACCATTTTCATAAAATATCCCTACTTTCGATGGAGAGTTTGGGTAAAATCTGGGGGAATGACCGAGGAGAAATGACTTGAAGGTAATGGCGGGGGAATGACCAGTGATAATGGCAAGGGTTTATGACTGGGTAAGGGGGATTAATGAACCGGGAAGTTACGAGCCGGGGTAATGGTAGGGTAATATTGTCCGAGGGGTAATATCCGGGGGGGGGGGGGTCAAAACCCTAGACCCGTGTTAAGTAAATCTTACAAAATTATTGAAAGATTATTTCCGGTATTTGCGCGAATATTCCGGAAGCGATGTGAATTACAATATTTCGTGTTCTAACTTGTATTCAAAATCCAGTGATACGAACCGGATTTAACTTCGTAACAATACTTATTCGCAATTGAAAACTAAAGTCCAAAATAACTTATGTTTCCCCAGTCGCACAACCAGAACGGTTCTATCACGACCGTTTACCGTTGTAGTGAATATTCAAATTGCTAGTACATAATTTCTTATGCTTTCAGCCTTCCCTCAATTATTATTCTATGCACATATAAAAAATATTTTTTGTATATCAAATTCTTTTAATTTGTGTCTCGATTTTATTGTGCCTAATCAAAATCTTTTATCATAACTTTATGACCCTTTCAATAAAATTCGTCAGATTTAATTAATTCTATATGGATAACGTGTTCAACACTTTTAGATATGTAAGTGTGTGTGTATAACTTAGGCTTCAATACCAATTTCGTTATGACACAAACTCATAATATGCTGATGGCTCATTAAGGCGCCATCCAATTTAGATTTGTATTTCTTAGACAAAAATACCAACAAAAGTAAAGCCAACCACGGAAAAAACAAAATCTCATCGGTAATTTAATACGCACAGTGGATTTATTTTTTGTTGTGACTGAATGGTTTAATATCGAGATTTTAATGAACTCTCCAACGAATCAACCACGAAATAAAAAAATACAGCTAAATAAATGTCTTAGGTCCCAACAATATAAATGTAATGTGTGTGTGTGTGTGTGTGTGTAAAGAGAAAATTAATAATTTATGTTTATTTAAGAATTAGACAAAATGAATTAGTGTTGTTCAGTTTTTTTGGGTATAGGTTTCTTGTTTTTATCTTGGAACAAAATTATTTTATTGCTTTCTAGGAACTCTTCTTCACGTTTTAAAAAATTTATTTTTTATATTTTGGTTTTTGATTTAATGGATGGGGACATCGTGATTTTGTTTACTTAATTCACACGATTTGTATGAATTTTAATTTTTTGGTCGAAACGTTTTTTTTTAATGGTTAGTCAATAGCCTTTAAAATATCTAGTTGGTGAGTCACCGGCATCCCGGCACAAAACATTTGAACATCTTATTTTTGGTATAATTTATTTAGAGTTGCAAATTTCATCTCATTGTTTGAAATCACGATTTTAAGATTTGATAAAATTGTTCTTATCAATCAACACAATCTTTCCGCACAAAGATGTATTTCTTAAGAAAATCTGTATTTAAAGTTTTTTCTGTTCTTTGAAGATTAATTCACATACGCGGCACACTTTTAGTTTATAAAAAATACTAAAATGGTGAACGTACCACATCCTTCTGAAAACCTAACCATTATACCAGCTGCAAGTTGCTATTGTATCGATATGTTGCAAAAATGTCATAAGGATGTGATAAACAGTTCAAGATAAGCATTAATCCTTATATACATACATGAAGCTTGTCTCTAATCAATTTTTATGAATATCCTTCATCTTTTTTTGCATTTTGTATCATTTTTATTTCACATTGACATAAGAATTATACATAGTTTGTCAAAATAAATAAAAACAAAGCATGACGACGAGTTTCGTTATCAATCCGAAAAATCAGAACAGAATTTTGCTTATATACCAAAGCAAAAAATTTAACAAATTCAATTTCAAACTTTTCTTATTTGCGGGATGCTGCATATACGGGAACAGTGTAGAATTGCATATAGATACATAAAATAAAGATGTCACATTATTTTGTCTTGTGGAAGCTGTACTGTTGTAGGTATATATGTATATACAAAACCAGGGGAAGAGATAAGATTAAGATGAATGTTTGTTTTCATTATACAGAGTATAACAAAATTGCAACTTAGTCAAGATGTGATAGTTTTGAAAAGCTGAAGATGACGAAAAGTGATTATAAATAAGATGATGAATTTGTGATTAGAAGATCTTGCTGTGTGTGTAGTTTATTTAAGATTATAATGGACAGCAGGATAATAAAGCAATTACAGTTGTGGCTAGATTCGCAATAAACTAATAAAAGGTAATAAGTGCGTCCCGGAAAATACCAAATAGTGAAAGTAAATAAGGTCTAATGTCCACGTGACAGGGAAGCTTTATCTTTAAAAACCACTTCAATGGAAATTCTGACACAGGTACACACGCCCCAAAATAATATAAGTTGGGGGCAAAATATTTCGTGGTATTTTGTCCTACCATCGTATGAATAGAGGCGAAGCATTTTCGGTATTTGTCGATAAATTTTGACCGGTTACATCACAAATTAGTTTAAGTAGCTTCGTTGTATTGTCGATAATAGAAGTTTGGTTCCTTCATAGTCTCAAGTTTCCCAAAGACATTCGGCCAATGGTATCGCCCAGCTCCATTTTGCTAAGCTCTGTTTCGAGAAATTTTAGCCCTTGAACCATGTTGCGAATTTCTTGCCAATGACTGGATTACTTATATCGAATGATTAGGGTCCATTTGGAGTTATTCCAGCCCTTGATTGTCGCCTCTGAATTGGTTTGCACGTGCGGATTACAGCAATCTGTTAATGTAATTTTGATGTTGGTTTGCTTCACGATTTGATTTCTGTTTGAAAAACGATCGTTTTAATGTTTCCTGGATGTTCTCATTATATTGCCTCACCCATTGATTGATGTGGATTAGCTTATCCATTTCGGAATGTAACTCCATGACTGTAACGTACCGTTATCGTGAAGATGGCTCGGGTAGACAAAATTACAATATATCACAAAAGTTTCTTAGGCGCTAGTCTACCTGGTACGTTTAGCCGGGGTGCACGCTCGAAGAGCAGAATGACGTGCAAGGCGGTCTCCTATTTTTTGTGTTTCAAAAGTAAACGGAATGCGTCAAAACCATCAACCGGTCTCGACACCAAATGTCAAGCACGCGATTGTGCCGGGAGGGAATGTGTCGGAATTAAATAAATAAACGTATAACGATAGAAGGGCACTCACCTGGTCTGAATGTACTTACCGATTTCGCTTTTCCTTTTTTTTCTATGTTTGCTTGTCCCTCACTCACGTCTCGACGTAATCGTCGCTATTATTTTTCCTTTGTTTCCTCTGTATTCTCGTGGGGGCTATAATGCTCTCAACCGTAGACACACACACAACACCGCTTCCTTTGATTTATGCTACTTTTAATTCTTTTTTTATTTTTTTTTAAATTTCTTACGATGCTTTTCATTTAGTTTTTCTACTTAATCCAAACAGCGATATTTTCTTTTACTTTTTTTATTTTTACATTACAACGCAATCCATCATCCGACCGATATCCATTTTTAATCCTCTCCCTCTTTCGAATTTTTAGATTACCGGATAAGGCAACTTCACTTCACAAACACCATTTTATTTTTGCTTTCTTAATTTTTTTTATTATCAATACGAAAGGACTTAATCCAATGCCATCTTTACTCTAGCATTTCATTTAACTGTTTACTGTTCCACTCACTATAAAATCTAAAACCGGCACCTGTCAAATTTTACATGAATTAAAAAAAAATAATGAACAATTGGATAATGAACCATTGAAATTTAATGTTGGTTTCATCTCAGCCTAACTTTCCATGGTAATGCACAATATACGGGTCCCCTCATAAAAATAAACAATTTATTTACGCCCGAAACATACGAAAATCCTGGGATAAGATGTAATACGATTTCCCAAGTATATTCAGCAGCGTGAGTTAATTGGAAAGGGAAATGATGTAGAAATTTAAATGATCGGAGAACGAAAGGAGGGCAGGAAGCGGATTGGATACTGAATTTGAGTATCGATAACCGATTTCAGTAATCTCCTATCATATAATACGTGCTACAACCAGACGATCGTCACATGACTCGTCCAAATTTTGTCGGGGTTGGGGGGTTGTTGGGGTTCAAGACCATATCGGAGTAAGGCGATATCACCTTTTTCAATATTCTTTGTTTCTTATCGGAATTTAGGGCACTATGTAGACGATATAAGTAATGTGCCACCAATTTTTTTATTCAAAACAGAAGTCGCGTATCCATCCATTCATTTTGAAGGGAGGTTTCTCGAGGCGGTTATATGTTTTTTTTTCAGAAGGGACAAAGTGCCCTGAGTTTGGACACTGTTCTATCTGGCTTATTAACTAAATTGTTAAAAATTGCTTTTAAATCCCTCCATTGTTGGCGGAGCGTGTTTCAATGTGAATGGCCTTTGTAGTAAGATATAGAAGAACATGTCTTTGGATCCTTTGAAGAATTCATTTCCACATCCTTTGCTCATCCGTTACCTGACAGGTCCTGCTTAATCTGCTACAGTATCTATGAATGTTTAAGCCATAGTGTATAGAGCAGCTAGCAGGTTTTCCTTGAGCTGTTATGAGGATTCTTAGGTTAAAATAAAGGCTTCGGAGGTAATGGAAAGCATGTTTTGCGAATTTGCATCAACACCAACAAATACGTCAAATGTTAACAAAGGCCCCAGTAAAGTGTCTTGCAGCCTACCACCTAGGCAAGTCTGCTATGTTTAAGTCTGGTTCCCGGTGGATTGTAACTAGTGCTAGTGTGTCCCACTAGCCTAGAAATCGTTGCTATTTTGCCCGCCATCTTTATAAGAAGTCAGTCCTCGAGCGATGAGGTCTTCAAGATAATCTTCTGGACTAATACTTTTTCAAGAGTTTGTGTTATCTTTATCCAAGTGGAGCGTTTCCGAAACCATTTCAGTGTTATCATAGAATCGAACCATTTTGCTGAAGTTGAAGTCTACTACTTTTGTTACATGTTGCACTAATCGGCTTAACAAGACCCAAACGAAGTTTGAACTTTCTCAGGCCACCTTTGTCCTTGCTATCTATAGGCGGATAGTTATTTGGCTGTTAATGGTAATTTACAATATAGGTATGGATAGAATATAGGGTGGGCCAAATTATTTTTTTTTTGAACTAGCAATTTTTTTGAGTATGGTAAGGGTTATGTTACTTCTGATTTCACAGAAAGTTAGTTTTATCCTTCTGCTGAACGAAAATGGTTTTGTATTCGCTTGAACAACGCTGGGAAATATTGAAACATTCATTCGAAAATTTTGGCAAAAAAATCATCTTTTTGGATGAGCTGCATTTTCATCTTGGCGGCTATGTAAACAAGCAGAATTGTCGCATTTGGGGCACGGAGAATCCGCCGTGATCGTAAAGAAGCCGATGCATCCTCAACGAGTGACGGTTTGGTGCGGATTTTGGTCCGGTGGCATCATTGGGCCGTTTTTCTTTGAAAATGAGCAAGGAGCCGATGTTGTCAATGGTGGGCGCTACCGCGCCATGATAAACAATTTTTTGTTTCCGGCACTTGAAGAGGAGGACATAGGCAACATTTGGTTTCAACAAGACTGCGCTCCGTGCCACACAGCACACGTTTTAATTGATCTTTTGCGCACTGTCTTCGAAGATTGAATTATCAGCCGAAATGCTGAAGTGATTTGGCCGCCTCGGAGTTGTGATTTGACGCCGTTGGACCATTATCGTTGAGGTGCCATCAATGATAAGTGTTACGCCGATAAACCAGCAACGATTGACGCTCTCAAGAACAATATTCGCATTGCCATTGAAGGCATAATGCCGCATACCATTGAAAATGTGCTCAAAAATTGGACCGACCGTATGGGGTACGTCAAGGCCAGCCGAGACAGTCATATGAATGAAATAGTATGAAATGAAAAAATAAATTTCAACAAATATTGAGGACTTTTTGTTTTATTGCATTTAAAAATAAAAATTATTTAGCCCACCCTATACATCAAAGGAATCGTGTAGCTTATTGATGCAGGACTATTTTCGTAATAATTTGCATATCGAAATTTAAGTCTATTTCCATAGTGGTTAACGCCACTTAAGTTTAATCTCCTTAATGTTCGATACATTATTTTGCAATTAAAGGTTTAACCAGCCATCCTAAGAGGTCGAAGATTGATGATTGCTGTGTTTTTTTTCACTATCCGGAACATGCTTTTAAAAACTCACTTGGAAATTATCCATTCGAACTTTTTCTATTACCCGTATTGTCGCTTTACTATTGAATTTGAATCCAACTGCATCTCCGCTTGATGTGGCTTAGCTGCCCGTGTAGCTGATGGTTTGTGACTTGCATAAGTTTCCAGTTATTTAAATTATCCTATTAAGAATTATAGCCAGTTGTCGAATTACAATGTTGCTAGCAGTCGGTAGTTATTGTATGTTGCATATAAAATTTTCTCTGCTGTCTCGTAGTTTTCACCAATTGTTAACAGATGTGTGATCAATTGTGCGGCTCCTTTCTGAAGATGCCACTTCAGATACGGCATTTTCATTGTGTCTGATAATTCATTGCTCTGTTCAATAAGTCGGGTACAGATCGTTGAATGCGTACCAACTCGCATATTCACCGTGAAACTGTGGTTTGTCTATATCTGTGATAAATTCAAGGACAATTGGTCCACGACATGAGGACCTTGTAAAATATTTGTGCCGATCTTTACCCTCGAATTCCATGAGGATGGTTAGTTTTATTTGAAATACTCGTTCGATTACTCGCTGAATGCATCATCTTGTTGTCGGAAATGTTTTCGTAATTGACCGTGGTATGTTCGCGTTGAATTTGTGATTATTATTGGGAGGGGGAGGGGGCGGTGAATTCTGGTAGCATCTTCTCGTCAATTTGACATAACAATGTCCTCATCTATCGTGACGGGAGGATTTTTAGGGGCCTTATATGTTTTTTGGGAATAGCTCTTAGTCTGTTAAGTTGTGACCTGGATTATAGAATGTGACCTGGAGTATAGACAAAATTTCTGGTTTAATAACGTCGTCATAATTGTTTGAAGGTTAGTTTCTTGTTGCCTATGCATTTTTTAAGATGCGAGATTTCACTCCACCTCCCATAGTCCACCAAAATAGGGGTGATGAAGGCTGGATGAAATGCTTGGATCCCACAAAATTGTTTCTTTTGCCGCTAGACATAAGGGCGACGTTACGATGTGCATATGGGTTAAAAGCGCTTATGAATCCCTCCGTTGTTAAGTTGATGATCCAGAATCTTTTGCGAATATGTGCAGCATCAACGAATTATTTCCGAGTAATGTTGACCATAGCCTAATCCAAAACTAATTTGGTAAAGGTGGTCCTCTCCCCCCTCCGAAAACACAATCCAAGAGAATGGTGGTTTTTCAGTCCATGCCAATGTTTTTATGAAATCAGTTCATAGAGTTAATTGGCTTACAAAATCATTACAAAATCGGTACAGCTCATACGATACAGTTACTACTTGCAGAATAATTAAAATATCGAGGTATCTGGATGGATTGAATATCATTTAAGTCTATTTTCAGTAGATCCAATTTTTCGACGAAACCGGGTGGTAGGAGGTTATCCCACCATAACTCTAACCCCCATAATGTTTGATATTCATATTTTCCAAACGCTGGTTAATGGTGTCAGCTATCTCAAAGGGCCGAAGATTGATGACATTTTCGATGCGTACTGCCTCTTAGTAATTTTGTTGTTATTGGATGGTAAGATGGTAAGCGTACTACTTGAAAAATAAAGTGGTCTCCAGCGGGATTACAGTCAATTTCTAACGTTTTCGCCTTCAGTGATAATAAGGTCTCCGGTCAATTTTCTTTTCTCTGATATTTTTGCTTATACAGCTTAATATGGTTGCGGGACCATTTACTTTATTCCACTTTTACCTTATGAAGTAAATGAATCAATTGATTTTGTATTTAAAATTGTATTTGTTGAGCTTCCTCGATGATGTCGGCGCCGGTTAGAACGTCGTCTACATAAAAATCACGCTTAAGAGTGTAGCTTTCCTTATAGAGCTTAGCGCATATGTTCTCAGTGCACGTTGAAGTAATTTCCGAATGGCGAGATACACAGAGAGGTTCCATAAGTTACCTCGGTCAGTATTTTTGGAGTGGCTGATGTTTATTTTCTGTTCAGATGGTGACTCATTTATATCTGGTGATATTTTTTTGATATTCTCCATGAAAACTATTCGGTGTTGTCGATGACCCTATCAAAAATATAGTTCAGAAGAATATAGTTCAGATCGAAGACTATATCTGAATTTTTGCGTTATAGCTGTGCTCTTCAGTATCGCATGGTTAGGTAAATATAACTTTCTCTTATTTTGTGTGACTAGCCTCGTATGCTGTAAGCTGATGTAAGTGTTTATGAGAACATTACATTCAGCTTTCGTAAATTTAAATATTTTTTTTCCAATTCGAAATGGCGTTGCGGTGCCCGAATGTCCCGCCATGCCCAATTGATTTACTTTCAAAGGGATTTGTACTATATATCGCCCATACTTGCCTCGCTTGAGAAAACATATAATCACTCCATTTAGTCGATCTCCATCCAATAGCCACTGCTTGAACTCAAAAATATCTCAATAGCTTCCTCTGATTTATAATTAGTATGGACTGTTCTTACTCTTACTTGATTGGGGTTGGGTCCAAAGTTATCCCAACGAAGCTGGTCTATATTTTGCTCGTATTTCCTTTGGTTCTTTTGGCTAATGAAGTTGTTCCATTACATCAAAAAATTCAAATCCTAGGTGTAGTTGGTTTGTGGCTTCCATAAGTTTCGAAATATTGAAATCTTTTTTGTAAAAAATGTGGCGCTCAAAAGTTTCTGAGTCTGTTTTTCGCATCACCATTGAGGCACGATTAAGGTTTCAAATTGGTGCTCCAACTGAATATTATTGGTGTTATAAAGCATTTCAACCGCCGAGTGGTATAAACTTCTAATACTAGCGGCTGATGCATGTTGTTTGATTGACTTTAGATTCGTCATCTTCAATGTGTCTGATAATTTCTTGTGCGTAAAATTAAATGCGTAATCTTGTGCGTAATCTGTAAATGGGTACCAGCCTGCATATTCACCAGAAAAGTGGGTACGTCTATTAGTTATTTCATCATCGGTTACCATTGGCTATCTCCTGCAGCATTTCAACTAGTAGGCCATCTATGTATCTTGTGGTCTGATACGCGCATGCTGCTAGCATCTGCAAACATCAATAATGTTGCTTGCTAATCCAATTGAGAATGATTTGGGATGATTACTAAAATAGATTGAATCCACGTTTTATGCTGCGCCGAGTAAAGTGTTAGCTTCTTCAAAAGCCAAATTGGTGTCACATGTTGTGGTTTGGTTAAAGTGATTTTCTCTTTGCAACCGTTGATGGGCATAATCTAAAAACCTAAATCTGCCGGCAATTCGGTTTTTTCTTATTATGAACGAACCTCGGGATGGTTTCGGAAAGGCTTCTAATTGTTTTAACTCTAATCTTATTTTATTATCGTTTTTTCAGAGTTCGGGCTATAAATTTGCATTTTAACTAACCTTCAACAAGTTGAATTTCTAAATCAGAATTTTAAATAGAATGGTAGCAAGAGACGCCTATCCAAGTGAATCAAAAATCCGAGATGCTTCTGATATACATCTTTTCTGGGTGCAGTGTCATCAATTTAGCGGCAAAAGTAAAAGAACACTTGGGTTTCATTCCTCTGTGTCTTTGCCATTGCCGTTTCTTCTTGGACACAACAACAACATATGACGTATTTTCAACATACTCTCGATAAATAAAACCCACCAAATTTTAAGTCGTTATTTATAATTTTTATTTTAACTTTATCGAGTGTTCAACTGCGTTTGCTCCTTTGATTAAATAATCAACAAAGAAATCGATAAAATGATTGTCGATCGAATATTTGGTTCACTGCAAACGACCACTATTTGTTCAAGATCCCGTATTGTTTAAAACTTGCTGTTAATTGTCGATTAAGGCTATTCGTTGTTGTCCGAATCTCAAAAGAATATGTTTGAAATTGTTGAAATATAATTTTATGATCCCAAAAACGTTCATCTGATTGTAATTTCCGTTCTAAGTTGGAATCACTTTGCCGCCTTGAAGTTTCATTTCCGTTTTAATGAAACATTGACGATAATCAAGTTGCCTGTGAGTAGATGTGAATTGTTATTTACATTTCAACTCTTCTATAGAGTACGGTTCACACTTAACAATTTGTTACAGTTTCAAAAATTTTGGCCGAGTTACAAACCAATGGCAATGGTGATTTTTGTAGTTTGGTCATACCTCGAGTTTAAATAGTTAAAACACAATCGTTTATCTTGGCTGCAAATCCTGTTCTTCCGTTAACGTTCATCTTAGAAATTCATTGCTTTCGGATAGCAAAGGCCCATTTGAACATTAAGTCGCTTACAAAAGTGAGTGAGTTCGGCACACATTTGACAAAATGCTTTAAAATTTGACGCAGAGATCGGTATACGAAGCTCTAAAGCTTTGTCACGTGAGATTACTGTTAGCTATTGAAGTTTGTGTACCGGGGAAATCTTATCAGTTTTATCAATTGATGCTTCAAACAATTAGCGGAAAGATGGAAAGTCTGATTTTTTTCCGGAAAATGGCGTCGCGTTTATTCAGCAATGAAATATCTTAGAATAATATTGGCAGGCACTCTCGCGTATCAAAATCCCGGATATTAAAATATCGGATATCAAAATCGCGGGGAACAAAATCCTGGAAGCCAAAACACGAATATCAACCCTGAAAATATTCATTTAAGCTAGATCGCTTTAAGCTAGATGACTTCTGAGTGTGATTATGGAAATTGACTAATTTGAATGGAACTAAGGTATTTCTCAACCAATTGGAATTAAACAGAGTTTGCTTGATGACAACAGGCAATGAATAGTACACAAAATGGAAGTACTGTTCTAGAAAGTAACCATAAACAACCTCTTAATAGCAACGATATGCTGCTAGATTCACGAAATGGATTGTGGAATCGGTTCTTTAGATACATCGACTAAGACCACAAAATTAGAGCGATTCTTTGATGTGATTCTGCTGCAACACGAATATCAATTAAAGACTTCATAAATTTTTGAATTCTTAATAATTACTGATGTCCGCTTAGTTTTCGGCATTTGTCATTAACCCAAAATATATACGAAAAACAAGCTGGAGGTTCTAAATGTGGCTTTTGCCCCCGACTTTGTTATATAAATTGCAGTTTTTTACTACAAAGGCATTTGTCCTATAATCTCCACGTTCGTCATGCTACACGTTCTGGAAATACGTACATGCTGGAAAATTTTAACTGCATAGGACCCGCAAGATTACAGTGGATCCTATCCGAAAATATTTAGAAAAAAAGCCAAAAGTAAAAAATGTATATAAGTGATCATAACCAAATAATTCAGACAAATCAGAAGACAATTGGCCAAGAGTTGCTTCTTAATAATAAAATCCGCTGATTGTGTCCTACCTTCTACTTTGAAAAACAGTGCTCGGCATTTACGGTTAAAGCGAGGTTCCAGGACACAATTGAGTATAGCAGGATGAGTCGGAAATGGCACAGTTTAAGACGAGTAACCAATGCTTAGTGCTGAATGCATGATCGACATTTGAAAGGTTGTGGTTTGAAATGGTTACCACCATTAGACCTAGAAGTATCTCCAAATAACCCTAATTAGAGACGCGGTTTATAGTATTTTCCGGGAAATTTTGGAAAACCGTACATGAGATTCATAGAAGATCAATACAAATTTAGCTGTCCTAAACACCCGGAATTTTCAATTTGGCCGAAATAAACGTGTTTATCTCTTATATAGGACCTAGAAGTATCTCTATTTAATCGCTAATTAGAGACCGCGGATTATAGTATTTTCCCGGGAAATGTAGGAAAGTCGAACATGGGATTTACAGAAGATTAATACAAATTTGTTCGTCCAAAAATTCATTATATCGAAGCATTTTACAAAAATTCGTTATATCGAGACATTCTACAAACACATCTACACATTTTTTGTTATTGTTGCTTTTTAGGACAGAATTAGGACAAATTTCACTAACGTAAATAACTTACCTTCAGACCATAAACCAACCATTTCTATATCAACAGCTAGGCATTATAGCAATCTCGTTGAGCAAGAAGAGATCTTTGGTAGTAGAGTGGATCAACAAGTCGTCTATGATATCTTTAAAAGGAAAGGAAAATTGGCCGGTTCTCTTACCCTGAAGTGACTAAGATCTAATGAAATGATCACCCATTAATCCGAAATAAAAATGATTATTGGCGGCCACAAATTTAAATTTTGATTTTTGGAATTTCCTTTCAATCCATTCTGAATTATTTTTTTGGCTATAAATAACTGGTTTGAATTTTTTTATACCGCACTTCGTTTTATTTAGGATAGTGGAACATGCACTATATAGAATGGTGAGTTTAATCTGCTACCCCATACCTTATTTTTTTTACAAATATTTAAAAAAAGATTTTGTTTCATGAAGCATTAAACCCCAAATTATTTAAGTCTTATGCGCAGACTAATTAAAATTCCGATTTAGATTTATTTCTATAGTCCCGATTAACTATAAATTTGCCAACCGGGAGAATAAAATTCCGACCTATAAGTGTTCCCGCAACTAAAATTAAAATCGAAAATTGAACATGTGGTTTTATTGCTCAATTGTGATGTAATTGAAGCCAATTGTCACAACTAAACTAAAATAATAATAGTAATAACATTGTTGGTGGTACAACGTAGCTGATGTATACGCATACAAACAACCCTCAATAAATCCATGCACAACCCTCTATTAAATTATAAACTAACCACAATTATTATTTTGTTCTTTCTAAATTACATATCAATCTGTTATCTTACTCGTATTTAAAAATAATAAAGTTTTATTGTTTTACGTTTGATTGAGCTGTTTACATAACACACAACTATAAAGTATAGGAACTCTTAAATTACACACTCTAGAATTCCTATGTATGCTTTCATAATTGTTTTTCAAGTGGGTTAGCGACGAGACGCGTGCCATACCACCAATGTTGAAAAACAATAAATATTTTTGTCGTGCATTAGCATTTCGTCGTCTCTTCCATCGATGAATGGAAACACTTGTGACATTTTGTGTGTTTACACACAGTAAACACTTTAAAATTTTCATAATATGTAATTACGTGAATATACACAAAACTAAATAATTGGACTTTTTTCTTGTAATTATTGTACTTAAAAGTAAAATCGGTTGAGTTGTACCTTTTAGATAAGGGTACATGGAAATTGATTTGGGGGGAAATAGGCCACCTACTCGTACATATCGATCGTAAAGAAGACATTTATTTTTTTATAGACAACAATCCATTTTAAAAACGCTAACTGACTGAAGGTTTTGCTTTATATAGGGTGTCACAAGTTCATATTTGACATATCGGTTATTTTGGCTCTGGCAACACTAATTTCATTCTTACTTTGACAGAAACGCAGTATATTATTTCTAGTTGACGAAATGAGTCACTTAACGCTTCAACAAAAGTGGGAAATGTTGGAAATTTACTTCCACAACAAAGACAATTGGTTCAAAATCGCAAGTAGATATCGTACAATATTTGGTCAAAACACGGAACTCACACCCAACAGTATCACGTATAGTTTGTATATAAAGTGCGTGATACGGGCTACTTAGTCGACAATCCAACGCGTACCCGTGCTCGTCGTGTTCCTTCAGTTCTGCGTAAAGATCTTGATGAGGATTTTGCTCAAAAAATCATCTTTTCGGTCGAGGCGCATTTCCACCTCGGTGGGTTCGTAAACAAACAAAATTGTCGCATTTCCGATCCCCGAAAATCCACAAGGATATGTGGAGAAGCCAATGCATCCATTGCGTGTTACTGTTTGGTGCGGCTTGTGGCGAGGCGGCATTAGTGGGCCGTATTTCTTTGAAGATGAGACCGGTGCGACCGTTACGGTCAACGGAATCAACTATCGCCACATGTTAACATCTTTTTTGTGGCCATATCTTGAAGATATTGGTTTGGCCGACCTTTGGTTCAGGCAAGAAGGGGCGCCATGCCACACATTGGGCGTAGCGAAACTCAAAAATTCGATGGCCGCATATTATCAGTCGAAATGGTGACTTGGATTGGCCTGCAAAGAGCTGTGATTTGACTCCTTTGGATTTTTATTTGTCGGGTGCCGTGAAAGACAAATGTTATACGTTCAATCTCCAAATAATTGTGCGCATTTGACATCATTTGACATCCTTTATTATTATTGACGGAGCTAAAGCTTCTCTGTCATAAATATTTCCTAACCAATTAGTTTCACAAATCGGCGTTTGTTAAACATACTCTTCACTTGGGTCTACTAAATACCCTCCTGCCGGAACACTACGAAGAAACTAGAGAATGCTTTAAATTTTTTCGATCTGATAATTGCATTGCACCAAACTCAAATCAGGTGGATGATTTGAACATGATAGAAATCACTCATGCAAATTTCGTCTAAAAATTATAGGATATCGGTATCGAAATAATGAAGTCTTGGCCAATCCAAAAATTGTCACAAAGTCTTAGAAGTTCCCAACACTGCCCCAATCTCTTAATGCCTATTAACTCTAGACCAGTTGAGAAGAAATTCTAATTGGGTGTACGGAAGTGTAAATTCTAGATTTTGATAGTGCAATCTCTTACAAATTCATTGAAAGTTCCGGCGCTCTAATTTAACCTAATACATGTATGCTACTATGACCATTTATCAGGCCTTATTGCCTGTTCGTTCTTGTCCATTTGTGAAGAAATTTTGAATGGAGTACGAAGGTGTAATTTGACTAGAATTTGATAGTTCAATCTGTGACAAAATTCATTGAATAGTTCGGCGCTCTAGATTAACCTAGATCCGCATTAATGCTACTATAGCCATTTGATAGACCTTAGTGTCTGTTAACACTAGCTGTAACTGTAAAGAATTCTGATCCGGATACAGAGGTGTAATTTGGTTATACTGAAGGGGATATCAGTAGTTCTTTACAATAAGGCCGGAGTTTACATATATATTGGCCTTAAGGCCTTTCAAATGGGCAAAGTGCCATCAATCGAGATTAAGATATACCTTGTGCGCCAGACCATTTAATGAATTTCTAGAAAAACAATCGAAATCTTGTTAACTTACAGGCAATAAAGCCTATCAAATAACCATAGTTGGTGTGGATCGCCAGACTATTTAATGATTTTTTCATTAACCATTTTTAGAAATTAAAGTATCAAAATAAAGCTAAAATTACACCTCCGTATCCCCCTCAGAATTTCTTTAAAATTGGGCTGGGATATCATGTATGAGGCACGAAACTTACAGACAGCCTCCATCGCCGCATTTCAATCAAATCGAACATATAGACCACCCCTAACAAATTTTGATCGACAAACGACACCGTCAACATTTACAGGTGTGCCATGCCTTGAGGACAGAATTAGCAAACTCGAAACGATAATAAGGGAAATGTCATTCCGCAATCGCCGTCGATCACCATATCAAAATAATCGGTCCGCGATGCAACGATGTAGACCATATGAATACGACCTCGCTCACGATCACGCGACGACCACGAAATAATTCTCGATAACGTAACGTCGAGATACCAGGCAAATTTTGACAACCCCCATAAAATTCGCTCGTCACGTCATCATTATGTTTGAATTTGAAATCTAACAGTCTAGTTTTATCAGCCGCCAATGGCTCGATAATCAATACCTACGGCACGAAATTGCTCAAGGTTAATATCGAAGTCACACGCAAATTCACTCATGCTTTCGTGAACGCCAGTTATGTAAATCGTCCGATCATTGGCACTTATTTTCTCGGTAAATTCACTCTCTTAGTAGATAGTAAACGAAAACGGCTGGTTGATTCAGCGCTAGTCAGCCTTCAATCAATGCCACGTAGATGAGGGTAGATACACTCACTCCGATACATTTTACGATGAATAACTATTATGGTCGGTTACTAGAGAAATTTCTTTCCCTAACAGCCGAACCAAATTGTTATTTACCCGTTGAACATTCACTGGTTCATCATATCGCAATGACAGGACATTTACCTGTATCTCGACCAGGAACACTAGATCCGATCCGACAGAAAGCCGCATATACTGAACTTCAGCACATGGTGAAATTAGGGGTTTGTCGCGTATCGGCACGTTTCAATTTCAACGATTTATGAACGAACTCAAGCTCGATTTAGAAGTCGTGTTCACGTATATCAACGGCATCCTCGTGGCATCGAAAAATGAGGAACAACACAAACTACATCTTGAACAACTTTTTAAACGACTCGATGAGTTTGGTGTCAATATTAAGAGTTCTAAATGCGTTTTTGGTTCGAACTCTCTCGATTTCATCAGCCACACGATCACATCGTATAGTATTCTGCCGCCGACAGAACGGATTAATGACATTACGGAATTCCCACCCCAACTACGATCAAATGTATTCAGCAATTTATCGGCACGGTAAATTACTTCCATCGCTTTATACCTAAACTAGCTGAACCACTCGCCCAATCCACGAACACTTGGCTGGTCTACTAAAGAAGCCCAAGACAGCGAAAAGCTTCTCTCGGTCCGGTGAATGCCAAGACGCATTTACGAAATTAAATACGGATTTGGATACACTCACGTTATTGACAAATCCACCGAATGACGCAGAGTTCCATATTACGACGGATGCATGAAACACCGTTGTGCAATACAATAACAACTGTTGGGAACCTTTGGGATTCTTTTCGAAAAAATTTAATACCGAGCGAAAATATACCGCATTCGATAGGGAATTACTCGTGATCTACCTCTCGATTAAACATTTTATATTTTCCATTGAAGGTCGGGACTTGACCATTTGCACCGACCATAAACCTCCAATTTACCACGGTTATTCGACATGTGAACGGTAAAGATAACTTTGTTGCGGATGGTCTATCCCACTCGATCAGCAACGAAATGCCAACAACAAACGAACGAATCACAATAGAATCAGTCGAAATGAACTTCGACTATCAAAAAATAATAAAGGCATAAATAGCAGACTTCAGAATTTACTTTTTGGTTGCGAATGTCACGGTAGTTTGACGAATAAACTAGAGCTTTTTAAATTGCGGCATGCAACTATTCTGCGAAACATTGACAGGCGCGAATCGCCCATATATCGCAGAATCGTTAGACGCAAAATATTCGACGTGGTATACATAACAATTCACATCCTGGTATCCGCGCTACTCGTAAACTGATTGCCGCTCGATAATTCTGGCCAAACATAAACAAAGATGTACATATAGGTAATTGGGTACAAGCTTGGTTTATCTTACCAACGAAAGGGTGCCGATTGGACTATTCGAACACTGTTCATGGATATACTTATCTCTTGATTTGTGTCGACCCATTCACTCGATGGCCCGTCTGCACACACCATTGCCTAACCATTCGAATTAAATAAACTGTTAGTTCTCATCGAATACGCACGACTGCGTATCATCCTCAAGCGAGTGACGTGGTCGAACAATTTCATCGACAGCTTAAAGCTGCTGCTCTCAAGATCCGAGAAATCACGACTCATTGGTGCTCCGAAATACCCATCGTGTTTCTAGAAATTCGAGCTACGGTTAAAGAAGATCTTAAGTGTTCGTCAGTCGAAATTGTCTACGGACAAACACTCAAACTACCCGGTGAGTTCTTGTCCGGTAAAATCTTTCTCCTCCAACTTCAATCGACACAGTCGTCGAGCAATTACGCACCACTATGCAAAAGTTTATCCCCACGAATACTCGACAAAACGAAATTGTTGTCCCGAAATTATTTGTTTAGTACCTAAGTAGAGCTACGAGACGTCTCGGACAAATTTGCCATCAAAACAACATGATATGATTAAACACAATGTTTTTAAACAGAACATTTTAATGTGTCTAACAACTAAAATTAGTTCAGTGTACTAAACTCGTGAGATTTCTTCTGATTAATGTAGTTTTTTTTAGTAACGGGGTAACCCATGTTTTGTAGAGCTTCTTAAATTTAGGATATTTCGTGTTTTCTTTCATGATAGGGCGATTTTTATGATTTAACACTTATTTTTTGCTTGGAAATAGTCAGAAGGAACTCAGTCACAGAACTGTCAAAAAATATTTTCTTAAAAACGGGAGGTGACGCAAATTTTTTCACTGAGTTTTTATCTACGAGATGAATTTTTTAATAAATGTCAGGCTTATACCTCAGAAACGATGCAAGATAGGAGAAATTACTTAACTCTTTAACTCTTAACTCAACACTTTGAGTGGCTCGGAAAGAATCCATGTTGACGTCTGCTAACACATTGCTTATAATATTAGAAGAGTATTTTGTTGACCCTTGACTAGAAGAGTTTTGGAATGAACGTCAGAATAGCAATGCCATGATAATTAATCACATCGCTGCAGGATCCGTTTTTATAGATTGGAATTACATTTGATATTTTCCAAACGTCAGGGAAAACGCCTTGTCTGAGACTCATGTTAAACAATTGGCATAAAGGAGCGGCAAAACGCTGGTAAACTATCTGGCCCGGACCCTTTGAAGCGCCTATATTCATCAATGCCTGCAACACATCAAGCTCAGAAAAATTTTTTTTTGTTTATTAGAGATAGGTATCATTGGAGTTTGGAAATATCCTTAACAAAAACACACGGTAAGCCGTTTTCCACAAAACAGCCTAGAACTAAAATGGACAAGCGGTGCGACACGGACAGAAAAACGCAATCGTCTAGTCGATCTGGAGATTTTGGGTGTTTCTAATAACGACGTGTAAAAAATATCGAACGTCTATACGGTTGCACGCCTCGATCTCCCAGCACAAGCAATGAAAATTGATAGTACCACTACCAAATTCAGTCACCTACGAAATATACCGTTTGTCTGCGATGCTAGGCCTAGAATTTTAATTGGGTTACAACAGTTGCATTTAGAAGTACCGCTTCAGATTCGAGAAGTTCATATGCGGGAACCAATCGCTGCCAAACACGATTGGGATGGGCAATTTTCGGTAAACTAAACCAAATCGATGAGAAATGCATCCAGCCTTCAGTTCTGGAAAAACAATTACAAAACGCGGACGATGACCTACATGGCAAAGTGAAAGAGTTTTTCTCATTAGAAAATTTCGGCGTTAAAATTCCAGAAAAATTGATTGGAAAGGTGGTCATTACGAAACCGGATTGTTATGGCGGAGCCATACCCTATGGCCATGCGGTGACTAGCCTGTTTGGAAAGAAAACTTGAAAGAGAGCCAGCTTTGAATGAGACAATTAAAAATCTGTTGAAGGATTATCAGGATAAAGGGTTTGTTCGGAAATTAAGCAAGAGTGAAACGATGATGATCTACAAGCGACCATGGTACCTACCTATTTTCACAGTTACTAATCCAAATTAACCAGGAAAAAATCGATTAGTGTGGGATGCAGCAGCAGAAGTAAACGGAACTTCGTTAAATTCCGGTTTACTGAAAGGGCCAGATTTATTAGTTCCACTGGCGCACAATATAATGAGTTTTTGTCAACGACCCTTTGCTCTAACAGGTGACATAAAAGAAATGTTCCACCAAATTGGAATATTAGAGCAAGATCAAAAGTCACAACGATTGCTCTGGCGCAACGGAGGAAAAGGACAGCAGCCGGATGTTTATGTCATGAGAGTAATGACGTTTGAGCAACATGCTGCGAACGCCTGATGGGCGGATGTCGGGAACGCCTGATACAATCACTTACAAAATATCTTACAGCGGCAATGCCAACACGGAATCCTAACGACGAAGTACTCCGATGTTATCTAATGGAAGCTGAAAATATTATCAATTCAAGGCCACTGACCTACATACCACTTTCTTCTGGGGTCATCAAGTGGTATGAAGTCCATTACCGATTTAAAAAGTGATGTCTACTTCTTACGCAAGGATTGGAAAATGGCTCAATTGATGGCAGATCAATTTTGGTGTTGATGAACGCGAGAATATCTACCCGATATTACTCGAACATTAAATGGTTCCAGAAAGTTAAACCCATCGAAATCGACGACGTTGTGTTAGTGATGAATGATAGGAAACAAAACTCATGGTTGAAAGGAGTAGTAATTGACGTTATCAAATCAAATGATAGTGACTCGGTTGGGCAAGTAATTAAGAGGACGATAGCTAAAGTAGCAGTACTCGATCTCAAAGTAGATGATAATAAGCAAGATTCGCCTGGCGAATCTTGTTACCAGGTGGGAGAATGTTGAGAATCGGAAATAAAAGTTTAATTTCGAAACTGAGTTAGTGAAGAAATCTATTATTCGCTTATCACGCAGCACACGGCCTTAGATTTATTTTGTTTCTATAAAAAAAGAAGCGAGTATTGGATATGGAGAGTAGTCGAGGAAGGAAAATAAAGAATAGTGGAGAAATGCATTATAATTTGAAATTTTGAACTTTACTTTAATTTGAATGAAGTTAATTGTTGTTGATTGAGAGGTTTTTATTTAAATAAAAAAAAAACGATTGCGTCCAAGACAGGAAGTGAAATTAACAAAACGGTGTGATTCAGCCAGTTGCAAGGCGATTTCAGTATTAAAGCAACAACGTCCTTGCAAAGACGGAAGAGATAAAAATTAATTTTAGCGGAACAACAGCACGCAGAGTTAAATCAAGACCACCACTGCCAATAAAAAATGTTGATGAATCATTAATATCACGTGCTGCTTGAGTAGATGCAATATTTTCAGTTGTTGGTGTTGTATTTTTCTCGCCCTTAGATCTTGTTGTTATTGGTGACGACCCTCCAACATTATTTTTTTGACATACATTTTTCTTTATACCTGGGTAACCAAGCAAGTTTTTCATGAGGCTAGTATTTATTACACTTTTCTCCCAAAGACTGTCTAAAATATTTTGCGAAAGCAATTTTGTTAACGCTTTGCTACTTAGTTTTTTAACTATATGTATTATTAAATAAATACTTTGATCACAGGGTGTCCCTATCTTCTAGACCACCAATCTTAATCTTCCCGATTATACCAATTCCAAAAATTAATATTCCAACCAGAATAAAAAAAAATTGAAATCGTGAAGGAGTTCCACCGTATACACGCATACAAGATTTGTAATGGTGACGATTGATGCTGCTGGAATTTTTTTTTGTATTTTGTTGTATCTCTCTCCATGCGTCTTTAATTTTATTCAAAAGATAAATTAATTTTGTTTGATTCTAAGACATTAAAATAAAACAAACAAACATAAAAAAAAAATAAAATATGAAAAATTAAGAGACATTAAATTAAGAAGAATCAAAAAGCACCAACAACAACAAGGCTAATTCTTAACTCTGCGTCTAATGAAATAGAAATTGAGGAGACAAATTATAGATATCCAACTGAGTTTCTTACGTATAAATGTTTATATTTCGTATATTCATCTTAATATTCATATCAAGAATTTATTTAATTGATGTAATTTTTATCTCTAGTTTTTTATCTAACTGTTCTATAGGTTATCAAACAAAAATTATTTTTTTTTTCGAGTATTATAGATACTAGGTAATATATTTTATACCGAACGTGATTTGTAGGAGTTATGTGATAAAATTTTTACGAAAAGGAATTCGAACATTCGATCAATCAACCCAACCCAAGCACCCGGAAACAATCATCCTTCTCGTTTATTTATAATGTATATTCAATTAAAAAATTTGAAATTCAAATAAATGTCAGTTTAGACAGAATGACTCCAAACTTTGAAAATTAATTGGACTATATACAGTGATCCCAAACTAAACACCAACAACAACAACAAAATTGAACAAGAAAACCACAAACTATAATTCATCGATCGTCCCAAAATGCACTGTAATCAATTTATCTTATTTATATTATATTTTTTATGGTTGTTATGTTGTGTAAAGATCGATCTGATCGTTATATGTTGATATCTTGAGATCCTATCTCTCTATACACTATATATACTCGTATATATAAACAGCATAAATGATTTGAATTCTATTTTACTTCTACTGTATGTATTTTATGGAGGATGGTTTGGTTTACTAAAAACAAACAAGATAAACAACAGCAACAACAACGCTAGAAAAGGATTTTGGTTGTTTATCAATTAATTATGGTACGTCTTGAGAGACAACAAGACCCATAACCAAACAATTCATTCATAAAATCAGAATATATATTTTTTTAAAACAGTTAACAGAAAAAGTGGGTGCGCGCAAACTGTATATAACAATCTTATACAATACCCAAGGACCATTTTTTTGGGAAAAGGGATACATTTTCATTTAAATTAATCATTGTTTGTTGCGCGTTCTTATGGGACACAATGTCTATAAAAATAAATCAACGTTCCATTATAAAAAAATTTCATGACAGCAGATTTTTATAGAGGAATATGATCTATTACCATTCAGCAATCTTTAATGTATAATACGCGGGACCTTATATCGAATTTTTTTTGCATTCGAACCACTAATACTGTTAATATGTAATTAAATATAGATAATTTAGCAATTATAGATAATATCCTGTTATATCGACGTCATAGTATTACGCCTTTTAAGAATTATGTATTCCGCCTTATTCATTACTAAGATAAAATGTTTACTGTTCTCACATGCGTTCTCTAACAAATTGCACATGCGCATCAATACGATCGATGCAATTATCACCTAATTATTCATCGAAATTTGCTATATAATACACGGTTTGGTATCCGAACTAGTAAAAATCCTAAACCCTGCAAGTGTCTATAATGCTACAGGATAAGGATGTGTTAAGTGTTCTAACTTATAAGAAAATCTACTTGAGCGAACTGTCGTTTATCCACATTACAGATCGGTGTTTCTCCTCACAAGTTCACCGTGACCATTTAAAAATTCCCGTCCGCAACGAAATGCTTCCGTTGAGTATCTCTCTTCGGCTTACTATGAAGATGAGGAGGGTATTCCGAATATTGATACATAAACAGTAATATTCTTCTTCTATTTTTAGGGGGAATTCAAGAGTATCACGAACCACATTCTAGTGACTTCAAGAAGAACATGTAGGGAATACACTTGCTTCTGATCTAGATTAACGCCAAATGGAAACGAATAAATATTTCATTCTTAACTATCTGCTATTTACTAGAATATGTGAACCATGAAGCGATCTAATAAAATAGAAAACAACTATAATTTGAGTACGAATATCTCGCGTGGAACCATACGGCCAAGTAGAAGGCAAATAAAAAAATGCGGTTTGCATGTAGACTGCCCAAAAAACGCAAATAAGAAAAAACTCCCTATAATTACTATGACCTTGTTTTGAATCAATTTATTCATATCTCGCAGATGTGGCAGCAAACAAACTTTCACTATCTCGAGCATGAACCCCGTTTATTCATCTCTAATTCTGACAAATTGTTTTTAACTCCTAAGGCAGTTTTCATTCAGAACTTTACCACCCTCCGCTTGACGTCTCCAATCTGAGGATCGCCGTACAATACATAGAAGAATTTTTGTGTGCATATACATGAAGAGTACACGACATGTGTATGTAGAGAAGAAAAAACGAAAACAATAGCTTCTCTTCTTGCTTACACACAAACCTCGACCCTTACACCACACGACGAACATCAAATCAAAAACATCACAGCGGAAAACGGCAATACTCAGAATGAAAACTGCCTCAATAATAAAAAACAGTTTATCAAAAAGTAAAATAAATCAACAATCGTGCTTACGTTTTCCGGGCTCGCACACATATAAACCCCATATACACCAGAAAATCGAAATCCCGAAAATAAAAATTGTTTAATCAAAATAAACGGACTAGGTCATTTTTTAACTGATCAAGCTGAAAATAGATATGTTGGATGAAAATAGGATTCCAAAATGAATTTTGGAAGAAGTTCTGGAATATGGCCGCCTACGACGGAACCGGGCCTTTTCTTATTGTGACTTAGTCTACGCGGCTTTGTCTACACAGCCTTGTCCACGCATTTCTGTCTACACACTTTGTCTACCCGTATTTGCCTATGCGGCTCTCAACGCGGCTTTGTCTACATGATTTTGTTTACATATCTTTGTCTACGCGTCTTTGTCAACCCAGCTGGGTCTACGCGTCTTTGTTTAAGCACTTTGTGTATCCGTATTTGTATATGCGGCTTTGTCTACGCGGTGTTGTCTATGCGCTTTGTCGATCTACGCCTCTTCGTCTTCGCATTTTTGTCTTCGCGGGTTTGTCCACATATTTTTTCTACCCGTTTTAGTCTAATCTTTGTCTAAATAGGTTTGCCGACATAGCTTTGGTTACTCTCATTTGTCTTCACGACGTTGTCTACGTGACTTTATCTACGCAGCTTTATGTACGCGTGTTTGTGTCTACGCACTTTTTCTACCCGCATTAGTATACGTCGCTTTATCTACATGAATGTCTACATACCTTTGTCTATGCGGATTTGTCTACATGTTTTTGTCTAACTTTGACGACACGACTTTATCTAAGCAGCTTTGTTTACGCGTGTTTTGTCTTGCCTTTAAGTATGCGGATTTGTCTATATGACTTTGTCGACGTGACTTTGTCTACGCGGCTGTGTCTAATCGACTTTGTCTATACAACTTTGTTTACGCTTTCTACGCGGCTTTGTTTACATAACTTGGTCTACATGTATTTGTCTACATGATGTTCTTTGTCTACGCAATTTTGTATACTCATTTTTGTCTTCAGGTTTTGTCTACATGACTTTGTTTACATAGCTTTGTGTGCGCGAATGTGTCTATCCGTGTTTGTCTACGCACTTTAGATATCCGTATTTATCTACGCGGCTTTGTCTACATAGCTTTGTCGACGAGGGTTTGTCGGATTTGTCTACATGTTTTTGTCTACGTCGCTCAGTATACACGGCTTTTTTGGGTATATTTGATGAAGATGAAATTCTAAAATATTTTTAAGACGTTCTGGAATATGGAATAGATGGGACTGGAACTTGGCCATTTCTTAATTAATGATAATAAATGATAAGTTTTTAGTTTCAAGAGGGTAATCCAGTACTTTCCTTGTCTACCCATTTTGTCTATCCGTTTTTGTCTACGCAATTTTGTCTTTATGAATTTGTCTACATAGCTTTGTCTACGCAGTTTTGTTTTCACGGTTTTGCCAACACGACTTTATCTATAAAGATTTGTCTACGCAGCTTATTTACATAGCTTTGTTTATGTGGTTTTGTTTACGCGAATTTGTCTACATGTCTTTGCATACGTTGCTTTGTCTAGTTTCTCTACGCGACTCTTTCTACTTGTTTTTGTCTACGCACTTTGTCTACCTGTATTTGTTGGCTTTATCTACGCAGATTTGTCTACATAGCTTTGTTTACGTGGCTTTTCCTACGCGGTTATTGAGTTTTACATTTACTGGGCCAGTTCAATCCTTTCTAGGATCCATGATGGCCAAAAAGGGCAAAACGAAATAATACATCGATAAAATGATTAAAATGCGAATAATTTGGAAGTTCAAGGATTTACTATAAAAAATCTAGGCTGCGATCCCTATAATTTTATTTTTTGGTTATTGAATTTTACATTTACTACTCTCATCATTCTTACGCACTTTGTCTACCAGTATTTTTGTCTATGCGGCTTTGTCTTCCTGTGTTTGCCTACGCGGATTTTTTTGCATGACTTTATCTACGTGACTGTGTGTACGCGCAAGCACTTAGCTTTGTCTTTTTGGCTTTGTCGGATTTGTTTACAAGTCTTTGTCTATGTCGCTTTGTTTATGCAACTTTGTCTTGCGATGAGATTCTAAAATAATTTTTGGAAGATGTTCTGGAATATGGGCTATACCTCGGAACGGATTCCTTAACCGATTTACACACATAATAACATAATGATAAATAATCTTAAATTTACGTGGCTTTGTTTACATGTCTATCTACGTGGCTTTGTCTACGTGACTTTGTCTACGCATCTTTGTCTACACGTTTTTGTCTACGCGATTTTGTCTACCTGTATTTGGCACGCGACTTTCAACGAAGTTTTGTCTACATGACCATTTGTACGCGTTAGTCCACGTGACTTTGTCACCCGTGTTTGTTTACTCGGCCTTGTCTACGCAACCTTTGTTTAGGCGGTTTTATCTATATGACCTTGTCTACGCGTATTTGTCTACGCGTATTTGTCTACGCGTCTATGCCTAATAGACTTGCCTACATGTCTTTGTCTGCTGGGATTTATATACATGTCGTTGTCTGGGCGTCTTTGTATACTCACTTTGTCTACCCGTATTTGTTTACCCGGCTTTGTCTACATAGCTTTGTTTACTTGTTTATGTCTAAGCTCATTGTTTACCCGTCTTGGTCTATACTCGTATTACCTCCGATTTCATTATTTCATTTTATGATAACTTTCGAGAGGATCAATGTCACAACGATTTTTGATCCAATTAAAGTTGCAGAAAATTATATCGGATTTTATGAACAACGAAATCGACTTTTGAAAGAATGTTTGCAAGGTGGCCTTGAGTATGTCAAAATTGTGTTTTTGCAATCTAATCGGGTTCTTAAATTGCGGCTAACGATATTATTGTCGGCAATTTTGCTTGTCGGTGGTTAATTGGGCTGTCTTCTAATAATATGAACGGGTTTCACCTAATTCAATTAACGTTGATGATAAAAAATCGAATCGAACATCCTCATCCCATCTTATCAGTGTATGTTTTGCTAAAGATATCGGAAATTACGACTAAACTTGTTTTAAAACACAGGGTAGATAGATAACGTGTCGTCTATCAAATTTTGTTCCGCATATATTTGAAAAATTTGGCTAAATTTTAATGTACCATTTTTACCCATCTTCTCAGTATTTTGTAAAAAAAAATCACATTTTTGAGTAATTCGAATAAAACATCGTAAGGCGATTACTTGTAAAATTGGTGTGCAAAGATTTTACGCCTAAACAAAACAACAGAACAAATTGCAACAACATTGATTTTTGTAAAATGATAACGTTTGCCAATTTTATTTTATAAAAAGCATGATGATAACAAAACAATTGCTGTGATAAAAACTTCCAATATCTTAGACACAATCTTTGCAAAGAAAAGGAAAAACCTTAAGTCTTTCTTTGTTTAATACACAAATTTGTCACAATCTTTTTATACAGCAAAGTGATATAATCTACTGTGAAATTATTGCAGTTAGTTTCACTGTATAACTAAATCAGGTGTGTACAACTACTTTAAGTTACGTAATTCTGTTACAGATTTCGAATTTATTTAAAAAAAACTTAGCCAAGTCTAAATGTTAAATTTTTGAAATACACGATACTGTATATACCAGAGGGGTGAATAATTTTCTTCTTTTTTGCACCGTTCCAAAAATAAAAAATTTCGGTCGGGTATTTATTTTGGTAAATCCAAATCTATTCTAATCTTGATCGTTTCGTATCGAGCATTATACTCGTGTTCATATCTATATAGGAGAATGGTTTAAGGGAATTTCGGAAAACGCACACGCATTGATTGTTTTATAATAATTTCCAATTTATTTTATTTTCTATACCGGGTGATCCATTTAAGATGACACGCTGTTACAATAAAATGATAGGAATTAACTTATGCTTTTTATGACACGATTCCAAAATGTATAATAAAAATGCAACTTCCAACAAAAATCGGACCTATAGCCGTACGTCTACGAATTGGCTGGCAACGGCGTAAAGTAGTAGTACGTAAAACGCGATCCGCGATCGAGCTGAAAGTGCTTCGACCCAAAACAGAATGAAAAGATAATAAAATTAAAAAAATTTTGGAAGTCCTCCATTGTTTTTTACTCAGTAAAGGTTTTTAGCATTTTTTCATAACTTGTTTGTATGATGTAATTTGAATTCGATTATGAGTTTATGTGAAATTAATGGTTAAATGGGTTCTAATAAGAGTTCCCGATTTGCCTTTAAAAAGCGACCATTTTGAATTTGGGCTAAGCTCTTCCTCCACTGAATCGGATAACACATCTTTGTAGAATGAGTTCCTATATGCGTTTATGATAGATTTGGATTTCAACCCCGTTCCTACGGTTAAAATAAAATTTGTATATGAGTTACTCCAGCTACAGCAGCCTCAAAAAACACGCAAACTAAATCAACGTGTAAACAGAAACGATGAAAAATTTACAAATTTACCAGTTATAAATGATACTTCTAGTTAAGTGCTGACCATGGACTAAGTAGGTAGGAAAAGTTCTTTATAAGGTTCATTCTTCTTTGTATTTCTTCAAATTCATTATTCAAGAATAATTCTCATCTAAAACGAATTGTTTTGTTTGATGGAGGTGTGTACCTAAAAAAATAATAAAATTGCATCGTTATGACCAAAACTGTTTAGAAACTATAAAAAGATATCAAGCCCAAAGGTAAAGATAAGTTGTGGTAGTTGCAGAATATGCTTTCCGCTTGTCAACTGATGATTTCCATTGCCAAATTAGTCGATTCAACATTAATACTAACATATCGGGAAAGATAGTCGTAAATCGGTTAAGGCAAAAATGGAAGCCAGAAGTAAGCCGGTTACTTTGGTCTGCATTGCGCAAGAATGTTCCGAAATCGTGTGGTTTTTGTTGTTTTTAATCTCTATACTAAACAAGGGAACTCTTCAAAGCCTCTTAATTTTAGCTTTCACTGCGTAAGAAGGACAGAAAAATGATTTTAAAAGTCGATTTTGCTATAATTTTCCGACCGACTAAACGGCACAGTGGTTATAGCTTTGGCGTTTGGATCGGGAGAAGGGAATTTTCGTCAACAGATTACGATCTGTGATGAAATGGAAAACAACTATGACTCCCTTGTATGTCCTCGATTTGGCAGGCGACTGCGTATGGTAAGGACGTGAAAAGTGAACTGCGAAAGAGTTGGGAGTGCTTCGGCCCTAGAAGAGATTGCAAAAATTAAAAAAAAAATAATAATAATTTTCCGATTATTCTTTTCCGGTTTGCGATGTTTTGGTAAATCGGTATCATTTTTTACGGCTAATTAAGGGTCTTTCGAAAATCTTCTAGATCACAAAATAACTAGTTGCACGAAGACACGACCTCGAGAAAAATGTCTGAAAGTTCTGAAAAATCTAAAAATGGCAAGAGTGCCTTTCAAATCGATTGCTTAACATGGAAAATGCAAGGTTGAGGGACATGTACCGCAATGTGAATGAAAATAGCTATTTGAGAGAAATATTGTCATTTAAGTGAGTTGAAATTGTTTGTCCCTTTTAATCCTAGTACAACTTGTTCTGCAACGAGTAAAGAGAATTCAAACATGGTGCCACCACTACTTTTGCAACTTAAGATGATGTTGTTGAATACTGTTGAATATTCATACATTTTTTTTATTAGCATCAGGTTCATTGGCCATTTTCTAGAACCACTACCATAATGCACATTGTAATCACACAAAGATAGTTGGTTTTAAGAACAAGAAACAGATTTTTATGAACCGAATTGCCCTTTTCGATGAAATGTTGTTTCGGTGAACTGTCGTTCACGAATTATTTTGTTTGAATAAGGTTGATCTATATAGAAAACGAATGTAACATAACCACTTCTTCGATCGATTATAATTAGGAGCATTTTCAGTTTGATAAACAAATTTGATTGTTTCTTTAAACTCGGCGACCCGAAAAACATTTTTCGCTCATGTATACCAGCTATTACTGATTTGTAATACCAAATTTTAACAGGATTTTTTTATTTTTTCGCTGATTTATCGTTTCCGATGAATTGCAGTATCACCGAATATATAGGTAACGATGAACCAAATTTATCACTCCAGGATGTCTAAGATATGTTGTGCTACATCGTAATATCAGTCGATAGATGCTAAGGGCGGACATTGACAGCGATCATATGATAATAGCCGTGAAATATAAGTAGAATCATTATCATTGGATAGATAAGTACAAATTACCATTCTTGGAACGTTGTTTCTTTGCTTTGCGTCTATGTGTAGCTTTTAAGCGGTATATGGAAACCCAAGATAGTGTATTACCAATGTCAGAAATCTCACTAAAGACTTCCACCCCAGAAGTATCGCTTTCAAATACAGGAATGGAGAACTGAATATAAATATGGCTGACATTCTCTCACTATTGCAATCGCACTTCCTAAAAAAATGTTAAATTGGACTAACGAAATAAATATCTGGTGGCACTTGTTCCACTAATTCCATAGTAGGGGAAGCACAATTATAATTCAAAATTTTTTCAAATAAAGTTTTTCTAATTTTAAAAATTTTTTAAATCCTTTAACCTCTTAAATTTGAACAAACCTGATACACACAACAATATTTCCAAAATTTTAACAGAAAAAACAATTTTCGAAAAAATAAATTTTTATTGGAATTTTTTTGTAAAAACTGTCAAATATTTTTTTACTGGGTAACGGAAATGACGAGGTTTAAAAAAAATGTAAATGTCAGTAAAAAGTCGGTCCCTGTACAGCCCATACGGTTTGATTGATCGGGGTGAAAAACTTGATACTTAAGGTTATTCCATAAATCGGAAGATCGCGTTGCTTTTTGGCGGAAATCGGTCCACCGGAAGTGGCTTCTTCCATAGGAGCTTTTCAATTTTTGCAAATATTTTGAAAAGTAAAATTAGTTCAGATCTTATTTTAAATTTTACCGGAAATGACGATTCGGAATAAAACTTCATAATTGGGCTTTTGCCAAAAATTGGGAGAGCTATGCGAAATGTGGTGGACATCTGTGTGCCAAAAGTGACAGCTTCGTTAGGAACTTTTAAATGTTTACAATCAAGACTAACTTTTTTAATAAGGGTTGACTATGTTGGTTTTCTGAGATTTCAGCAGGAATGATGATTTGTGATTATATATAAGACAATTTTATCAAAAATATACGGTAGGTTAAGTTAAATTTTTCGCTGTACAAAATAACTGTGATGTGTTCGAATTCAGGCGATGGCCACAACATTTAAAATTTTGGAATAATACTTCCAACAATTTTGTTGTAAATTTAATTTAAATTTATTTTGATCACAATAGTTTTTTGAAAATACGAAATATTTTTGAACGTATATGCAGAAACGAAAAAGCCTTTGAAGCTTACGTTTCCGGCGGGCGAAATCAGTCAGTCCGTCTGGGCTGTAAAAAGGACCCAGACCGACAGACAACTTATATAGAATTGACCATCCCAGGATCCTTTTTCCTTTTCATTTTAAATTGTGTAATATTTGTCCTGATTGAATTAATTGCGTTGGGTTAAAACATTTGTCAATAATTCATACATTAACTGAATGACCTATACATAAGCGCCTTTTGCGCCAATTTCAACATCTGAGGCTCCCTATATCTGCTATAATCCTATGATAAGAAACACAATTTTTTTAATGACCCTAATGCTGCACCTGTACTTGTAGCACAATCCAATGAAAACGGTCCTGGAAATTTTTACAAATTAATTACAGCATATCGGCATAGTTTAACACCCCAAAATCTACCCCTAAGAGGTGTAATTTTTTAAAAACCATATTTTTCGTCACACCATGTCTTTTGCATTTCTGTGCATTTTTGTTGTATAGTGCTGGGAGTGGTACTGGAATTTGTTTACAAAATAAAGTTTAATATATTGGTATAGTTTAATTGCCAAAATCTGCCCCTAAAAGTGAAGCTCTTGAAAACAATATTTCTCTGCATAGCTCATACCTATTTAATACAAAAATCGACCAAAATGCATCGAACTTCCTTCTTGTGCAGGAAATAGGTGTTCCCGAATTTACTACTTTACTACAACAGCCCACACCCTGAAAGAGCGATCAAAATGCATTGAACTTCCCTATGCAAAAAATAGGTATCCCTGAATTTATTACAACAATCACTCCCCCCCCCCCCCCCTTCAGTACCATACAAGGATTTTCAACTGTTGCTCCCATTTGGGGTAGTTTTCTAGGGGTTTTACTTATGCCATTTTATTGTAATTTATTCGTAAAAAAATTCCAGTACCACCCTCAGCTCCATACAACAAAAATTCACAGAAATGTAAGGACGTGGTGTGACGAAAAATACGGTTTTTAAAAAACTGCACTTCTTAGGGTAGTTAGGGATATTTTTTTGGGGGCAAATCCAGCACCATTTTCATTGGATTGTGCTACAAGTGGTGCAGCATTAGGGTCATTCTATTTTAAAAAATAAACAAAATTTATTAATTAATTCAAGGATTTCGACGATGTCCAAGGAGTTTTCAGAAAATATTCATAGTAACAAAAATGTACCAACTTATGGCCCAGATTTGGGTAATTTTCCGTGACTTTAGGCAAAAACGGTTTTCCGTGTTACTGTAGCATGGCACAGAGAATATTCAAGTGAATTTTCATGATGCTTGAAGTATTTTTGGAAAATGACCATATTTGTATGGGAAAATATATGCTCAGCTCCTAGTTAAAATATTATCAAACGGCTGGCTAGAGGAGGGATAAATAAATGTAAACGTGCGAATCGAATTGTGCCAAGTATACAATTCATCGAAATTATTCGCAATGGCGGATGTAGAAGGGTAATAATTGTGGGAATGACGGAAGGAAAATTATCGATGGATAGTGGCGGGAGGTAATGGTCAGGGCCAGGGATTATGGCTGAGGGTGATGGACCAGAGATAACTGATTGGGTGCAATGGCGGTGGCGTATTGTTCGGGGGTAATATCCGGAGGGTAGTGTCCTGTTACGGGGCGCACATACAAACATTTTTCATGAAATTTATTGCAGATAATCAGTAATTCACAAAAATAGTTATCTAGAGTCATGAACTATTTTGTGAATAAATGAAAATTTTGTTGAAAAATTGGCCAACAACTCGACAAAAAAATATAAATTTACTAGCAATTCGAATTAATAAATTCCAATTCACCGTAAAACACCTAATTACTTCATATATCGTTTTTTGTTCGTCACAAAAACATCCCTAATTTACAATTAAAAGAATAACCTCCAATCAGACCAATAATTTCATATTTTTTAATTACCCGCACATACGAAACCCTTTTTGTCTCCCCATAATATTTCTCGTAACGTCACATGTATGAGTACTTTAAAAAGGTCCAAACCAATTTTATGATTACGATTATTATCCAAATATTTTCTGCTTGCCATTTTCTCTTGTATGCGAAACATCGACCCCCCTCAAAAAAAGGATGCGTTTATGATAAAAAGGAGACCAAAAAGGTTCATCGATGGAATATATAAATAAAATATGTTACGAGGTTAATTTATGGTATCTCGTTCTCGAATTGCCTTTTTCATTCCGCATTATTTTTTTGTGGATTCGAATCCTTGTCTTGTCGATTATTGTTTTTTCCTCTCCACTATACTCATATATATATATATATATATATATATATATATATATATATATATATATATATATATATATATATATATATATATATATATATATTCGTAATACACAGCATTGGATCCTATCTTGATAATCGAAATTGACTTTTTAATTATCGAGGAAACAATGGAATTGAATAGAGCGGGATGAAGAAGTTGAATTATTTTTTTAAAAGATGAATACAATTTTTACATTTATTTAATCCACTGTATAAACAATCTATATACACACAAATTGCTATTGTCACCCGCAAAATTAAAACTCGGTAATTCCAATACGATTTTCCCCTATATATAAATAATATCGCATATAAATACAACCCCTACCCTATAGATATATACATTACACATATATCTCGCATCGGGAGAAATACACACACAAACACAATCACAAAAAGATATAGGAATAGATAAATCGTTTGGCGTTTTTAATCTCCGGGGTGTGCAAGATATAGATAAGAGGTGATTTCTGTTCCTTCGTTTTATTTCTTATACAGCGGAAATCGAGACGACGAGTGAGAGATACGATTTAGGCAACAATAAAAAAAATGTATCCCTTAAAAAATAATTCCGCCACGTATATCGTTGTGATCTTTCTCGCAATGATCGGCGTTGTCGGATGTGTGTACGTGTGTGTATGCACGATGGAAAATCTTAAATTTTTTTATAAATTTCTTTTTGCTCTCGACAGATTGTTTAGAAAATGGATTTTCATTTTTTATTTCGGTATATAAGCTTTTGGAATATACATAAAATTAGACGAGCCGATTGGTTTTATGTATTTTATGTATATACGAACACTTTGTGGGGTTGACGATGAATCACATTTTACAATATTTATAGGAAAATTGGAAAATTAAGATTTATTTTGAGAATTTGTACGCGATTGGTAGTTTGGAGAAATTCATGTAAAACCACTACAGAAGTAGAAGGCCAACTTAATAAAATTAAAGCTTAATTTTAGTGATCTTAAATAACTTTAAATCAATGTATTGGTGACATTGGTAAAGCTGCCCTTCAAAATTCTTTCAGGAACTCTGTCTCTGAAAATTTGAAAATTTTTTAAAATCAAATACCATAAACATTAAAGAAATGAATAAGGAATACTTTTTTGGTATTAGTGGAAAATCATTTGGAAAATAGGGGATGACGCCTTTACTAACTCTCACGCGCTTGTGGAAATTAGTCGCACCACTCAGCCCCTCACCACCCTTAGCCCTCTAAAAGGGAATATATACTAAACTATACGTGGGTGTAGGTGGGAAAGTCAACAAACCTTTCGTTAACATCGAGGCCAATCGGCTTTTTATTGTAGTTCAGCTGGAATATTTATGGATTTCGACTATTTTTGCCTATTGAATTTATTTTTGGTATCTTTTGGTAGCTGGACCAATTTGGCCATATTTGATTAAATCTTTCTACTTTTTTTAATAAATACAAAAATTGAAAAAGCTCCTACGGAAGTTGCCACTTCCGATACATAATGTCCACCACATTTCGCATGAATCTCCCAATTTATGAAAAAAACTTTAGTATGTAGTTTGGTTCCGAACAGTCAATTCTCCTGGACTGTAGAGATCCCTCAACCAGCGAACACTTAAGAGCTTAAGTTGCACGATGTTTGCTTAATTTTATAGGCTTCTCGTCACAAATAAACAACTAATTTATAAATTTTGGTGGTCGTATTGCTCCCCTAAGTGGTCCAAACGGAACTCAACTTAAGCTCTTAAGTTTCCACTGGTTGAGGCTTTAGTATACAGTTTTTTTTGTTTTAATCGTTTTCTCGTAAATACTTACTTTTCAAAATTTCTATTTGCACAAAACGAAAATGCTCCTATGAGAGCTGTTACTTCCGGTGGATCGATTTCGGACAAAAATCACCAGTGTCGTGCGTCTTCGCGTAATTCGGAATTGTGGACATGTTGGTGTCGAAAATAGTGTAGACAATTCATGTTGGCGGAGACAATGTCGAAAATTCGTAGACTATGTTGAATATTCTTAGACTATGTAGATTATTACGTATTTTGTTGTTTTCTCATTGTTTTTTCAGAACGACGTTGCTAACTGGATCTGATAGTGTTACAGTTCAAATTGCGAATTTCCAATATTGTGAAAGTTTTAATTAAATGTTTACAAACCAAATATGTGAGTTTGGTATTTGTTTCAAATATTTCGAGTTATTCTACTTCAATTTCAAATTTTTTAATTGCAATACCACATGTTCTTTTCATCCACAAACGCTTGCGCCAAATATTATAATGCATTTGAGCAAATGGGTACTCTTTGTCTCTTATCAGAGAAATTTAATATTTTACCACTTTGTAGTTGTCACCTTGATATTTCTTTAATTTTAAAAAGTTTATTATGAAATTGTCAATACCACCTGCAGAAACAGAAATACTGGCAGATCAAAAGCCACCAGCTTCATCTGCCTTCGGTAGGTCAATCAAAACATTAGTTTTAAATTTTTGCGATAAAATTTATTTAATAAGCTGCGTTCGGCTCCAGAAATCCTTTACGTTCGATATCGAGCATTTCTGCAACAAGTTCTAATTATCACCGCTAATATGCTTAAAATTATATCTAGTTATATTAGTATACTTCTCGTTGGCCAGGATCAATTTCTAGTGGTTTTAAAGTAAGTGCATTGTCCACGTTTATCCGTGAATTTACGGAATTGAATCATCTTCAGATTTACGTTTACTGGCCGATGTACTAGTAACCAATTTAAATAATTTATCAAGTCCCATTTATCCCGTCTCGATCGACATTTTGATTAACCGTTCGTGATTTTAAATTTTTTTATTTTACAAACCTAGGTTTTACATGAATATAAGCGTACACCAGTACCTCCCGTAACTTTAGTTACAGATGTCTCACTCGGGCCTAGGACTTTATCTCCCCAGATAACTTTGTGGACATTACCCCGCCTTTACCCAAAGGCAACCAGGGGGTATTCCGGACCCGTCACCCCCAGCTTTTACCCTTCGGATATTACCCCGAACATTACCTCCCAACCATTACCTAATCGGTTAACACTCCTCTTGGCCACCCTGGCCATTACCAACCGCTATTACCCCCAATCATTTTCTCATATGGATTTTCTCTAAGCGATGCTCTAAAATTGAAAAGTACCCTTAAACTCCCTCCTCATAGAGAATTCCCAGGTGAATTTCCATTAAGATTGGAGTGTTTTTCAAAAATGGCCATTTGTTTGGGAAAATATATTGTTCAAGAGTACTTTTCGTTTTTGGAGCATCGCTTGGCGAAAAAAACCATAATCGCAGCTCCTGAGCTAACAATAAAAAATTATTTACCCCTGGAGAAATTGTTTATTGTCCCGTAATCAGCTAATTTCTGCAAACGTTTTTATGTTTTGAAATTTGTTTCGATTTTTTTGTCAACCATCATGCTTCTAGTGGGATTTGATACCAAAACTCACTTATTTACGAAAATAAATTTTTTGAATAGACTTTTCCAAAGAAATGGTACCAGACGATCCCTTAATCATCTCATAATGACCAGGGTGTAATGGGGCAATAATCGCCGGTGACGGTAATGTCTGATGGGTTATATTCAGGGTGTTAATATCCGGTAGGTAAAGGCTAGGGATAATTTCCCGGGAGTAATAGCAGGAGGATACTGTCCGCAGGAGTAATACCCTAGGAGGTAATTTTAAATCTAGGTGGTCCCTCCGGGAATCGAGTTCATTAAGATGTATTTTAACGAGACCAATTAAAATACGGTACGATGCTAAATTAGCGGCTCTAAATGACATTCTCTGTGCAATGTCGCCTGTTATATACATCTTCGAACCGAGTACTGTATCCACTTCCATTACCCAAGTTCAATATTCATTTCTTAAGCAAAAGGGCATACACACACGGCGTCATACGAATGGGTGTTTAATCGAATTTGTTTGCCTGTTGCATGTAGAAGCTTCATATAAATGTTGGGGTATTGATTTGTCGTGAAATATCTGTGTCTGTAAAGTTCCAATTTTTAACATAAGTTTTAGACTTTCTTCGAATATTTTAAAATTTTAGGTTATCCTATTTGATAGCCAGATATTATTTTTACATCGAGGTGAGGTTATCAAGACGTTGGAAGTTTGGTTACCTCACCAAACAACAAATGGATCCAACAACCAATAAATCATAGAATTTTACTGATTTCTAACCGAAATAATAATTCTAGACATTGTCTACATCACTGTTTTAACTATCTACATACATCCTCTACACATGTAGAGTTTTAATTATCTACGCGGTGTAGACAATACGGTACAACGTTGAAAATCACTGCGATCTCCAAATTTGTAGGAAAAACTTTAGTATGAAGTTTCATTCTGATCAATTGATCCGTCTGGGCTATGGAGAGAATACAATTATTTAGTCTGCACATACACACACAGAGATTTTTTAAGAATGGCTTCTTTTGACTTCGGCAATTAGGTTTCGGACAAACACCTTAATTTACTATATCGCTCAACAAGTTGTAGAAATGTAGTACCTTGAGAGCGGTTTACTATTCTTTAATAGGTGTAGAAATATTGGTGCACCGTCATACTCTTTTCTTGTTGGAGGCACCAAATCTGACATTGTCAAACATCTTGGTGTTATATTAGATAGTTAGTTCTCCTGAAAATTTCACCTTGAAAATAAACTTCTAAAATCCTCTGCCATATTTTGCCAGTGTAGAGCATTTGGGAAATTCTGTGGTGACCTGCACTCCTGTGTAATAGATGCTTCTAACCTCGTTAATATTAAAACGTTAATATTACTGTGTATGGTCGTATGGTTTCAGGGTCATTATGATATGTGGGGAACTATGATAGCTGATGCTTTAGCCAAATTCGGTTCAGCAATTCATTGGGCCCTAATCTCCAGCACCTTTGATTTTTATAATATGATAAGAAAGCTGCAAAGGACTACATTAATTATCGAGCTAAGCGCGACGAACGGCATCTACCATGCCGGAGTTATTCTTACTGACCACGGTCATTTTAAATTCTAAAGTAGCACAGCTCATTTTGCACCATGGGCCAGTATAGTGCTGAGTGCGGAACGTCCTAGAGTAGCCAACTTTCAAGACCCTAATGCTGCACTAGCACTTGTAGCACAATCCAATGAAAATAGTACTAATATTTTTTTTTTTACTAATTAATTTCAAATTTGATACACAGTTGGAAATTATTTTACCGTTAAGATGTAATTCGTGTGTGGGCTGGCACTAGACAAAGCTATACCGCGCTTTTCGCATTTTTGTTAACAATTATTGTTTCGTACTGGGGTGGTACTGAAATTGTGTACAAATTAGTTATAACATATTGACATAGTTCTACTCCCAGAAAACTACCTCTAAGGTGTGCAATCGATTTCTTGATGGATAACAACCACAAAAATTGATTATAAACTGCATCGAATTACCTTGTTCTACAATAAATTGTCATCCTAGAATTTATTAGAATAGCCCACATACACACAACATTCGATTTTATTGTACCGAGCTTGCTTTCTGTGCAATAAATGGGCACCACTGAATTAATTACTACAGCCCACACCCATTTATAGGTAAGTAATTCGATGCATCGTTATCAATTATTGTGGGTGGGGCTGCTGCCATAAATTCAGGGACACCTAATTCTTGTATCGGAAGATAATTCGATGCATTATGATTGATTTTTGTGAGTGTGGTCTGTTGTAATAAATTCTAGGGTACCCAATTTTTGAAGGTGTGGGCTGCTGTAACAAGTTCAGGGTTACCTATTTATTGTGTCAGACGGCAACTTGATTGTTGGGGATTTCGAGGGTACCTTTTTGTTGTAGAGGAAGGTAATACGATGCATTAGGATCGATTTTTTGTGGATGTGTAGTAAATGTCACTTTTTGAGAAGAGCAAAAGTCTTTAAGAACTCGGAATCTGCAGGAAGTCCTTAACGAGTATAAACTCAATGCAGTCCTCAAAGAGCGAGATATTTATGCCGAGCTGCAGGCCTATTTAGAATATGAAAGGTCCGGACTTACTAGTCCTTTGCCTTAAATACTATGAGGCTGTGATTAAAGCAAATTTTAGAATCGATTGGGGAGTGCCATTGAGTAAACCTAAATTTGTTGAGGGGACCGAGCAGGAATTCGACGCCCTCTATACTGGATGTATAAAAAGTACTATCATTGAAGGGAGCTGAAGTGGTGAAGCAAATCAAGTTTCACTTTACTCGGACTTTTGTATCCCGGCCAACAGGATGAAGAATAACAAAAGACTTAATTTTGTATTTTGCAAAATATTTACGTTCTTTGCTAAATACCTGCCAATCTTAGGATATGAGAAAAGGATTAATTTCATGAATCCTATGGAACCCGACTTAAAGAGAGCAAAATTGTCTTTATCTGAAGAAGATTCCAAAGGGCTTACTGATCAATTCGGCAATATTGCCATAATTTTAACAGAGGGGATTCTAGGTGACACAAAAAGTGGAGTTTGGTGGAATGTTACTTATCTTAAATGCGAAGATTTAAAATTAGCGTTCGCAAATTTTTTAATTTATTTCCGCAAAAATAAATCTTTCTATTCCCATAATTTTCTAAATGAGAGAGAGGCTAAATGAGAGATTTAAGTCGTTAGAATGATATTGTGACAACTTTTTTGATTATGTTCGACTACAATATGTACGGTAGTTTCACAGGGTGTAGGTAAAAAACTTAAATCGTCTGCGTTTAGATTCTTTTTCCTGCGCTTTATGCTTAAAATGAAAATCGGATGGTTCAATTAAAATCTCTTAATGGGGACTAACCGAGATAAAGGAGTAGTCAGACTGCACAACTAAATTAGTAGTTTACGGTTTGTACATTTTAGGAATCTTCTAACAAAAACATAACCCGAGATAACTAAATCAAGTTCTTTCTCGACAGTTTAATAGTTGAGGCTCGTTTGTTTTAAATTCTGGAAGCAAATGCGGTAAATTCGAGGATTAACTGAATTTAAGTTATGTCACTACTCTCCCTGATTTCGGCAGTATATACTAAGCCACATTATTAGCATATTAGTTTGGCGTATGTGTAACTGCCCCAAAAAGTAGCCCGAAAAAAATTGTGACTTTGCTTAATCTGTAATAATTTCGGGGTGGCTCGAAAAATTTAGAAAAAACTGCATTACCTTTAATTGTTATCCCGAAATTTTTTTTAAATTAGCATACTACAACAAAATATAATTTTACAAGCCAACACATTTTTATGTATATGAAAAGAAAATTTACTGACAATTTGAAAAAAGTATTCTGTATCCACAATACGAGAACGTAAGATTACGTAAGATTCTGAAAAAAATACCAAAACATTTTCATATGAGGCGGTTTTCACAGTGATTGCCTGAGACTTCGGCTACCGTATAGGTAATTAGTGTAGGCCACCTGGAAACCAAATAATGTAGCCTAATTTCTATACGAGGTGGAAGGCACGAACGTTCTTTCCACCACATGCGGAAATGGCACTACATTATTTGAGTTCCAGATGGCGTACACTAATTCTCGATGATAGTCGAAGTCTCAGGAAATCCCTGTTACAACCGTCAAAGAAGAAAATTTCTTAGCTAATTATTTGTTGAAAATCGTTACATACTGAGACTGGTACGAACCTTCTTTCCACCTCGTATAGAAATTAGGCTATATTGTTTGGATTTCAGATGGCCAACACTAATTCTTGACAGTGGCTGAAGTCTCAGGTAATCCCTGTGAAAACCGACTCATAGGAATATGTTTTGGTATTTTTTCAGAATCTTACGTAATAATTTTTTCAAATAGTTCAGTAAATTTGCTTTTCATAAAAATATGTTGGCTTGTAAAATTAAATTTTGTTGTAGTACGCTGATGTAAACAAAATTTGGGATAAGAATTAAAGGTAATGCAGATTTTCTCAACTTTTCGGGCCAGCCCGAAATCACTACAGATTAAGCAAACACACAACTTTTTTTTCAGGGCGGTTTTATCGGTCAAAAACGAGAGACATGTGATTGATATTCCACTTTATGTGAAAAGCTCTTTGTGGTTTTAGGGCCATGCCCGAACATCTAAGTGGTCACAATGGTTTTGGTGTCATTTAAATTAAGACAAAATGCTTATTCCAGTGGCCTTGAATGGTTTGGGCATCATTTTGCAATTACGGGTACACTAGGCTTCCAAAATTATAACATATGAAAATATACAGCATTAGGAATATTTAATTTTTCCTCTTTAGCTATCAGAGTTACATAAATAATGGCGAGTGGTGCAAGCTTGTTTAAGGTCAATTTACATTCCTAGAGCAAAATACCAATTTTAATTAAACCTGTTGCAACTGAATATAATTAATACAAAATACCCATAAACTCAGAAGCTTGATATCATAACTGATAGCTGGGTACTTAAAATGATTTCGTTAAAAACCAGATCATAATATACTCACACGTATTTATAAGTTTAAATAGCCCATGTTCAGTTATGTAATAAAAATCAATTCTTAATTTACAAACCAGAAACAACTTTATTATGGTTAGATGCTTTATAACAAACATTTCACCTTAATCAATTAAAAAATATAAAAAATAAAAATTTCTTCATAATTCAAGACGAACCAAAAATTTACGAGACAAAAAAAATTAATTAAATACAAATCTATCCCAAAATATTTTTTCGTAGAAAAAGCCATAAAATTAATAAAATTTCAAGATTTCATCTCCCAAGCATCTACACGAAATACGAGTATATCGTATATACACGACGCACATCAACCATCCATAGTTTTGTGGTGTCCTCCATAAAAATGAAACATAAATTTTAATTTTATTGACATTTCATTTGTCTGTCTGTCATCTCTGTCAAAATCCAAACAATTTTCAGTTAATCTATTTTTATAAAACTATAAAACTAACCATAAAATCTATTTCACTTTGTTGAGTATTTTTTTTTTAAATATATTTCTACTTAAATGTTGTCAATATTTTGATGTACGGAAGTCCCAGCTAATAATAATTATCCGTTTTATTCACCTGACGTTTCAAATCAATTTAAAAACCCTCCTTCAATTCGCTTAATAAATAAATCGTCCTTTGTGACGAATTTATCCCGCAGATCATAATATAATTTTTCCTCTGCTAACAAAATAAACAAAAATGACAAAATAAAGACAAAACAACAACAGCGCACAAATAACACAATAAGATAAATAAATAAATAAACAATAAAAAAATAAAATAAGAAGAAAATATATTATCACAAAACTGCACAGTTAAGATAAGGTCGAAAGCCTCCACACGCAACATACTCGTTTATATACGAGTAGAGTAAAAAAAAATGTGAAGAACACATCATCATGACAATGAAAAAGAAGAAGAAAAGAAATAAAAATAATATCGACAGAAAATTTTTTTATCAGTACATCTTGTTCGTTTTTATCAGGGAAATTCTGTTTTTTTAGGATTTTATTTCTTCTACTAAAAAAAATGTCAAAATACGGAATTCAACCCTCTTTTTCCGATTTTCCTATTTTGTATGCTGTACATGGAAAACTTACCCTTAATTTTGTTCGTTCGACTAATATTAGTACAGTCGTACGGTAATAATAATAAATAGTATGAGCGGGAAGTTTTTCATCCAAATGTCTGTTTTGAAGAAAGGCTGCAGAATTTTAAGCAAATCATTTCAGGATTTAAATTTCCATGTTGAATATTTTGAACTAAAATTAATCTAAACGATCTGGTATAGTGAAGAGGACCTCATTACTTGTGTAAAAGATTTTCGCAATATTTCTGAGTTTTGCATTTACTATTCGATTTACGATCCTCTGCATTGTGCTCAGCTACACCACTATTGTTCCGAATTTAAGGGTTTTCGATTGAGCGATCGCGTGATTCGTAGTTTTCGTTGGTGTGTTCTCGGTAATCTCGTTCTCGTTTACATTCGGGTGTTCTGTTTTGTCACAGAGTCGTTTTCCTTCTCCATTTTAAACATGATGATGAACATGGTAATTGCGATGCCAATAATACAGATTCCGTAACCCACAGATTGCTGAATAGAAGTCTGGTGCTGGAGATATTCGATTCTATCTTTGTTGTCGATATGTAAAGGGTGGTTAAATTTTAAGGGCCGATGTTGATTTTGAATAAAACACAAATTATTTAGGAAATTATTGTCAATTCTTTTTATTATGATAATATGGTATGGTTCAATTATGTATGGAACAAAATATCGGCCAAATGGCCGCCGCGACCTCGGCGGCACACCTCCACCCGATGGTCCAAATTTTCGATGACGCTTAGGCATAATTGAGGTTCTATGCCATTAATGTGCCGAATTATCTCATCCTTTAGCTCTTGAATTGTTGCTGGCCTATCGACGTACACCTTTTCTTTCAAATAACTCCAACGAAAGAAGTCCAACGGTGTCAAACCACATGATCTTGGCGGCCAATTGACATCGCCACCACGTGAGATAACACGGCCATTGAATTTGTCGCGCAAAAGAGCCATTGTTTCGTTAGCTGTGTGGCAAGTGGTACGGTCCTGTTGAAACCACATATCGTCCAAATCCATATCTTCCAATTCGGGCCATAAAAAGTTCGTTATCAATTCACGATAGCGAACACCATTCACAGTAACTGCCTGACCGGTTTCATTTTGGAAAAAATACGGCCCGATGATGCCGCCAGCCCATAAACCGCACCAAACAGTCACTCTTTGTGGGTGCATTGGTTTTTCGACAATCACTCTTGGATTATGATTCGCCCAAATGCGACAATTCTGCTTATTGACGAATCCACTGAGGTGAAAATGTGCCTCATCACTGAAGATGATTTTCTTCGAAAATTGATCATCCACTGTTGCCATTTCTTGCCACCATTCTAACCATTGACGACGTTTGGAATGGTCAAGAGGCTTTAGTTCTTAAGTCAATTGCACCTTATAAGCGTGTAAATGCAAGTCTTTAAGCATAATGTTCATCAACGACGAGCGTGAGAGGTGCAATTGTTGGGCACGACGATGAGTTGAGGTGGACGGCTCTTCAGCCACACTATCGCGAACAGCAGCAATATTTTCTGCTGTACGAGCTGTACGAGCATGTACTGGTGTTTTAAAATCTCCTACATACCCGGTTTGTTCAAATTTTTGCACGATTTTTCCGATTGTACGCACATTTGGACGATTAAATTGACCGAAAAAATCACACGATATGCATTTTGATTTGAACGCCCATTTTCATAATATGCCTGAATAACTTTAACGCGTTGCTCGATTGTGTATCTTTCCATGGTTCAAATTGAGTTAGTCTGAAATTGAGAAATGTCAAATTAAATGCAGAAAAAAACTTGACGTTTAGGTGTGGTTCACATTCAACATCGGCCCTTAAAATTTAACCACCCTTTATGTCTTTCATCATTTCTTTCATCATCAGTCTTCTTGAGGTGTTGGTTTAAGAATTCCCGACAGTATCTTAATAGTGATTTTTATTTTGAAATGAACACCCTGTTTCCGATGAACAACAGGCTAACGTTATTAAACTTTATCAGATATGTGCCATTAAGCTTCTGAATTTCGTTGTTCACGCCGATGATGTCGTCGAATTGGTTGAGTAAAAATAGGCCCTCACCTATCTCGTCTATCGTTGCTACGTGTTGGTTGTTCGTTTGATTACATTTCGATAGGCGGCTTTTTAGCAAGTTTGGCAAGCAAGTTCTGTTACTTACCAGGTGTGTAAATATGAAACCGGATTTTTTACCAGTTATCGAGCCATTTTCGTAGGAAGTGAAGTGTTCCTCAGCATTCCCGTGCCTCATCGATGCAAATAAGTGATAATCCGACGGAGCCAAGTCTGGCGAGCAATCCGGTTTTACTTTGTATTATGGTGCATTATCATGAAGCAAAAATCACTATGTGTTGCCTTTTATCATATTCTGATCGTTTTTCACTTTATTTAAATTGATCATTTGTTGTTGGTAGCGTTCAGTATTTACGGTTTCACCAGGCAGCTCAAAATAAATCACACTCTTCTGATCCCACCAAATACAGAACATTGTCTACCGTCCGAAGCGATTTGGCCTTGCGGTCGATGTCGATGGTTGTTCTGGATCAACCCAACACATTTTGCGCTTTGGATTCTCAAAATAGATCCATTTTTCATCGCCAGTCACAATTCCATAAAGAAATGCCTTTCTTTTATATCTGGCAAGCAACAATTCCCCAGTTGGTTTTTATATTTTCATGTTGCCTTACATTCAGTTTATGCGGAACCTATTTTCCTAGCTTTTGGATCTTTCCCATCATGGCTTTTAAACGTATGGAGACAGCTTCTCATGACACATTTAATTGATCCGCGAGTTGTTTTTACGTTTGAGCGTCATCCTCATCCAACAATGCTTGTCATTCAATGGCTTCATTTTTTTTTGGTTTTGGTTGTTTGGTTTGGCTTCCACGTTCTTCGCTTCTTATTAAACCACTCTTAGCATTATGATTTATCAAGAGCATACTCATCGTAAGCTTTGGCAAGCGGTTGCTGTGATTCTGCAGCAGTTCTCTTGAAATGATAACAACAAATCAATGATCTCTGCAAATCGTAATATGTAGGCACAAAACTTGACATTTTTTACACGTAAAACATCTGTATGTTTTACACGTATGTTTATGAATTGGATGTTCTTGACAGGTGTCAAAAGAAAACAATGGCACCGATGACGTGGTTTGTCGAAAGGTACATTGGCAGGTGGCGCCATTTATTGGTAAATTCCGGTTTCATTTTTACACACTCGGTATATCTACAATATTATTCTAAATACAAATTGATATGACATTACTTGTCCTGAGGATTATAAACAATGTAGAGTGGACATAATTTATGACTTATATGATTTAAATGTTGGCAAAGTCTAAAGCTTCTTCCGGGGTGGCGTATACCAGATTTTTTTTCTCAATTATATCTATGGCCGATTTGATTTCAGGATTGAACAGAATAAGTGAATTTATTCTCTTTATGAATTGCGTTGGCAATTTCATTTGCATCTTGGTAATATTATTAATCCTGGCTGCCGTTTTCTTGGTAGTCGAGTGCATTGAATGGTTATACTCGTTCGTCTCCTTCGAGCAATTCCCTGAAAGTTCGTTTCACTCCGTCGGCTTTCAAACACCTCATTTTTTCTGAGTGTGGCGTGAAACCTTTCGACTTGGCCGTTAACTTCACTCCTAACTATTTTATTTTCCAGACCGTCCTCCAACATGGATGTTATCGAACTTGAATTTAATGATTTCTCGTTATCTATCACTACAACCTCGGGTACGCTAAAAAAGAATAGAATCTCCCTAAGTGGTTGTTTAATGTCTTCGATCGCTCGAGATTTAAACGGTCTACAGATGGCTAGTTTAGTCAGTTTATCTATTGCCGTCATAACCAGGTTTTTTTCGGTTGAGTAGATATCGATATGCAGGTTATGTTCAGGATAGCAGGGAATGGGTGTCGGATTTATTACCTGGTTGTTTAGATGCACATCATACTTGTTTTCATTGCAAGTGGAGTACCTTCTGGCGACAAACCAAATTTTTTTGCTCATTCGCGGTGAAAAACATTTTTCAATTATTTGTTGACAGTTAGTATTGTGTCGTACCGTTTTTCGTGTGAATCGAACCCTATAGTTTCTGAAATGTAGCGGGAATATTTTTTGAACCTTTCCCGTAATTTCTTCGGACGTTTTCAGCCCATTTATTGTATTAGGGTTTAGGTACCCCTTAAATATTTGTATAATGTCTGTGTTGGAAAAGTTCGGTTTTGTGACAATGTGCCGGAGGTAATTTGGAAAGAAGCTCTGTAATTTGTGCGGCCTGGCTTATATTTGAGCTCGTAGTTGTATTATTCGAGAATAGCTTTCCATTTCTTCATCTTGGTATCGTGAGTTTATTGCTTAATGCGTAAGTTAACGGTTGGTGGTCGGTAAATATTTTGATTTTTCTGGCTGCATACATGAAATTCCTTATAGATGTTAGGGACCAAATTATCGCCAGCATTTTCCTCTCATTTAGTTTAGCGTAGTCTCGGATAAAACGTCGATAGAATCCTACCATTATAGGAAGGACCTAAGTTCCTTTACTGTTTTCGGTTTAGATAAATCTGCGTAATTTTCTTTTTGTTAGCCTTAATCCCGCTCCTGGAAATTATGAATTCCAGAAACTTTAATTCCAACTGAATTTTCGTGAGTACTCTGAATATTACTTTTAAGTTTTCAATGTGTTCTTGTTCGTTCCTTCCAAATATGATGATATCGTCTTACAGACGTAGCATTGCTTCCCTATGTGTTCTCGCAGAATGTCGTCGAGGGCACGTTGAAAAATCTATGCGCATTTTTGAGTCCAAAGGGAAGCCTATACTGAACTCGTATTTCCCATGATTAATCGAGAATGCAGTTTTCTCAATTTCGGATTCTCTGAACGGAAATCATGGAATCCGCTTTTTAAATCTATGACTGTGAAAAATGTGTTGTCGCTGAAGTTGGCTAGTATGTCCTTGATTTCAGGTATCGGGTACCTATTCGAGATGGTTACCGAGTTCAGTTTACGGTAGTCAATGACCACATTGTATTTATTGTCCCCGACGAGTCTTTTTTTGGTACAACCCAAATTGGTGAGTTGTAAGGAGATTTTGATGGCCTAATAACTCCATCATCTAACATTTGCCCGATTTGATCTACTAACTACTTCTTTTAGGCAAACTGGATATGGGAGTTGTTTTCTTAGGTTATAGCACTGGGATGGGCCACTCTAAATGGTATGTTGTTTACCGAATCGGATATGACTTGTTTGAGAGGGATTGTAACATTGCCATGAATAGTCATGTAGCCTTTATCTGTATATGAATCGTGACACCAAATAATTTAGGATGTCATTGCAAATTATTTCGTCAAAGGAGCTTAAGCTAGGTTATATAAAGATTTTCACTTTGTATGGGAGTTCTTATAAACTGGAGTTGGATATAGTTTTTATGGGATTGTGGTTATTAGGAATTTGAGGGTTTTCCTCTCTTCGCTACATATTCTAAGTATCTTATCTTATAGAGCTTCTTATCCTAAGTAATTAACGTCGTCTAGGTGTTGGTGATTTGGTCGATTGGTCATACTGAGCATCGTATTCTGGAAGTTGGTCTTAATAGCATTGAAGGTCTGGGTTTTCCTTCGAATGTTCTTGGTGGTAAGTCCTTTGGAACTTATTTGTATGGCGGATTTCTTGTGATTGATTCTCGTAGGGACTTTTCGTGGTACCCTGTTTGTTCTGTGGGTGATTCATGTAATTAACTTGCCTAGAGTAAGCACTACCATCTACTTCCATTGGATTTAGTTTGGATGCCGGTTTTGGAGGGTATCAAGGTAAATAATTTTGATGTCCTGAGTGCTGCCTATTAGGTGGAAATGTGGATTCGGGTATCTCGGTTGGATTCGATTGGGTGGATACATTTGTCTTCTATCGAACAAGGTTTGGGGGTAGTGCAGTAGTTGCGGGTAAAACTGTTGGAATAGACTTGGTATCTATCTAGGTATCTTGGATTTAAAATGAGATGGAGGAAAGAGAAGAGTCTGTGGTCTTATTTGAGTATTTCAATTGCTGTTATGAATGTAATTGGTTCTAAAGACAACGTTTTATAACTTCAGGCAGAGATGTAAAGTTCGGTGGGTTCTCTTATGCTTAGAATCTTGGTAGGTCTCCTTTTAATCCTCTGATAAACGACCAAATCCTTTATTTTGGTAGCATTGCGTCATGTAATTTATGGACTCGTGTCCCATTTTCATACAAGACAGTTTATTCAATATTAGGGATAAATGTTGGACTGTTTGATTTTCCCCTGAATATTCGGTCGACGCATTTCTTCCAGGAACTAAATTCTCCTGGTTGACATGCGAATCCCCTGATATATTTTACCACGTCTGGGATTTTGTCTAAGTCTGTGAGGTTTTACAATTATTTGGTCCTCAATGATTTGATCCGTCTCGTTTTATGGTTTATACCAACATGTCTATCCCAGGATCACAGAAAACGTTTCAATTCCGTCCAGTTTTATTATTTTTGTACCTGTATAAGGCAAACTTTCTTTGTAAATAAACTCATCAACAAACAGATAACAGGAAAACCTTTACAGGAAACATCTAGGTAATTAGGACTTCCGATATATTCCAGAAAGTGCGGAAAACTACTAAAAAATTTGAAAAGTAAAAATTATTTTTGCATCGTTCTCGATTTTCCTCGGGACGGGATTACTTGTAACGACAAAGAAGTGAGTGGCATTTTATACCGGGAAGCTCTCATTTTAATGGTTAAGGTGAGGCTGGAGTCAAATGAATAAAACAACACCTCCAGAAACTAGCAGGAACTCACACGTTAACCTACGTGGGGCTTGTGACATTTTATTACTAGCTTGTAGTTTTAGACATTAGCTTATCTTTCGAACGACTCAGATGCCTAAAGAAACAGTCACCATAACTTTCCCACTCCGAGGGACATCCTTTGTCTTTTTTGGAGTCGATTCCTCCTTGGCAGTCCACTATTTTGACTGCATTTTTGATTCTTGACTGTAATGGTGTATCCAAGTTTCATCAACCGGGGTAATAAGCCGGCGCCGAAACTTTTATTTATTGCGTCTTAACTGCGCCAACAGAGCGTTGTAAATATTCATTCGAACACGGGGTTTGTGGTCCAAAGTGAGCAAACGCGGCACCCAATGCGCCTCTAACTATAATTCGACGGATGCTTAGCACCATTTGGTGAACTGAATGATGTTATCGTCAATGGTTGCAGTTTTTGGACGTCCCGAACGTTCATCGTCATCCAAGCTGGTACGGCCACGTTTAAATTCAGTTGACCAAATTTTCAAGGTGGTAAATGATAGTGCAGAGTCTTCGAACAAAGCGTCCAATTCGTTTTTGATTTTCGTGGGCGCCTTTTAAAAATAAATATTTAATGGCAGCTCCATTCTCACATCGACTCATTGATTGTTAAACAACAACTGCGCATCCAAACTGGTTTATTTTTCTGTGAGTACCTTTCAACACATGTGCTAACACACTCTTCTACTTTTCTTGATGAGTGCTGCCATCTTCATGTTGAATTGCAGAGGAAAAACTGCGAAGTAGCGTTGGTTAATTGGAAGTGACAAACCTGTACGTCAATGATGTGAGACACTATTGTGGTTTTCCCGGTCCCTAAAATATCGGACGATAAGAACAATGAAATGGTTAAACCGTGCTGTTTAGCGTTTTAAATGTCGGAAGCGGGACAGCTCCTCGATCTGTGTAAGAGTAAGACGTCGCCCAAACTCCTTGCCGAGATATAGAGGTTGTTGTATGTCAGGAGCACCGTGTAATTTTTGATCTCCCATGTGATACGTGATGGGAATATCAAGATGTCCGGAAATTAAATTCTGCTGCCCATTTTCAGTAGTTACATGTAAAGGAAAACAATCGAACTTATAATACCGAAAGACTCCAACACTTGCTCAGAACCGGATCCTAAAACACGTATGTTTTCACCGGTATCCAAAAATCCACGAAAACTCTGTTCGTCGATTAATACTTCAGCATATGGACTACCATCAATTTCGCCCATTAAAATTGTTTCTACGCATTTTGCTTAAATTTCACGTTTGGAGTACCACTAGCGCGAATTACGGGAATAGGTTTGAACGGTTGGAAGACGAATATGCTTAATCAGACTTTATTGGTACAGAATGAAGATTGTTATGCTTGGATTGGTGAGCCCTTCCCATCAGATGGGAATTTGAACTGCTTTGGTTTGCGTATTTACGGTTCGAAGTATAGATACGGATTAATTTGTAAAACTGGAGGCGAAGGGGAAAAATGAACGGACGGATTTTTAAACAGATTTTTAAATATTATTGGCAACGAGGTTATATTCGTAACCCGGGGAACTCACTGCATTTATTTCTACTGTATTAAACAACGAATTCAGTTCATGTACCGACTTATTTATTGTTTGTAGCATATTTTCAGGACATTATCCATTCCTGATCAACGTTTGTTCCCAACCAACGGGCACATCAATAAGTTGCTCAATATAGAAACTACTTTTTTGGCTGACATTTGCAAATTAAATTGTGGTCCAGGACGCATGTTTTTCTTTAAACATCTTAATAAATCCTCTTCCGTAATAGAAGTAGGTGATTCTATGGTAATTTTCAAAATGGCACTATAAAAACCATAAAAAAAGTTCTTAGGCAATATTTGCCTACGATTATTCAATTCTAGTAGAATATCCTCAACGTTTTAATATCTTTGGAACCTATGCAAAAGCTTCTTTTTTAAGAAGTACACCCAACTGTTCAACCAAGGAAATTTGAAAAATTGGATATCGGGCCGCCGTTCCTTCCACGCAATAAAAGAACCGTTCTTCGGTCATTTTATCGGCACAGGTCGCGGGTTAAATCTGTCAAAATCATTGGGTGTAGATGGAGGAATTTGTGATCACAAATTATCTCTAGATATAGCGTTTGTGGTCTAAATAGCTTCTATATTTCGATGATCATGACCCTGACATAAATTTGATACCGAAGGTGAAAGTATCGATACTTGAATAGTTTCCAAATTTTTATCTTTGTTCGGATTAGTATTTTTAGGGTCAGTTTACGGATTTGTAATAATTGCTAGTTTTTGCATAAGATTAGCCAAATATCTACCGGAATTTGCACTAATTTAGTTTTGTTAATGTATCTTCGGTTTCGCTCTCGGAAGACGCTACACAAAAAAAGAAAGTGCTAAACAAGAGTTTGATGAAATGTCGGTATTGAGGTATAAAACATGTGTTTGAAAAAGGATGTTGCTCGGCTCTGGGTCATACGAGTATTTGAAATATTTGTAAATACAAGATACATAAATCGGCAAGTCATTGATCATCCTTCGGTTGAAATTCAATTCAATCTGGAAAATGTTGGGTGTATGTTAAACACAGGATCTCATACATCGCTAATGGACCGGCATCGATATTCGGAGCTTATGAATCATCCCAATCCAAAGATACTTACAACCTCACAGGAACTGGTTGATTTCAATTGAAATCCTATACCATCAATGGAGAGGTACGCATTCCATATAGAATCCAAACTACCAAATTATAAAGCAAAGGCATGAGCCACTGTTGTTTGATAACGCATGTTCGGCTCTAACATTGATAGCATGCAGTTCTGAGTTCAAGAATTTTCCAACGTCTTCTGTAACAAATCACCTCATTAAGTCGAGACCAACTACGAGAGTAGAGAGTAGAACAAACTTCAGATGCTTAACTTTTATACCGTTGAACGAAGTTTTAAAACCAAACTGTCAGTTCACAACCTTAACGAAGTCCTACCAGAGTTAGGCAAAGCGAAGGTATTTTCCACTTGCGATGCAAATAAAGGATTTCGGGAAGTGAAACTGATAGAGACGAGGAGCAATTTAACTTGCTTTTGGACAACTTTCGGAAGATACAAATGGTTGAGAATGCTATTTGGAATAACATCAGCACCTGCAATTTCCCAAATTAAAATTTTTCAACTCGTGCATGATCTCCTTGATGTCGAGGTTCTCAAAAATTTGCAAAATGAATGTTAGTTGACATGGTATTCCGGAAATGGTACCAACAGATGGCGGACAAAATTTCGTATTCAATGAATTTGCCATGTGATTTTCACATAAACATCGTCGCCATATCACCAACAGGCGCATGGTAAAACTAAAGTTTCTGTTAAAATCGCAAGACGAATTATAAAAAACAAAACGAAACGGATCAGGATATCTTTGGTATGCCACACGTTGGTGGTAGGGCGCCATCTGGATTTGCAGTCAACGGGCATTCTAAGACACTAGCTGGAGGGAACCTGGATTCATAAGGGTGAAAATCGACGGTATTTATATGTACAGTTGCTACGCTCAGTCGTGTGCGTCTTTGGAGGAGTTTAAACATTTGTTGGATCGATTGGTGAAAGACGCTCGAGATCGTCATCCAGTGCTTAGTGCAGGAGACTTTAATGCTTGGTCCACTGAATGGGGCGGCAGCGTATCGAAGGATCAAGCAGACGCTTAATTGGAAGCTTGTACTGTTAAATACGAGCAAGACACCAATATTCCACAAAGGTAATGCTTCATCAATAATTGATCTAACGTGGATTAGTAGCAGCAGCATTTCTAGTAGATTAGTTTCGGAGAAAGTGACTGAGCGATAAACATAGCGACCACTCCTAATAGAAGTCAATCGAACTATATCAGAAATGCCGGTTGGAGATCTAAACTTTTCGACGAGAATATGTTCTTGTATATGTTAGAAAACAAAACGGTTCGGAATGGCAGAACAGTAATGCCGAGAAGAATAACAGACAAACGTCGAAATGCGATGTATTGTTGGAATGAGAAAATCGCGGCTTTGCGTCGAAAATGTCGCAAGGCACAGATGAAGTATCAGCATTCAAGGCGTAGATAGATATTATATTCGACCATCTTATTGCAATACTAGATTGGAGATTAAAACTGCTAGAAAGTTGAGCAAGCTTAAATGTTTTAGTGAGCTGTTGTGGATATGTCGATAGAGAGCGGTGGGGTCGACTTTATCAACAAGTAATAAAAAAGGTGAAAGGTAGTAATTTTAACCCTGTTAATAGCGCAGACAACATGTTTCGTTCAGCGGAATAGCAATAGCTGACGTTTGTAGCTGAATTTGCCGCTCAAAGTAGTAATTCGGACAATCCTCGAACTGTTGGTGGAAGTAGATGGAAGGGAGGTAAAAATAAATATTGTGCAACTGCTACCTCGGACATAAGGAATGCTTTTAACATGACACGATGGAGTTGCATTCTTGATGAGCTACGTCGACAAGAGACATTATCGAGCACTACTTCCGTAACAGGTTCCTCACATATAAAACCCACGATGGTACAGTGTAATACGATATTACGAGTGGTGTTCCACAGGGAACTATGTTGGGTCCGCTATACTGTGGAACGTTTTGTATGACGGCGTGTTAAGGCTTCAGATTGCCGATGAAGCTAAAGTCATCGGCTTTGTAGACGATATCGCGATCGTAGTGGTGGCTTATCACAAGAGGGTGTTATTCCAGATCTGTAACGACGCCATTCGCACAATCCATCGCTGGTTGCAGTCAGTGGGTGTAAAATTGGCTGAGTACAGGACGGAAGCGGTACTAATCTTTAGCAGGAAGGTAAAAGAGTCCGTAACTCTTGATATAGAGAAATGAGCTATTACCTCATAGCCAGTGTACACTAGCAACCCACTGTTGAAATAATGCCGAATATAAGAGGAGCAAGTCATGAGGAAGAAACCTCTTAGCTAATAATGTTTTATCAATAATGCTTTATGGAGCTCCAATTTGGACTGGCGAAATGAAGATCTTGTATAAGCGTCAGCTAACATGCATCTATCGCCTTAACGCTTTTATAGTGATCTGCGAGTTTCGGACAGTTTCAGACGATGCGGTGCATGAATGTGAATGTCGAGCATATTTTTTTCGAATTTTCAAGGTTTGCAGGAGCCAGACAGGTGATTGAGAGAAGTGTTGGAGAGCATGTTACTCCTGAAAATATATTGCAAAAGCTGTAAAATTGTCTGCGACGTGATGCAGCAGCTTAAGAGGATCGAAAGGAAAATGTTTGGTAATCCATCCGCGCTTTTACCGTGAAGGGGTAGAAGTGCAGCTTTCGCTTGTAAACTCTTTAGAAGATCTGGTTCCGCTACCAAAACACACACACACACAAATGATTTTTTTTAAGTTCGACGGCTACAAAAGTTTCAGTTGAAGAAGGAATTGGTTAATAGCTAAATTTCTATAATGAATTACACAGTCAATTTGCAGCATTATTCGTCACTTTTCAAAAACTCCGCATATGGACCCAGATTAATTTTTTTGACAAATTTCTCCTTAACCATTTTCTGTATATGCCTTCAACCCGCAAGAAGTGGTGAAATACCTCTACAATGGGTTGGTTAAACAAACGCACCCATTAATATTTCAGAATTAAAATTTTCCATTTTCTGGACCAAACAAAACAATAAAACAAAACAGAAATCGCACATTAGATTTTTCCCATTTTCCTCAAAAGAAAAGCACGAAAAACCAACCGGAGAGTAAATTTTGTATTTTTGATGAAAAGCTTTTTGTGTAATAACAAGTAAAAAAATAATATTAAAAAAGTAAGGTTAATTTTGTTCGTATTTTACGTTCTTTTTCATAAAAAGCTTGTTCTTCTATATATACAGAGGTAGCTACTATATGCTGCTAGTGATGCCGATGCTGTTGTTGTTTTTATTGTTATTGTGATACACATAAAATATAAAAATTTCCGCTTATCTTACCGCCACATCTCACTTTTGTGATATAAATTTGTGTTGTTGTTGTTGTTGTTATTTTTATGCATATCACATAACATAACATCATCCCTTAAATTTATGTTTTATAATCAAAAAACGAAACAAAAAAAAATTATACCACCTACACAACAACCACCCTTGGTATTGTGTACATGCGAAACGGCTGCTGTATATATACGGAAAAAGGACTTTAACTTGTCTAAAACAAAACAAAAAAAAATCAGGAATGTAACACAGAGTCATCCCCAATTTTTTTTTTTATATACGAGTCGGTATTTATAGGGGGAAGATGTTGTGTATCGAGGAATAAAAAATTCGTCATCTTGAGCTTTTTTCACTTTTTCTTCTTTATTCCGTGGGTATAAAATTAGGGTGGATATACATACACAATCTCACAAGATATATACAGAATCCCTCTATATATGTTTATATATTTTATTTCTCGGTTTAAGGATTTTCCTTTTTGCAATGTAACATGGAAAAAAATTTCTATATCTAAAACTCCAATCAAACTCCTTTTTTTAGCTTTGGTTGTGTATGTGGACAAGACCGTATATAGCATATATCGAGCACACAAAAAAAAATCCTGACAGGCGAGAGGGGTATAATACTCGTATATAGTTGGTGTAGTAGTATAAATTTCGGGGTTGTATGAAAAGTCAGATCGTAAATCTTCTAGATAACACTTTTTATGCGAAACTGTCCGACGAGATTTTTTTTTGTGCTTTGTTACGAAGGAAAAAATAGGGAAAACTGGAAAAGTATTTTTTGTTTAATTCTATTTTGTGCTGCCAAAATAAAACCCATTCCAATGTACGCCAAATATGTATCCCTCCTTCCCCACATACATACAGATTGTGCGAATGGAACAGATTTTTGTTGTGCATGAATTTTCTCAAGTAACATGAAGTCATCTTTTGAAATATGATACTCATCACAATTTTACCTTAATTAAATCTAATTAAACGTAGTTGTTGTTTTATTTGTGTACTTTCGAGAAAAGCCACTCGATATACGCGTTCTTATCGTCGACCATATATCAAGTATTATATACCAACTTGAGATTGGAACAATTAAAATTTGTCGAACAATTTTCACTTTTGAATGGAAACTACTAAACAAAAAATTACAAAATGAAAATCTTGATAGTAGATAAGACATGTTTTTATGGTATATAAAAGTGTCTTGCATTGATGAAGGGCCGTTATAATGTACCGGTGGAATTGTTTTAATCTTTATGTTTAATATTCAGTCAACTAACAACTCGGCAAGAATACCGAGATTTTTTGCTTTGTAATTTGAAGGTTTCATGCAGCACACACCGAAATATTTCATAATATTGTTTATTTAATTTGGCCCATCAATAAAGTTTGCCCACAACTGTAAAACTAATGATTACTCCTAAGCAATACACGGGCGGGCAGTCTCGAGCGCGAGAAAATGAATGGCAATTGTTGCCGAAATTTTTTTGGCAATTGTTCTCCACTTTTTCTAAATAAACTCTCTCCCGCGTTCATGAGGTGAATCAAAATAAATTCTGGATGTTCGTGTGTAAAATAGATGGTGTTGGAGCAATTTTACCCTCCCACTGGGTTTTTAATTTGGGTGACCCTCAAAATCCCGAATTTCAAAATGCCATTTTCACAATCCTGAAAATCAAAATTCCGGAAATTCCGGAAAGCAAAATCCCGACAGTATAAATCCCTGGACCCAAAATCCAGGAACTTAAAATCCCGGAAATCAAAATCTCGAAAATCTAAATCCCGGAAATCATAATCCCGAAAATAAAAAATAAAAATCCCGGAAATAAAAATTGCTGTAATCAAAATAAATGGACTCGGCCATTAATCAACCGATCAACCTGAAAAAGGTATGTCAGATGGAAATAGGTTTCTAAAATTAATTTTGGAAGAAGTTTTGGTTTATGGCCACCTCAGACGGAACTCGGCTATTTTTTAATCGATTATATTGGGAATGTATATGTTGGATAGAAATTAATTTCTAAAATGATTTTTGAAAGAAGTTTTGGAATATGCCCACCTGGAAAACCACGCATATGTCCGCTCCATGTGTAAATTACCGTAGCATAGCATTGTTGGGAACATACGTCTCGTATGTTCGAACACCGCTGAACTGCGTCCATATGTCTCGTATTTACAAGTTTGTCTCTATTTATAAGCAAACATCATATGTCCCATTCTGCATAATTATAGGAGAAGGAATTCTATGTGATCTCTTCGAAATAACATCTTGTGTATAACATATAGATGTAATCGCACCTGGTCAAAATGTTGCATTAAAGCTGCGCGCGTGACTTCAAAAAGTCAAGCCAAATTCTTGAATACGCCGATGATATCATGCTCCTTGGCTGGAGACCTAATGTCAAGTCAAATCAAGGACAATTTATTACCGCTTATCGTCTTTCAAACCCAGTTTGAAAGTAGACAGCAAGAAAACTAAATGTTTATCAACACCAAGAAGCAACCAACGATAAATCCCGGAACATACACCTATATATATCAGGTCAGCATAACATCAACGAACGATATCCAGAACGATATCGATTCTTCTATATGCACAGTTAAGGGTTTTGCGATTAAAATATCTTTCGCACTCTTGTGACCTGTGCTAACTTTCTAAAATTAAATTTGGACTTTGGTCACTAATGAATGTAGTCCTGAACACAATGAATGAAGTGCCCCTTCAACAACCACTCTGCACACGTCAACGGGGAAGATCTAGGCTGATTGGCGCGACGATTGTGAAACATGAAGAATAGCGAACAATAGGATGTCGATATTGGTGAGAGCGTGCGATGAACCAAGATAGTTGGAAGACTGCCGTGCAGGCGCCAAAATCGTTTCGTGGGCTTTGAAAGCTAGAGATAAAGAAAGAAATTGCATTTACGAAAACATCGATTCATGTTAATTTTATCTTTTAAATAATACGTTTCAAATACAGCGACATATGATCCGGCTTCCTTCTCATTTTCTCCTTCCGCCATCAGATGTTTGATCAACGTATCTCAGCTAAATTCCAAGGAACTTCCAGTAGCATCGCGTACTATTTGTCGTCAGACGATGAGCTTGTGCGGGAGCAGATACATCAACATGAGATTGATACCATCAAGTAGCTATCACGAAGCCTGCAGGTTTTCTGATCCGTTAGAATACGCGCAAAAACATGATTCCGTAAGTTATGGCTTCAAAGTATAGAGTGGGACGATGATCTGTCTGACGAGATCAAATTAAAATTGCTGAAAAACAAAACTACTTAAACAGAACCTTGAAAATTGAAGCTGCTCGTTGGAAGCTACTACGACGACCGAGAGTATTCACAGATTTTTCGGCACAGGCATGTGGGTTTTTGCAGTGTGTATTGATGTACGCAGGAACCGGCACCAATGATGGATTCCAGACGCACTTAGTCAGTTCAAAATCGAAAGTCGCTCCATTGAAACATATTCGCCTTCTCCGAGTCGAACTAATAGGTGACGTATTTTTAATCAGAATCACGAAACAAGTCGTGGACATATTAAACTAAAATGTATTCTCCATCATGTTATGCACAGATTCAAAAATTGTCCAAGAATTGCTGAAATGACGCTAAATGACTCAGCAATTAACGGGATCACTACTACAAGATAGAGTGCAGCCTGCTTTCACATTTGCGGTAGTGGAAATTGGTTTATGGCGGCCCATTCAGAGTACATTAGATCCGAAGACATGGTGCCATTCCCAGTAAAGCATATTTATGCAGATTACTTACTTTCTGCACGTACTGTATCATGTCGTGTTTTGTATGCAGTTGACAACCGAATCGTTCCCAAGTGTTTTAAAATGATTAGTGAGCCACCGTGGCCTACTACAATTTATCGCAATAATGAATAAAATTAGGGCGAAAAACCAATTAGAGCAGGTCTGCAATTTTTTGCAACATCATTCCAATCAAAGGTCCAGTCTGCTATTAAAACTAAATGTCGAGTAGAATTTCATAATTTTGGCAGCATCAGCTTCATTTCCTCCACACCACTTCTCGGTCAATTACTTCCATCACTGGATTATTAACCACCGTCATTACCCCTGACCGATTACTTCTTTGTTACTACCCCAGCCCAGTTACTACTGTTAATACCATCACGTTTTGATCTCCCAATCACTCTTCAGCCATTTACCAATTTTTAAATATTTAGAATAGCTTGGCATTTACAGAACATCGACCAAAAGTAGTATTCTAAATTAAATTTTCAGCAAAACCATTACCTGTTGGCTTTCTGGAATTTTAGCGAAATTTATTTGTAAAAATCACCTTTTTTACCAAAATTCGGGTTAGTTTTATTTTTTGTGATATAAATGATAGAGTTTGAATGATAGTTTGAAGCATTTACATATCACTGTCTAGAGCTGCTTCGTATTTTACAGTTTTCTCACCATATACATTTCTTTAATAATTTACTATCTATTTATTTTTATTTTTTTCAGAATGGTAGTTCGCAAGGAAGACCTCATGGTAAGTTCCATTTATTTTATTATGATAGCTTTTGTGTTCATTTAAAGGCAGCTAATTAGTGATGTCTTAAAATAAGTTATAAGTTTTTGAGGAGGGACATGGCACAAATCAGACATCATATGGCACAGTTGTTAAAGCTTTGGCTTTTTGAATCGGGAGGAACTGGTTTCGAATCTCGATAGGAGCAGGATGCTAAAGGGAATTTTCATAAACAGATTACGATCTGTTGTCGCCTGCCAAATCGAGGACGTACGGACGTTATCGGACCTATAACCGTACGTCCTCGATTTGGCAGGCGATTGCGTAAAGTAAGGACGCAAAAAGCGAACTGGGAAATTGTTGGGAGTGCTTCGGCCTCAGAACAGAAAAAAGAGGGACATTGCCTCCAGTTTTTGAATTATTTAAAGTTTAACTTTTTTGTTGTGTAGAAGGTGAAACCCTTTTTCCATTTCCGTGAAATATTTTCATCACTGAAATTTTAAGATACATTACCTGCTGATACTGTGTATAAATGCTTTGCAGTTGGTTATTTTAACTTGTATTATCCGTTCCTTCTATCGAATAATCGTTTAGCATTTGTATCCTGTTTCCAACTTTCCTCTTTTGAAGTCAACTTGATCTAAAAAATCATTCTCCTATTAAGTGATATATATTTTTCGGCAACCTTTCCTGTAATGTCGGTGTAATGTGTGCATATTTCCAATTATTGCTGCAGTCTGGGCATTTTTGTGAACTTCTCATACTAGTCCAGTTTACTTTCGTATTTTCTTCGAATATATCCTCCCGTTGTTTGATGTCAAAGTTTCAATGGATGGCCTTGTTTGGTTGTTTCTTTCACGTGATGGTCTAATTTTGGTCTGTTTGGATGTTCAAGAAGATTACGAAAGCGCCCTCAAATGACCTGAAACCAAAAAATTCAAACATAATTGTAGCGCAACACCTTCTGCTGTATCTAGAATACGTGATTTTCCAATAATGCCTAATTGAAAGGTGTAAATGTTCAAAACTTAACAATCTACTTAGTTTTTTAAAAATAATTTATGAAAAAGTTGGAAAATTATTCTTTATCACCCAACCTATTCGGTCTGTTGTTTTTAATATATAGAACCAGAAAGCAGCCAACAAGTTCTCATTGTACTCAATATTTCTAAAATTTTAAACACTGGAATTCGCTTTTACGACTGATACCCAGACAATGTATCGTTTGGAGGCGGCAAATCGTTTGTCAGGAGTTAGAATAGCCTTACATGCAAAATTACAAATTAATAACAGTAACGTGCGAAATAGAAAAAGCTCTGTTCCTAACAAGAAGGACTATTATCCAAATTACAGCATATAACAAAATTTACACCCAGTGGTCGTGCAGTTGAAATATCAAATGGGGCTTACAACAAATCTGATCAGCCAGTGTGGCTCATCCAACAGGTCTGGGAGATCTGTTGGTGTTCTATGTTAAAATTCGAAAGATTGCTCAATCGCTAATAAACCGGGAAATTCTTTTAAGTTCATCGAATTGAATTTTCTGTGCTCCTAACTGCGTGGTCAAGCTGGACAATCGCTTTAAATTGTTTGGTAGAAGTAAATGGAGGCGTATAATAAACCCTTGTTGGAATCTGCAAACAAATTACCTGTTTTTCGCAATCACCTGAAACCTAATAATTAAGGAGATTTCCGAATAAAAATAGCGCACTTTCAATACACGTTAGAGATACTAACCATACTATTATTTTGAACTAATTAAAATTGTTTATATCTACCACAAAATCAAAATTAGCTCATATAGCCCAATATCTGTTTCAACTAAATACGAAAACTCGTTTCTCGAATAATTTTTGTTATGAATTCTACTCTATACAGATATAACACTTGGTATGGTGTACTCTTTAACTACTCAAACATCAAGCGGTTTTTTAGAGTGGACTTCGTAGCACAACTCCTCCCTCTCTCCTTAAATTTGTGCTTCCCGAACAGATACATTCAATGCCGCCTAAACTGTTTAAATACTATTTCCCAGCGGTCTCCCCAATATTCGATTTTTTATTTAATTTGTATGGCATACCGATTCCACCTGTTACATAGGGCTATTGTAACCTCCTATGACGTCTTAGTAGAATTCCTGTGTTTCCTCATAATATTAGTCGAAATTACTGTTAAACTTAGACGAAAGTTTCCAGCCGAAAGATGGTAATGTAGAACCGGAAATATAATATGTCGATACTGCAGATTGTATCGATAAAGAAGGTTAACTTCAATAGTAAACCGAAATATTTCGGCAATACAGATTTAAAAGACAAATGAATCATCAATTCTCATCATCAATTTTCTAAAAGAAATATGTCATTAACATACATCTACACAACAGTCACGTTTAGCTGATGAAAGATTTGTATATCAAGATTTTGATCCGTTATGACTGAACCCTAAGTAGAAATTGATTATATGTTTGGAGTGAGTTTGATGAGGTTATATTGGTGGAATGTTCCATTTTTCATTGTTTCGACGATAAAACTGTTCACCTATCGAAATTTTGCCAAATAACCACCATGAAAATTATAAAATACGACCTAAGATTTAACTTCTAAGTTTAGGCTGAAAGAATATAAGTAAACATTTTATTTTCCCCATGTGTTGTCGATAAAATCCATTCATGATGAACGATGTTATCGTCAGAAGAAGAGACAAATAAAAATTTCACCTCTAAGCAAAATCTACCGATGCTCATGGGCCAAATGCCATAGAATCGGCATCGTCCTTGTTGCAAAATTTCGAATAATGGATGATTTTATCAACGTAACAAAAAAATTTCACTTCTATAACCTCATCAGACCCACCCCTAACCTATAATCAAAATCTACTTATGATGATCAAGTGCTGTCAAATTAGCATAGTCAGATTGGTGTCCATTTGGCAAAAACGCAAATCATGGACGACTTTGCTTGATAATTATAACACTTCTTTATCGAAATTTTTCGGCTGTATGAAACAGATGTGGCATTTCACACCTATAACCGCATTAGACCCACTCCTAACCGAAAGATGAACGATTTTAACGTCAGAAAATGGAAAAAATAAAAATTTCAGCTCTATAACCTTATCAGATTTACCCCTAACCTATAAACAAAATCTACTTATGATTATGGGCTATCCAATCAGCATAATCAGATTGGTGTCCATCTAGCAAAACCGCGAATGATTGACGACTTTGCTTGATAACTATTAACTTATTTATCGACATTTTTCGGCTGTATGAAATAGATGTGGCATTTCACACCTATAACCTCATCAGACCCACTCCTAACCTATAATAAAAATTACCTATGGTCAAGGGCCATCGAATCAGCCTGGTTAGATTGGTGTCCATGTGGTAAAATTTCGAATGTTGGACGATTTTATCGTCAAAAGATGGAAACAATAAAACAATAAATTTCACCCCTATTATCTCATCAGACCAATCCCTAACCTATAATCAAAACCTACCTATGATCAAGTGTCATCAAATTAGCATAGTCCGATTGGTGTCCATCTGGCAAAGTCGCGAATGATGGACGACTTTGCTTCATAATTATTAACTTCTTTATCGACATTTTTCGGCTGTATGAAGCAGATGTGGCCTTTCACCCCTAGATCTCCGTCAGACTCATCCTTAATCTATAATGAAAACCTACCTATAGTCATGGGCTATCGAATCGGCCTAGTCATATTGGCGTCCTGCCTATGATCAAGTGCCATCGGCATAGTTAGATTGGTGTCCATCTGGCAAAGTCGCGAATGATGGACGGCTTTGCTTGATAATTATTAACGTCTTTATCGACATTTTTCGGCTGTATGAAACAAATTTGGCATTTCACACCTATAACCCCATCAGACTCACCCCTTATCTACAATCAAAACTTACCTATGGTCAAGGGCCATCGAATAGGCATGGTTAGATTGGTGTCCATGTTGCAAAATCTCGAATGATGGACGATTTTATTGAATTGACGTAGTCAAGAAGAACGGTGAATGTCTGGCATAGTCTTGAATTGCAAACCACTTTAACGACAATTATAAACCATTTGAAGCTTGATAATTTTCAAACTTCTTTAACGGCAATTTTTGGCTGTATGAAACAGATATGGCATTCTTTTTATTACTATACTTTCTCAAGTTATTATCGCTTACCAACCGCTTTAAATGAGACTTTTTTCAAACATAATACTTTTAACGTTAAGTTATAATAAATTTTGAAAGTTAGACGTATGCTGCTATACACATGAAACAATAAATTAGCTTCGGTTAAATTGCAAATTGTATTTGTTGTTTGTTATGATACATATGTTTTCGGCTGATTTTGTAGGTTAGTCTCTTTCGGTTCGGCTATAGGATAATGTCTGTGAAGATAGCCCAAATTCCATCCCCGAAAAGTGCGATGGCAACACTAATTATTGCTGTCATGACATTTTTTACTCTCAGCCCAAAAAATCTCGACATTTTTACTCTCAGCCCCGAAAATACTTCTATCACGATAGTTAAAAACTGTCATGACAGTTGAAATTTTCGGGGCTGAGAGAAGATATAATAAAGTATGTATTAAAATATGTTTGTAAAGTAAGCCCAATTTTTATAAGAGTTAGAAGATAGGCTAAATTGGAGTCTAAAAAGAATGCGATGGCAACAAAATTATTGCTAGCACGACATTTTCTATTGTCAGCCCAAAAAATCACCAAATTTTTACTCTCAGCCCCGAAAAATCTTGCTTTCACGATAGTTGAGAACTATCATGACAACCGAAATTTTCGGGAATAAGAGTAAAAATTGTAGGGACCTTTTGTGCGGTGCATATCGTTCGATAGGTGACTGTTTACGGAACACGTACGATTTTTTTAGAATTTTTCTATGTCTAGGAGTTGAGATATAGTCCATAGAAGACAGAAACTATTAGTTGGCCCAACTAGCGGTGCATATCGTTCGACAGATGACTGTTTACGGAGCACGTACGATTTTTTTTTAGAATTTTTCTATGTCTAGGAGTTGAGATATAGTCCATAGAAGTCAGAGACTATTCGTTGGCTCAACTAGCGGTGCATATCGTTCGATAGGTGACTGTTTAAGGAGCACGTACGATTTTTTTTTAGAATTTTTCTATGTCTAGGAGTTGAGATATAGTCCATAGAAGTTAGAAACTATTCGTTGGCCCAACTAGCGGTGCGTATCGTTCGATAGGTGACTGTTTAAGGAGCACGTACGATTTTTTTTTAGAATTTTTCTATGTCTAGGAGTTGAGATATAGTCCATAGAAGTCAGAAACTATTCGTTGGCCCAACTAGCGGTGCATATCGTTCGATTGAGATTTTTCGATTTTCGGGGATAGAAATGTGGGCTATCTTCACAAAGGTTATAGGATATTTCAATTTAACATATAGTTTGTTAAACTTTCGGCTGAAGTAGTCGAGACACTATCTGCATTATCGATTTTTTTCACTTTTGGCTGGCAACTATCGGCTGGCAACTTTCGGCTAACTTTAACAAGGTACATAATAAAAATTGAGGATTTTACAGCACAACTATTTTATCGAATTGATGACGTATTAGAACAAGCCTTTAAACTTGAAACGTTGAAAGCATGTATTTAAAAAAAATCACTTTAAATTCTTATTAGAAATTTGGTTAACAGTGTAACATGGATACAATGATATATTTGTTATTTGTTAAAAACTTCACGCTCGTACAACAATACAATTTGTACAAATGAATCCGTGAAGGTTAATACGTGCAAGTATAGTGTTTACTAAAATTAAATGCAGTCCAAAAAAAAATCACGGTGACGTACTAAAAGTTTTCCACCCGAATGAATTAATTTGATTCCTAAATGAATCTTCATTTAAATCGCACCCCCATCACAACACACAACAAACAATACCCAAAACATCGAAAAACAATGCTCGCTCAATGAATTCCATTCCGCACGAAATAAATGGAAAAACAATAAAAATCGGGCAAAAATCGCAAAAAACAAGAAAAATATTGGAAAATTCAAGATGTTCCAGAGAAAAGCATTACAATGATCATTACTATTATTGTTATTATTCCTCTGTATATACATTTCGATTAAAGTTATTGGTTAGAGCGCACGAAGAACCGAACACAGCATCCCGCAATTTATATATATTTTACTCCTCTTGTATATATACATATACAGTTAAATATATAAATTTAGTTATTTCTTTACACATAAATAAATAAAATAAAGATTTTCTTTTTGGTTTGAATCTTAAGACGAGAAAAAAAAAAATCTTAAACGTATACGTACATAAGAAGATAAATACGACGAGATAGACAACAAGAGATATAATATTATTACACTTGCATCGTTGCCATTGCAATAATCGTATTGTATATGTATATAAATTTACAACAACAGCAACAACAACAACAGCACACATCTAGAAATATTTTATCATTGGTTTTATGTTGCTGCTCTAGCGACGTACTTAATTCATACAGAAAAAAGAGATAAATGCTATCTTTTATTTTATATCGCTATATAATACAACGTAAAGGAGGAGTATACGAGCTTTACGAGCAGATACGAAAGAGAACTGGAAAAATAGAAATGGGACGGACTCATATAACACAATATGTATATAGATAGAAGTGCACGTTTTATGTATACTGTTTTGGGTCGGGTATGCCAAGGTATTTTTTTTGTTTTTTTTTTGTTTACAATGATTGGTTAGCCGGAATGCGCGTGTCAAATTTCACACCAATCGCTGATAATCGTGTATCATATCTCTGTATATATATCGTATATGGAAGAGAAAGCTCTATATCGTTTTGTTTCAATCAAAGCTATATACGTTTGGAACTTAATGTAAATAGAGATAACACTATATCGGCATGTAATCATATTGTTATCTTTGTTCGGTTTGACAACAACAACAAACTTGTATATATTTTGTTTTGAGTTCGGCTTGGTCGGTTTTGGAATTAATCAATATAAATTTTATTTTTATTTTTTGACTGGTGCGGAGGATTTTCATCTAAAGATTTTTCTTAAATTTTTTATTTTGTATAATTTTTTGTTTGGTGCGAAATGGAAACTAAATTGTAATTATTTTAATGAAATAACTTAATATTAAATTTTTTGTATTTGTATATTACACGTTTAATGGTGGTGGTGTTGTATAAGGCTCTATATGTATTTGTATATAATATGCGGATACACAGACTAGAGAGACGGTGATGATAAGTTTGCGAGATTTATGATTTGGTATATATGAAAAATGGATGTGGGTGGATGGTTTTTTCATTTTTTTTTCCAACGAGGGAGCAACATTTAAATTAAAGTGCGAAAAATGAGGTCAATCTGCGTAAATATCGATCGGTATTTTAATGTGATGTACATTTAAATATTGAAATTATGGTTTATGATGTATTTTGTAGTATGTTCTGAAGAAGGTTCTACTTAGCCAAAATTTAATTCTACTTTGTCTAGCAGGCTTAAGAACTTCCAAAGCTGGATGTTTATTTAATAATAATTATTGTAAACGGGAAATTTTGTCCAAAATATCGTTTTCTTTTGAATTTACATGACTAAGTGACCAATAAATTTCCCGGTTGATGCTATCGTGAACTACCTATCTATGGTTGAGTTTCGTAATATCTTTTTAACACATTGTAAACTACACACAGCGGCACAATTAGGGGAGCACAAGTAACGATTTATTAAGAAAAACCAAAAGAACATTCAATATATTTTGTTACTTTTGGTTTTTCTAATTTATAATCTTAGAGAAAGGAAGGGTTAAAAGGGTTATTAATGCAAGTGAGCGACATGGAACCCACTGATGTCGCCAGGGCTCTGTGACAATGATCGAGAATGGCTACACTTACCGCCAAGTTGGCCAGAAGGTTTGGTGTGTAGGATTTGTAGGATTTTATTTATAATTTCAGTAAGCAACAAATATAATTTATTTTATCTTATAATTTTAGACGTTAGCATAGGATCCGCCGAACTTCCAACTTTTCGTACATCGTATAGCGGTGTTTCTCCTTCACTTTTACATCCTCATATGGACCCAAATATTTTGCCTGGATTTTAGAGCCATCCCCAAGTTGCATATTGCAACAACATATCCTACCTTGTAAAGATATGCCTGCTTTCGTCGCCTGTCATAATATTTCCTATTCTCGTCTTGCACTTTGAGGATATTCTGCTTGGCTTCGGCACGTAAATGTTGTCACTCTTCGTTCAATAATTAGGCTTCTTGTTCGATGATTTCGTTTAGATATATATCCTCGGGACATCTCATCTTAACTCCCATTATAGCAGCTCAAACGGACTCATCGCAATTCTTCAATGAAAAGAATTATTCAGGTACCTCTGTAGTTGATCAACGTATTTGTACCAGTTTCATTCAGACTGGAATGATCAAGCGATTAACATGCTTTACTTTGTTTTCCATTGAGATGCCTGTGGTGATGATTGAATGCAAAATATTTTCGACCCTGCAATATTCTGGAAATTCCGCTGATGTAAACGCCGTTTCTAATAGATACTCAGATACTCCTAATATGCTCAGGACTACCGAACATTGCCTTCTGTATCTCAAGCTTTTGCAGAGTCTTCCTCGTAGTAACGGATTTCGTAGGGTACACCCAAGTAAATTTGGAAAATCTGTCAATCACACACATGACGTACTTGTATTGTTTTTTTAGAAGTAGACAAACTTCCCAAATGATCAATAAGATACGTGATTATAGAGAGGGGTGTCGCATTTTGGTAAAGGATTTAGCAAACCATATCTTTTTACCGAGTATGCTAAACCATTAATTAGCGCTAATAGCGTAGCCCTTCCTTTTTCTCGTAGATGGCTTAGGAGTTCCAACCTCATACCCCAAATATTCAATAGTTGCGTGTAGAAACTGACACTTGCTTCATTTAATTTGTAAGCTATTTTCTTCGGCCACTGTGAGAACCTCCTGCAGCGCTAGCATGTATCACTATATCGTCCATATAAACATAAACTACTTTTCGAATACACAATGGAACAAAATTGGTCGGTTCAACGATACAGACAAATGGGTTCTTGCAGGAGAAGACGAGGCCAAGGCCGGAAACGTTGCACTACCTCCAGAGAGGACCGTTTCATTGTCCTTGAAGCTTTGAGAACCAAACGTCAAACAGCAACTCAAACTCGTAATGATTTAGAAGAGTTTCGAGGAGTGCGAATAGGTGAGCGTACTGTGAGAGGAATGCTTAAAGAAGTCGTTCTGAGATCATATGTTCCAGCCAAAGAACCCCTACTGCAGAGAAATCACCGATTAGCAAGGTTGAATTTTGTTCACAGGCGAGACTCATTTCTTAGTGAACTCTATCGATGAATTGCAAAGAGTATGCGGAAACAACCAGGTGTGCGGTGTACTCATTGTAACATTACGACAACCGTCGCTTATGATGGAGGCTCAAATATTAGGTGTGCGTACAGAATTAATGATTATTGATGGCGCATCCCTTATAGTTGATCGGTATGTTAGAGATATTCTGCTAGAACATATGGTACCAATTGCCCCATCTATCGAAGAAAATTTTGTTTTAATGCACTTCTGCATGCTCTGAAATCACCTTTTTGTTTGAGATTGGAATAAACAAGCTGAACTGGCCTGCAAGGTCTCCAGATTTTAGACTCGATGGAGCATGTCTGGGACTTGTTAGGGGGAGAGGTCCGAGCACGAAACCTAGCAGTTCGAAACACAAGAACATGGGGGAAGAATGGGAAAATTTAGCACAATAAACGATCGGTAGCGGTATCTAAAGCATGACTGGACGAATAGAAGTAGTTGTGAAAGATCGTGGAGATAACACCCATTACTGAGGAGACCGGGTGCGGTTACAAAAATTGGTTGTTATTTTGTTTTATTTGATTATCTCAATTAAAGGTAAAGGATTACCTTTACAGTATAATATTTCAATCATCACAGTTTTATACCATAGCTGTCTACTTACTTGGTTTCATTTAAACGGTGCGAGTTACTACTAACAAATTTTGAACCGGTTTTACAAGATCCACGATATGGTTACATTTCAAAATATAGCAATAAGAGCCCTACGATTCATATCAAAACAAAACCTGCTGATTTGCATATCTCTAAGAGGCTCTTTTCAACGCGTATAGTCTCATGTCACAGAATATGTTCTTGTTTTCTATTTGGCCACAAGAAGTTGTTTATCATCGCTCTCTAGTGCTCGCCGTTTACGGTTATGGCAATTCAGGTTCCGTTTTGGCAGAAGTATGGACCGATGATTCCGCCAGACCAGATTATTGGGATGAATTTGGTGCTGGTGCAGCTCGTGTGGATTGGTATCGCCCAAAATCTAATTCATCAAGAAATTGACCTCGTAGCTAAAGATGATTTTTTTTGGCGAAATTTGCTTCCAACTAGTCAAGAGGCCAATCAGCGAACACACGGCATTGTCTATGGTCGATTGCTTTAAGTTCCTAGGTCAGTTGAATTTTATACCGATGCAGGCCATTGGTCCGATACATAATTCGCCAAAAACCTTTTTGTTGCAGAAAAACCAGCGATGTTTTCAGCAGACCTTGGGTTTCGGTAACGTACGGGTTTTGGCTGATTATTTATGGAACCGATTGAGCACTGAAACAACCTTCCACGGTGATTTGCCATACACTACTGAACAATTCGCAACAAATTTGACACTGACCAAACGGCACAGTGCGGTTAAAGTTTTGGCATTTGGATCGGGAGGTACCGGGCTCGAATCCCGATAGGGGCATGATGCAAAAGCAAATTTTCATCAACAAAACTCATGGGCCGACCCATATTCCATGCAAGTATAGGCTGGCATGAAGCTTTGCAATTATGATCGGTCGTAGAGGTCTGTCATATAAATAGCAGGCTTTATTTGGAACGATTGTTGGACAAAGCATCAATGAAATATTTTGTTGTAAAAAAATCAAAAGAGCCCTACAAAAACAGTTGTTTCTGTAAAGGTCGTGATGTGTACTTTAGGCCGAAAAGTGCCAGCTGATCCTAGGGGTCGGCCATATAAGTAACAGGTATTGTATTGAACGATTGTTTCACAAGGCTTCAACGCAAAATATTAGTCTCAAACACTCAAAAAAAACCTATAAAGACTGTGGTTTCTGGACAGATCTGGATGTGTACTTTATGTTGGAAGTGACAAGTGATCGATAATAGAGGTCGGCCATATAAATAACAGGCATTATTTGAAAACGATTGTTGCATAAAGCTTCAACAAAAAATTTACTTGTAAAAACATCAAAAGACCTTTATATAGAGAGTAGTTTTTAAAAAGGCCTTTATGTGTACTTTATGCTGAAAGCGTCAAACGATCAATCCTAGTGGGTCAAACATATAAATAAAAACATTTATTGTGAAAGATTCAAAATTCTCCTATTTAGACGGTCGTTTCTGGAAAGGCCTGAATGAGTATTTTATGCTGGACGTGTCAAGTGATCGGTCGTGTAAATAACATGCATTGGTTTGAACGATTGTTGCACGAAGCTTGAATAAATTTTTTTTTATAAAAAATCAAAAGACCCCTATATAGACAGTGGTTTCTGAAATGGTCTTGATGCTTTCTTTATGCTGAGAGTGCCAAGTGTACGTTCCTAGGAATCGCCGATATAAATAACAAAAGTTTCAACGAAAAATTTGGTTCCAAAAAATTCACAAGACCGCTATTTAGAGAGTGATTTCTGGAAAGGCCTTGATGTGTAATTTATACCTAAAGGCCCAAGTGATCGATCCTAGGGGTCTGCCTTATAAATAACAGATATTATTTGAAAACGAGTGTTACACAAAACTTCAACGAAGCATTTTGTTCTAAAAAAATCAAGAGACCCCTATATAGTTGGTGGTTTCCGGTCAGGTCTTGATGTGTAATTTATACTTAAAAGCCCAAGTGGTCGATCCTAGAGGTCGACCATATAAATAAAATGCATTATTTGGAAAGATTGTTGCTTAAAGATTGAACAAAAATGTTCTTTATGCTGTTCCAAGTGATCGATCCTAGAGGTCTTTAATATCATTAACTGGCATAATTTTGAATGATTGTTGCAGAAAAAATTTTGTTCTAATAAAATCAAAAGACGCCTATGTAGACAGTGGTTTCTGGAAAGATCCTGAAGTGGACTTTATGCGTAGATGTCAAATTGCCGATCTTATTGATTTGACATTTAAATAGCAGACTTTATTTGAAACGAGATAAAATCAGTAGACCCTATACAGACAGTTCTTTCTGAAAAGATCTCGATGTGTAATTTATGCTAAAATGCATAGTGATCGATTTATGAAAATACTTCAGTTTTTATAAATTACAGAAGAAGCCTGCTTCTGAGTTCTGGAACTGAGGTTTTAGGTCTATAATAAACCATATGAGGCCCTAAGAACTGACCCAATACCGTTGCAGTTCGTATCTTTTAGGCATTTTGAAGCAAGTAATAAGATGTCAGTAAGTATAGAAAAAAAATATCTCAATATTCATGAGGGTAATGTTTATTATGGCTTTGCAATTTATCTTAAAAGGCCTAATACTAGAATATCCCTCAAACGATCCACTTCTTGGTGATTTCTCATATTTTAAGTGACTTCAACATTTCGATGCTTTTGTTTCACAATTCTAAAATTAAGCAGCAACACACTAACAATACAAAAAATGTGACAGTCAGTAAATTAAATTAACAAGAGATGTCACTATCGTAGTTGTTGATGATGTCCCCTTATGTTCCACTGGACATTTCAAAAGTTGTAAAATGAATAACTTTTAAACGATGATTTTCGAGAATTAACATAAAACGCGATATTAACTTTCGGCCGTTTTGAAGGTCCCTGATGCCAAAAATGCAACAGAGTTCGTCCGTCTGGATGTCTGGTTCGATGGATGGTCATCTATATCGATGCTATTTCATGAACGGCTTATGCGATTTAAATTTTTTCGCCAATCTTCTTTTAATTATTATTTACGTTTAACTCGGAGAATTGAAAGCTATTAGGAACTTACCCAAAGAGGCCGTATACTTGTCATATGAAGTCATCCAATATACACCCAATACCTCGATATTGCTATACATTTTTCCCATATACTCGGTATAGAATTCGTTTGAAAGGTTTTGGATCAGAAAACAATTTCGATACAAATTTAGTTCATGAATCCACCGTTATGGCGCTCACACCTAATTTTTCGTTTGTTGTAGAATTTATACTTGTCGTTTATCGTTGAAAAAGACTTGAAGATTGCCGTAAATTTTTCTTATTACCTTAGTACTCAAAATTTCCGTTGTGGCAGGTTTTAATTCTTAAACCTTTCTTATTTCCAAATAATCATGAGGCATATCAGCGCGTTAAGTCACGAATTCAGCGTTTTGGCGCTGGTGGCAAATTATTCCTTTGGTATAGAACATGTACGTATCTCATATCATTGGAAGGTGTCTTGAAGAATGTCAAAAAATAAGTTGAAGCACGTTAGTACTCAAAACTACCGATGTGGCGCTACAAGCAGAACTGTTTTAATTTTAGGATTCATTATGTATCAAGGAAAACTGTTAAATTTGGTCAAATTTTCAAAATCAATGATGGTCGTATATTAAAAACTTACGCACCAAGTCATTTTGCGACCAATTTTGCAATGATTCCCACTTTCCGGTGAATTTTTCAGTTCTGGTAATTTACAGACCGAAGTTTCAACCCCTACCACATTTTTATTGCAAACGTTTGATTGCTGAATCGTATGCATAGTTCTTACAGGTAGCTGTAGCTATCCTTTGATAAGTTACATAGTATTTTGTTAAGCTGATTTTAAATTTTACCACCCTAATCATATATCCATCGCCTTTATCTTCTCGCGTGTATCCCCTGTGAAATTTCCTCCCTAATTTTTAATGAAATTAAACAACAATGTAATTTGAACCGCTATAATTCATAACCGCCGTTTGTGCTTCTTAAAATCATGTCCACGAGAAACTGCAGGCTGCACGCCAGAATGAGGTAATTTTATTAAATCGGGAAACAAAATGCTCAACAAATGTAACAACAAACTGTCTTTAGATCTGTTATTTCTAATGTTTGATATTCTTGGTGCCAAAAAGGCTTTGCGGATAACCAAAAGAGACAACGTGTGACACAGTCGTTTGACTTGTGCAATTCTCCAAATACTTTGGAATTGACATATAGTACTAGTGGACTAAACGAATGAGATAATGGCCGTTTGTTCGAAGCGGTCGAAAAACCATTCGGTGCGGTCTAAAAAAAATTTAACATATTATTGAATTTGGCTGTATAAAACAAAACAAATAAATTAACCGGTGTGAAGTTTTTGGACAATTCATAATTAGACAATAGCAACAATCTATTAAATTGCCTCACAGCAAAGGGGACACAATAAATTACATAGATCAGTAAGTTTTGTGTCACTATTAACCGCTGGGCTGCCAAGCCAAAATTTGGAGTTTAACTGTTGATGATAAATTTATCTAGATAAATTGCAGAACTGTCCCAGACTAGCTTGCATATAGACGAATTAGTAAGTAAGTAAGACTCTTATGCCATATGTTTAAGGATTAACCAATATATAGCTGACATTGTAGGTGAGTAATTGTAGTACCTACTCTAAGCCAAATAAAAAAAATCTTACAGATTAACTCGTATACTGATTACTCAGATGAGCTCTAGTTATTCTAACCTACTACGGCTGAAGTGGGTGTTTTCTCGTTGTAATAGAACAAATCCAATTAAAAAACATAAAGTTTCCGCAAAAATTAGGGGAATACTGGGCTTAACATTCAAAAGTTGTTTACCTCAAAATCGCATTAAACATGCTTTGTCATGCAATATTTTTAAGAGATAACTACGGCTGGAATGGATTATTTCTTTTTGTACTAGACTCAATCTAATTAAAACCATGAATTTGCCCGAAAAACTAGGGGAACACTGGGTTTAATATTCCATAGTTGTATAGTTTGTCCTAAAATATTTCTAAGAGGTTACTGTGGCTGGAATTGGTGTTTTGACTTTGCACTAGACCCATTCCAATTAAAACACATGCATTTTTTGGAAAACTTAGGGGAACACTGGGTGTAATATTCAAAATTGGTATTCTCAATAATTCCATTAAAAGTGCTTTGTCCTAAGATTTGTTTAAGGGGTTACTACGACACGAATGGGTGTTTTCACTTTTTACTAAATCCAATCCAATAAGAAAACATAAAGTTTCCGCAAAAATTAGGGGTCTACTGGGCTTAATAATCAAAAGTTGATTACCTCAAAATCGCATTCAAAGTCGGCCACGGCTACGGCTGGAATGGGTTCTTTCACTTTGTACTAGACCCAGTCCAATTAAAACCATGGATTTGCCCGAACAACTAGGGGAACACTGGGTGTAATATTTGAAAGTTGTATAGTTTTGTCCTAAGATATTTCTAAGAGGTTGCTATGGCTGGAATTAGTGTTCTGACTTTGTACTAGACCAAATTCAATTAAAAAACATGAATTTTCCGAAAAATCTAGGGGAACACTGGGTGTAATATTAAAAACTTGTATGCCTCTAAATCTCATTAAAAGTGCTTTGTTCTAAGATATTTCTCAGAGGTTACTACGGCTGGAAAGGTTGGTTTTCACTTTGGACTACGCCACATCCAATTAAAAAAACATAAATTTTTCAGAAAATTTAGGGGAACACCGGGTATAATATTCAAAAAAAAGTTCTTATGATTTAATCTTTGTAATCTGTGCAGGGGCCGAAGCACTCCCAACTTTTTCGCGGTTTTTTACACTCCCTACCCCACGCAGTTGCCTCCAAATCGAGGACGTACGGCTATAGGTTTGATTTACTTAGAATCATCTGCACATTGAATAGCTCCATGCCAGCCTATAGTACTGGCATGAAAGATCTGTCGGCCCATGAGTTTTGTACTCCGACAGTGGTGATAGCTGTGTTCATTTCCACCACCGATCGTAATCAGATGATGAAAATTCCCTTTTGCATCCGGTTTCTATCGAAACTCGAACTGAGTACCTCCCGATCCAAACGCCAAAGCTTTAACTACTGTGCGCCGTTTGGTTGATTATTTTAAAGTTGTTAAGCTCAAAAACGCATTAAAGTGCTTTGTCCTTATAGATATTTCTATGACTGAATTTATTTTGGTCCCTTTGTACTAGACCCAATCCAAATAAAAAACATGAATTTTATGAAAAATTTAGGGGAACACTGGGTGTAATATTCAAAAGTTTTTCTTATCATTTAATCATTGCACTCTGTTCAGAGGCCGAAACACTCCCAACTCTTTTGCGGTTTTTACGTTTTACTTTATGCAGTTGCCTGCCAAATCGAGGATATATGGCTATAGGTCCGATTTCCGTAGAACCAGCTGCTCATTGCATAGCTCCATACCAGCCTATAGTACGGTATGGTACGGTACTGGTATGGAAGATGGGTCGGCCCATTAGTTTTGCACTCCGACAGGGGGTCATAGCTGTGTTCATTTCCATCACCGATCGTAATCAGATAATGAGAAGTTTATTTTTATTTAGGGTAGTTACCATTGATTTAAATAAAACTAGCATAATTCTGTGCATTGAGGCCAAACTGACGCCATATCTTTCTTATACTATTTTCTATCGAACCTAGAGAGATAGAAGTATTATGTATAATACCGCTGCACTTCGATACTAATGGTCTCATTGCTGTACAAATTTTGCTACATGACGTCATTTTATGCCAACGGTTTCCATCTTTGGCTATAGATGGCATTATAATCAAATAAATGATAATATTTTTTTGTTTAATCTTTTTGTCGTCAATCGTCAATCGCATTGAAAAAACAGTAAATTATACAACAATATCAATTACAAATTATATTACGGACCATTGGTAAACATTAATTTGTTATATTATTATTAAATTGTGCATTTAACATTTCATAAATCACAAGAACTTTTTACAAACATTACTGCCATCTACAGTTCAGAAAATTAACTGTCGACATCAATTTAATGATGTATCAAACAGTACTGCCTGGTACTCTAGGGGCATTGAATATACATAACACGTTCCCGTTACTACAAAACAAGAAAAGTAGCCAAGAAATCCGGGAACTGTTGATAGAATGTCAACCTCAGAAACATCCTATGAAGAGGAATAACCGATTACATAGATATGTATATTTCATGTTAGACGGACGAAAAAATGTTGAACAAAGAACTGCTGAACGTGAAACTTCCTGATATGACCAGGACTTCAATTTTCTTATCCTAAGAGGCAAAGAAGTCCCGACTGCCCAAACAGCTCAACATTTAACCACACATCATTACAGTTTCTGAGAATTATACCAGGGATAATGTTAACTGCGTTATTATGGCTGAATCTAACGAAGTAGTTCGGCAGTTTTATGCATTGAATCGGAAACGATAAAAGTTGGGACGAACGATTGGTTATACCGCATAAACAATCGCCCATTTTAGCAAGCTGTAATGTATTTAGAAAGGGTGAAACTTCGGAAATACGGCATCAAAATATTCTAGATATGTGATGCTAAAAATGCGTGTCCTTTGAAGGCCGAAGTGTACTTAGGGAAACAACTAAATGAGCATCGAACTATTGATTGAATTTAGTCCATCGATTATAGCTACCATACGTGCACAAAGGGCGAACCATTACCATGGATAACTTTTACTGCAGTAAAACACAACCCCCATTGGGACAATTCGACACAATAAATCTAATTTGTCCAAAGAATTTACAGACAAAGCAGAGTTGAAAAAAGGGAAACAAATTTTTTTCAATTTTGTTTTGACAACAATTTAACTCTAGCTTCATTCCTAAACAGAACAAGTGGGCGCACTTGCTACCCACCTAACACAATGATAAAGATCGATTGATTCAAGAAAACCGAATATATTCTGAGATTACAATGCAACAACGGATCGATAACTCGATAACCGATGGCCGATTATTTTTAACCTGATTGATATTTTTCTTGTGCTAACACATTGTCATATAGGTGGCTGTGATTTTATTTGTGATTTAATTTTTTTATTTATATACAGTGTGTCCCAAAATTGGACGATCAAACGAAGCAGGGCGAGTGCAGCAATCATTTCCAACAAAAACAACCAAGTAAAGTTTTTTCGAATTGTTGATGGTGCAAAAGTGATTCAATTTTTAGTGTTGAAAAATAAGAGTTCTTTTGTTTAACTTTCTGTTTTAATACGATCTAAAACAGCGCGCCTTTCCATTAACGTCATTTTTGTTAGCTATATTAGCTTCTGACAAATAAAAACAATGGTTTTCTCTTTGTTTCTCAATAAATTTTTATTGAAGTTTAATTGACACCAGTGGGAAAACAATGTACTATAGAAATTTGACCCACTATTAGAAAAATATGCGACACTAATGCAGATTTTAAAAAGGTATCACACACCGGGCTAAAAACGAATCCCTTTAAACGGCATGTAATTTCGTTAGAAACCAAAATCAAGATTTGGATCGATTGAAATTGAGGCAGGGATCCAGGCGTCCTTTGTGGTGAATCCTTTGTGGTAAAAGAGTATGGTTTGAATGAGTCGACTGTACGATTATATTCGTAAAAGTGTTGCGAGGGGTACAACAGTGAGTGTAGAATTTTCAACTTCTAAACGGGATCATATTATGGAAGCTATTGAAAAAGCTTTAATTATTTGAATAGAGGAACTGAAAAAGAATATCGGTAAATAGTAGTTCTATTAAACACAATGCGCTTCAATTTCTCTACCAAATAAAAGAAAGGGCATCCACTACCTCGATAATCGAATTTTCCGCCAGTAACGGATGGTTCAAGAAACGGCATACTTTACATAATATTCAAATAAACGGTGAAACGGCGTCCGGTAATGAAAAATCAGGCAGGGAAATATTCGTCCAACTTGACTAAAGTTTTTCAAGATAATTCTTACAAGTCTGGCCAAATATTTAATGCTGATGAAACCGGACTATTTTGAAAAAAACTGCCGAAAAGAACTTATCTATCCAAAAATGAAAGATTTTCCAGTGAATTTAAGGCATCAAAATATAGTCACGTCGCTATTTTGCAGCAATGCACCGAGGGATCGAATGTTAAAGCCACTCTTTATTAACCGAGCTTAAAAACCTCGAGCGATGAAAGGCGTTAATATGAATAATTTACCAGTTCATTGGCGGGCAAATAAAAAAGGTTGGATGGCTTGCACTTTCTTTGAAGATTGGTTTCGCTATTGGCTTCATTCCCGAAGAGAAAAGCTATTTGGAAACAAAATCTTGAGTTTAAAGTGGTTTCACTTTTAGCTAATTCACCAAGTCATTCAATAAATTTACAGCATCCAAATGTTAAAATTGAGTTTTTACCGCCCAACACAACATCAATGATCAAACCTCAAGACCAAGGCATAATTTCTATTTTTACGGCATATTATATTAGAAGTAATTTTGCCGATATTTTAGGAAAACTAAATGATAATGAATTCCTGACTGTTCATGAGATGTGGAAAAATGTTACTATTTTCAATTCAGATGTAGTAAATCAGAGAAATACTGTGCCGTCAACCGAAATGCTCTATTCAAACATCACATATCAGGCTCATTCTCTCATAGGGGACGGATTTGAAAATTTAAAGGTATTCCCGATGTGGAAAAATTGATTGAAGATAAGGAAATGTCGAATGCCGAGCTTCTACAAACCGTAGATCAATTTACACCAAAACTAATAGAAGAGGCTCTGCAGTTAAGCAGAAGTTTGGAAACGTTCTTTATGAACATAGATCCTGAAACAGGCCGAGTACTTGAATTTCAAAGAACAAGTCAAAGTCAAACAAATGTTGATTACGTATTTTTCATCAGCTTCTAATTAAAAAAAAAATGAGTGCTCAATTATGAAACCGATAATACTGACACAACCGTTAAAGTAATGCGGACAACACAAATCACCTGGAGTCCTGGTTTTTGAAAGCGATTTAATTAAAATTAATTTTAATTATTATAATTTACGTAACGTGAATTTTTTTTATTTCAATATTAAGCACAATGAATTTAACAATTGCAGTTGAATTGCAATAAGATAAAAATAAGATAAGATTGCTTTGTTTTACATAGTTCGACAGAACACATTTATGCATAAGTATTTACCTTAGGTTCTTTAACCTACCTTTATAATATGAATCCTTTGTCTCATTTTACATGATTATCCGTGGAACGTATCTACCGTGTAAATCGAGGGATGAGTAACAATTTTATAACAATTTTTTAAGCAAATCTCGTAGCCCGAATTAAACAAAATTTGTGCTATAAAAAGAAAAACATTTTGTAATACATGTTAGTAGTTTCATTCATACATACTCGAACGTTTAAAATGTCAATAAGATATGTGGCTTATTCCCACCGCGAATATGCAGAAATCCATTTCATTTATGGCTTATGTAATGGCAACGGATAGAGTCACTGACGAACGTCTAAGACGTTCGTCAATATTTTATATAGAGACGAAACATGTTTTAAAAAGGGAGGGGATACTCCATATCCATAATGTGCACTATTGGGCCCGCGTAAATCCAAAAAAAGTGCAGCGTACTCGGTTTCAACACTAATTTGGAGTGAACTTGAAGGCGGAAATACTCGACAGAAAATTGATTGGCCCATTTGAACTTCCACGTCGGATCAACGGGGAACTCTATCTAAGTTTTGTACAAAATGACTTGGATGAATTACTACTTAATGACGTTTTTCTATAAAGACGTGGAAATATGAGGCTTCAGTATAATGGAGCTCCCCTCACTATGCATAACGTCTCCTGATCTAAATCCTTCAGACTTTTTTCTGTGGAGTTATTATAAAGAGCTGGTTTATGAAAGAGTAAACCAGAGCGATCACGAGATGCGGCAACGTATAAGCGAAGCGTCGAATATTATTAATAGTAACGAACGTGCGTTTCGACGGTCGACGGATTAAGCAACATTTTCTACGGCGATGCCGATTATGTATTTTGGCGTTTTGTTTTATTTCGATTTTAGAAATCAAAATTTTGTTCAGTGCATTTTTTAATAAACACTCGCCTATCACCCTGCTTCGTTTGATCGTCCAATTCTGGGACACCCTGTATATATAGTTCTTCTATACGTGTGTATGTGACTGAAATCCTCCTAAACGGTTGAACCGATTTTGATGAAATTTTTTGTGTGTGATGGAGTGGGTCCCTGGATTGTTTAGATTCACAACTGAACCCGGTAGGTGATGCTGCGATCGGGTTCTAGGAATTTTTTTTAAGTTTCTGACGAAAATTTCTTATTATATTTTTTAAGAATTTTCGCATACCATGGTATGCAGAACATACAACACCGAAATTTCATCCCCCATTACCCTCCCCCCCCCCTCCTCCCATCTTGTTTACTTATATAATTATTCTGTACGTGCGTATGTCACTAAACTCCTCTTAAACGGCTGAACCGATTTTTATGAAATTTTTTGTGTGTATTTGGGGGGGGGGGTCCCTGGATGGTTTAGATTCACAATAACACCCGGCAGAAACGCTTTTTTGACGATTATTAATATTTTTCGCATATCAGATCATATAACCCCATGCGTTCAAATATGAGTCATCGAATATTCGACATCGACTATTCGTCACACTCACAAAATGTCATAGGCGCTATTGACAAAGAATGCAACACAGCCATGCATTCAAATACAAAAGTGGATCCACCGGTGTCTGCTATGCGTCTGGAAAAGTTGTACTGCCACCATTGAATTTGCCGCCAGAATTGTTGAAAACATTATTGCCTTAATCAAAATTGTTTTCGCGTACAATTCGTAAATTCAATTCTTGCTTCCAAATAATATCATTCAGTTCAGAAAGAGGATGGTTGCAATTTTGAATCAACGTTAAAAATTCAGGGCCGAGTGCATCATTAAACTGGTTCTTTAATCTCAATGCCTGATGCTGATTCAAAATTCTCGCAAATCTGCTTTAAACTGAACCAGGAGCAACAAATAAATACACACTGCCAATACAACCAGATCGAGTAGATGGAGGAGCGATAAATTATGATGACTTTGGAACCACTTTTGCGAAGTCACAACCAGTTGGCCTAGTTGTTCAATATGTCGTTTCAAACAGACTGCAAAACTACGACTAGGATACCGAGAAATTGCAATTATTTTTTAATTTTGCTTTGGGCTACAGCAAGTCCACACAATGACGAAACGAAAAAGTTGAAATGGCAATGTGGGGTGAAATTGACCTCATTACACAGACAACAACATGGTGGAAGCTATTCACTGTAGAGTGAAGGTTAAAAACATGAATTATCTGCAAAATTTATGAGAACACTGGTTGTAAAATTTAAAAGTTTTTTTATGATTTGATCTTTGCAATCTGTTCTGGGGCTGAGGCACTCCCAACGCTTTCGCGGTTCGCTTTTCACCATACTGGCATGGAAGTTGGGTCGGCCAATGAGCTTTGCACACAGACATGGGGTCATACATGGGTTTATTTCCAGCACAGGATTCGAACGCGGTACCTCCCGATCCAAACCCCCAAATATTTGACCACTGTGCCGTTTGGACGATTATTTAAAAGTTATTAAGCTCAAAATCGCATTAAAAGTGCAAAGATATCTCTAAGAAGTTAATACGGTTGGAATAGGTTTTTACTTAGTACTAGAGCCAATTCAATTAAAATACACGAATTTTCTAAAAAATTTAGGGAAACACTGGGCGTAATATTCGAAAGTTTTATACCTGAAAATCTCATTAAAAGTGTTCTAAAAGGTTACTAAGGCTTGAATGATTTTCACTTTGTACTAGTCCACATCCAAATAAAAAACATGAACTTTCCGAAAATTCTAGGGGAACACTGGGTGTAATATTCAAATATTTAATACCTCCAAATCCCGTTAAAAATGTTTTGATCTTAAGAATTTCTAAAGGGTGTTTTTTTAAGAGGTTGCCGATTTTTTTTTTGAATAAAACACATATAAAATTATGAAATGACCAAAATTTTTTTTTATTTGGTAGATAATTTTTTGGCATTTAACATTTAAACACAATTTCTGGCATATGGCTACCACGACTATTTTTCACAAATGTCATTCTGGAGGTCCAATTTTCCAGCACTTTTTCAAGCATTTGAGGGCGTATGTCAGCAATGACACGTTGAATATTGGTTTCCAAAGCGTCAATCGATTGAGGTTTATCCACATAAACCAATGACTTCACGTATCCCCACAAAAAGTAATCGAGTGGCGTCAAATCGCACGAACGCGGAGGCCAATTCACCGGACCATTTCTCGAAATAATGTTGTCGTTGAAAGTTTCTTTCAATAAGTCGATTGTTTCACGTGCTGTATGGCAAGTGGCACCATCTTGTTGAAACCACATTTCATCCATATCCATATCTTCAAGATTTGACAACAAAAACTCATTTAACATGGTTCTGTATCGATTTCCATTCACGGTAACGCGTCGTCCTTCCTCATTTTTAAAGAAATATGGACCGATGATCCCACCAGCCCATAGACCGCACCAAACAGTACATTTATCAGGATGCATTGGTAATTCTTGAACGGCGTGTGGATTATCTTTGCTCCAAATGCGACAATTTTGTTTGTTGACGTATCCATTTAACCAAAAATGCGCCTCACCACTGAAGAGAATTTTACGGTAAAAAAATGGATCTTCGTTCAATTGATTTAACGACCAATCACTGAATTCACGGCGCAAACGATGGTCGTGTGGCTTTAATTCTTGCACCAATTGAATTTTGTATGGCACCAAACCCAAATCTTTACGTAAAATTTTCCATAAAGTCGATGGACAAAGTCCAATTTGCTGAGCACGACGACGAATCGATAAATTGTCGTTTTCTTCGACACTGGCCTCAACGACAGCAATATTTTCTTCTGTACGAACTCTTCTCATTCTTGTCGGTGGCTTGGCATCCAAAAGAGTGAATGTAGACCGAAATTTGGTAATTACGTTCTTTATGGTGGTCTCTGACGGACGATTATGTGCACCATAAAATTCACGAAGTGCTCTATAAACATTTTTAATTGAACACTGATTTTGAAAATAAATTTCCACGATTTGAAAACGTTGTTCTGGAGTTAACCTATTCATAATGATTTGCCAAACAATACTGAGTAGAAATGCCACTTTGAGCTGTCAAAACAACTGTCATAAAATAAAACGACATCTATCGGAAAAACAAACCTCCTAAAAAAACACCCTTTATAAGGTTACTACTATGGCTGGAAAAAGTGTTTTCACTTTGAACCAGGGCCAATCCAATTAAAAAACAGGAATTTTCCAAAAAATTTAGGGGAACACTGGGTGTAATAGTCAAAAGTTTTTTTTATTATTTAATCATTGCAATCTGTTCTGAAGTTGAGACACTCCCAACTTTGCCGCGGTTTTTTTCTATAGGTTCGATTTACGTAGAACCATCTGCACATGTAATATTAAAAAGTTCTTTAGTTTAAGTTGTACTAGATTTTCCAGAAAATTCTTACAATAAAGGAATAATCCCAAAAGGGTTCACATAGTTCAAACATTTATCGAACCATGTTTCGTATATGCTTGACGTGATCCACAAATAGGGGTGACATTTATAGAATACGTCGCACCATCTTATATGACTTTGTATATGTTTGGGAGGCGGTAGAAACTTGAAACTGTGTTTTAGCGCCAAACTTAACTTATTCATAAGATTACCAACCTTAAATTTTAATCTAATTTCAGACATTAAATATAGAACGTATGTGCATTAGACGTTACATCGCTTTGGTTGGAATTTGAATGAAATCACCGATCTATAGTTTGATAAGCTATCGATATATAATAATATAAATGCGACGACTCCCTCCTTCATATAAATTATATACTCGAATATACATCCAATTTAATTCAATGACTCGCTTTCGTATATTTATATGAAAATTATAAATTAACCAAAGATCCGAATAATTTATATTCCATTAATAATTTTTCATATATTGATTTTCCAATTTATAATCTCATTAAAAATATAAAAATATAATTTTCAAAACCATCATAATGATAGACAAATATTGTTCCTCCTCCCATGTGTACACGTATATCGTATATAAATGTACACTCTGGCACCCCACAAGTCCTCCACGTTCGGCGCACATCAAAATATAGGAAAATCAATTTAATTTTCTATATATACATTTTTTTTCTATATATATCGCCCACAATACCTACTTACATCCCCCTTCTAAAGGATTTCATCGACCACATACCTCCTCGCTTATATTACATCAAGCCGCAATTTACATATCGCATTTTAACGAAACACATGTAAATTCAGCTTGAAATTCCCAGACATTAATGATTATGTACCATGCGACCACGTATCATATGGATGGGTTGCAGTACATACAGGCGGTACGATCGAAACAAATTTAAATTTGCAACCACCTGAGATATAAAAATACATAAATAAGAATAAAATCAATAAAAATTTCCAATCAACATCTTCAACCATTTTGTATGTAGCTACGAACGATTTTTCTTTTATACGTTTTCCGTTTTTCTTATATACGAGTCATCTTTCCCAATATATAATATAGAAGACGATGTACACACAAAGAGATACACAACAACACAAAATTGTATCGATTTGCGCAATGCATTTTTTGGGGGGATAGCCATGTTTGTTGTTGTTGTCAGTGTTTTGGGGATATAAAGCGAAAAATTGCAATATGGAAGTTTTCCCTGTTTATCCGTGTATATGTAGGGGTGCGGGGTACAAGAAGATGGATGTCTCGTAATCGATCGGTGGTATCGTATATAAACACAATGTACGTAGTCACAGGTAACCATTAACATTATACATGAAACTAATTCCAAGAAAGTAAACGCAAAACATAAAAAAGTAAAAAAAAATACTTAATTAGCATAAATAAATATGTAAATGAGTAAATTAACAGGTTGGCCGCCAATTCTGTATATAACTCGACTGTATTGTACTTATAAGGTGGTAATCAAGACGTTTATATAGTAATCTCTTCTTTCCACATATGAACGATAGTCTTATTATGTATACACACACATCAAACAAAAAATAATGAGCGAGCGATATGCAAATTTACGCGCGATGCAACATACTCGCAACCGAATATACTCGTAAATACAAATTAAAGAAAATCAGCAGCAGCGCGCGGCAGAATTTCAAACATCAAGCATATAATACACAAAGAAAACAAAAGAAAGCATACATACATAAAAAGAAAATGATTTAATTATGCTAATAAGGTCACGTGAAATGAATTGGGCTAAAGCATGCATTTGTTCGGGGTACATAAAACATATATACGAGTATAATGTGTGTTTATGGAAGGGGAGTGGTATTTTGGGTAGTGTGATGTGATATATACGCGGTCGGGGTGAGAAAATGTTTGGTAATTTTATGTTTTATACATATTTCTGTTCGGGTTGATTAATGAATGCAAGCATGGATTATTATTGATAAGGATTTCCGGAGTAATTTTCTATGGAAATTTTATGTTCTGTGTAAGGTATGCGCTTACAAAACATTTATTGGAAAATTATAATATATTTAATGTATTATGCTAATCTGTTTTGAAAATAGTAAAATCACAGCAAAACTATTTATGCCGACATATTTAGTGAAATTATACATACAATTTGAGTTTATAGCATTCCGTTTCGTTCATCTTACCACGATAATAGAATGTGATATTTATATTTAGTCATTCATCAATCCTCTTCAATATAACTAAACGTGTCGGTTTACTCAAAATCTAGGTAATATACCCGCCTTTCTTTTACGACAAATTTCCATATCTATAGATCTCGAATACACCACACTTAATTGCTAAAGGGAAAAGTAGATTCAACTTTTGGATTTATGACAAAAATTGTCTTGTAGAATCAAGACTTATTATTTCTGCTTATAAATTTCGGAAAACCAACAAGGTTAACCTATGTTGAAAATTGAATCTTCATTGCAAATATTGAAAAAGCTTCGATGGAAGTTCCACTTCTGGTACACAGATGTCCACCACATTTTGCATAGATCTCCAAATTTTTGAAAAAAGCTTCAGTATAAGTTTTATCCCGAATAATCAATCCGTCTGGTCCGCAGAGATACCGATTTTAGTGAAATAAGGTTTTTTTTTATCAAAACTGGTTATTTTCGGTAAAATTTAAAATTTGATCTAAACTAATTTTGTTTGACATTTAATTTACAATATTTTTAATTTAATAGTTTTTTTCGTAAATGCTCTATACTTTTAGCTGCCATTTCCATTGGATCGATTTTGACCACAATTCACTGGGATCTCCCAATTTATGTCAACAGCCTAAGTATGAATTTTCATTCCGATCAATTAATATGTACGGGCTGTACAGGGGTCAAATTTTTACTGAAAAACTGTTTTTTGGCAACAATCGTCATTTTCGGTTAAATTTTGGAAAACTGATCTGGACTGGGTATTGTTACATAATTAATTTAGAATCAGTTTGTTTATAATCGTTTTACTCGTGAACTTGTATGTGTAATTATCCTTCGTTTCTATCCCAGAAATTATAAAAAAAATTCATCAGGTAACACTAATGAATAAAAACCCATTTACTCTAGTGTGAAGTTAGTCCAGCCCTGAATTTATTAAAAATCACGTTAAATACCCAAATTGAATTTGTTACTTATAAACTTTGCGAATTTTATTCATGCAACCATTGTATCGAAAGAACATGCATCAGGCAACATTTATAAAAAAGCTCCATTTACTCTAGTGTGAAGTTAGTCCAGCCCTGAATTTATTAAGAATCACGTTAAATACGAAAATTTAATTCATTCCTTTTAAACTTTGCGAATTTTAGCCATGCAACCATTATATCTAAAGAACATGCATCAGGCAACACTAATCGATAAAAACCCGATTATCTCTAGTGTGAAGTTAGTCCAGCCCTGTACATATTAAAAAACACGTTAAATACAAAAATTAAATTCGTTTATTGTAAACTTTGCGAATTTTAGCCAAGCAATCGTTATATCTAAATAACGTACATCAGGCAACACTATTTAATAAAAACCCTATTTACTCTAGTGTGAAGTAAGTGCAACCCTGAATTTATTAAAAATCACGTTAAACACAAAAATTAAATTCGTTCCTTTCAAACTTTCCGAATTTTATCCATGCAAACGTTGTATCTAAAGAACATGCATCAGGCAACACTAATCAATAAAAACTCTATTTACTCTAGTGTGAAGTTGGTTCAGCCCTGAATATATTAAAAATCAAGTTAAATACAAAAATTTAATTCGTTGTAAACTTTGCACATTTTAGCCATGCAAACTCTGAAGTGAAGTAGTGTGAAGTTAGTGCAGCGCTGAGTTTATTAAAAATCATGTTAAATGCAAAAATTTTATTCGTTCCTTTTAAACTATGCGAAGTCTAGCCAAGCAATCGTTATATCTAAAGAACATGCATGCATCAGGGCAACATTATTTAATAAAAACTTTATTTATTCTGGTGTGAAGTTAGTCCAGCCCTGAATTTATTAAAAATCGCGTTAAATACAAAAATTTAGTTTGTTTCATTTAAACTTGGCGAATTTTAGCCAAGCAACCATTATATCCATGCATGATAGTCCAGCCCTGAATTTATTAAAAATCACGGTAAATACAAAAATTAAATTCGTTCCGTTTAAAGTTTGCGAATTTTAGCCATACAACCATTATATCTAAAGAACATGTATCAGGCAACACTAATCAATGGAAACCCCATTTACTCTAATGTGAAGTTAGTTCAGCCCTGAATTTATTAAAAATCACGTTAAATACAAAAATTAAATTCGTTCCTTTTAAACTTTGCGAATTTTATCCATGCAACCGTTATATCTAAAATACATGCATCAGGCAACACTAATCAATAAAAACCCATGTACTCTAGTGTGAAGTTAGTCCAGCCCTGAATTTATTAAAAATCACGATAAATATAAAAATTAAATTCGTTCCTTTTAAACTTTGCGAATTAAATCGTCATATCTAAAATACATGCATCAGGCAACACTAATCAATAAAAACCTACGTACTCTAGTGTGAAGTTAGTACAGCCCTGAATTAATTAAAAATCACTGTAAATACGAAAATTAAATTCGTTCCGTTTAAAGTTTGCGAATTTTAGCCATGCAACCGTTATATCTAGAGAACATGCATCAGGTAACACTAATCAATGGAAACCTCATTTACTCTAATGCGAAGTTACTTCAGCCCTGAATTTATTAAACATCACGTAAAATACAAAAATTTAGTTTGTTTCTTTTAAACTTTGCGAATTTTAGCCATGCCACAATTATATCCATGCATGATAGTCCAGCCCTGAATTTATTAAAAATCACGGTAAATATAAAAATTAAATTCGTTCCTTTTAAACTTTGCGAATTAAATCGTCATATCTAAAATACATGCATCAGGCAACACTAATCAATAAAAACCTACGTACTCTAGTGTGAAGTTAGTCCAGCCCTTATTTATTAAAAATTTATTAAAAATCACTGTAAATACGAAAATTAAATTCGTTCCGTTTAAAGTTTGCGAATTATAGCCATGCAACCGGTATATCTAAAGAACATGCATCAGGCAACACTAATCAATGGAAACCCCATTTACTCTAATGTGAGGTTAGTTCAGCCCTGAATTTATTAAAAATCAAATCACGTTAAATACAAAAATAAAATTCGTTCCTTTTAAACTTTGCGAATTTTAGCCATGCAACATTAGACTCGATAAAGGTATACTTGGCACGTTAAAGGTATAAACTAGTCGGATTAAGGCTATGTAATTTTGAAATGGTCACACTCGTGCCTTACTTTTAGAAAAATTAGAAACAAATCGTTCCTTGGCAACTTTGCAAAATTGGACCCAGGGCCAGATATAACCATATACAACTCATATTTGATCAAAAATTACATATAAATGTGGCGCATTAAAAGTATAAATTTGTCGGATTAAGGCTATGTGGTTTTGAGATGGTCACACTCACGCATTACTACACTCGCGAGCAACTAAATCAACTCAAATTTTCATCGCTCACTGAAAGGCGATTTTTTTTTAAACGGGTTATCCGATTTTCATTGATATTTTTACTTTAAAATGACACTATTTTCATGAAATTTAGTTCAGTACTTTTTTATAATGAATTTTGAATGAATACCTAACCAAAAACAATTTTATTGGTTAATATTTAGTAATGCCGACCCCCTCCCTCCTCTTGCGTCTATAATAGTTCGCATGCGATTCCCCATTGACTTTATTAATGTTTTGACAATGACTTGGGTTATCCCACCCCACTACTCATCCGACGCAATCTTGAGGTCACACTTCATCGTCTCGGGTCCAACCTCATCCATGAACTGCCAAGTGATTCGACCTGTGTGACACCGGGTATTGTCATGCAACAATAAGAATTCTTCTCGTACATATCCTACGTAGGATCCGCTACATGATCCAAGAGAATGTCCTCGAGATATGTTTCAGCGGCCAGACTTCCACTACGGCCTCCACTAGGTACGAAAACAAAATCTGTTTTCCTCAAGCGATATGTTAGCCCACACCAGGCACGCACCACCGCCGTACGTGACTGTTTCCGCAAAACAGCACTGGGAAAATGGCTATCCTGGACACTGGTAGACCCAGGAGATATCACTACAATGAAGACATATTCTGCACTCGTCTGTGAATAGAACGGACGTCCATTGCCCGATTGATGTGTACGTCGGCAAATTCGAGTGGCTCTTGGCCGTCTTGAAGTGAGGTTGACTTTCTTCAAGAATCTTCTTACTGTCCATCAACTAAGAGTTGATCTCGAACTTGTCTTAGACAGGACGATAAATCGATCACTCCTCTCAGATGTACACCGATACCGGCTAGTATGTGGTCTCCGATTGAAGGTACCAGTTTCCTGAAACCTTTGAGATTTGTTCAGGACAACGTTTAATACGTGGCTGATGGCAAATATCGGCCAACGTGATATTATACAGGAGACTGCAACATGACAACTGTATTCACCGAAACATCGCAGTTTGCTACGATTGCTTTAATTTTAAATATACTGGATATATTTTAATGATAAAGGTGTCCTTGTAAAATTAAAATACTAAGCTGTCAAAAAAATTTGTTTTACGAGAATCGGGTGTTCGCGAGTGTAGTAGGCATGAGTGTGACCATCTCAAAACGTGGCAAATTTAAATGTAATTTTTGTTCCAACACAGTTGTATGGATATATCTTGCCCAATTTTTTAGTCAGAAAACTTTCGGTGAAAAACCGAAAAAGCTCGTTTCTCGTGAATGATTTACTTTTGAAAATTTTGCAAAAAACGGAAAAGTACTTATATGGTGGCTGTCACTTCCGGTAGACCGATTTTAACCAAAAATCATTGGTATGTCTCAATTTATGAGAAAAGCTTAAGTATAAAGTCAATCTGTCTGAGCTGTAGAGAACCAACTGACATTTAGTCAGCCCGGTACCACATATACGCACGCACAGTGATTTATTTAAAACCACCAATGGTAAATCTGCAAAAAGCTCGATGTCAAAATTTTTCGTGATTGGATGATGTGACTATAAGGTCCAATAACATTAACTAATTGCAATGTCGTAATTGTTGCTGTTCGTGTACGTTCCATTCACATTAGTTGGTCATCTGTATCTCATGTATGTTCTGCAATTCGGGCATTATCATAGGTTTGTTGATCATAACTTAACTCCTATAAAGATGAATTTCACCTCGGATATATTCTCTTTGGTATTAAAATAATGTAACAATGTTCGTCTACTATTTCCACTCCGTGCTGGATATTCCAGTTAACATGTGAATGCTGCGAGCTGGTTGAAGAACATGTGAACTTATGGGGTTTAAATTTTAAAATGAGCATCTGTAGCTATTTCAATGCATTTCTGGAAGTGTATGATGGGTCATGATTTTCTTGTGATAATTAAACTAGGTGTTGAGACTAACTAGCTGTTGATTAACTAGGTAGTATAAGATTAACTAGAAGTTGAGAGTTTATCCTTATAAAGTGGAAGCTTGCACGACTGCAAAAGATGTTTAGATCGCAATAACCCAAACTCAGTGTCCGGCAACAATTTGAGCTTCTATATTTCAATATTGCTTTTCCTTACTACGTACTCGAAATCAAAATGGAACAGCCAGGCGCTAGTGCAGCTTCCTGTCGAAAACCAGATGTTTTTTTTTATCTTTTATTATTTTTTTAAAATAAAGAAAGTATTAACTGTCCAATGAATTTAATGTCCTTTGAAGGTCAATTAATACCCCCTTTTCATTCACGCACACACCACCCATTCACGCACAATTACAATATACCACCTGCACATTGCAAGCTCCATGTTAACCTGTACACTGACATGGACGGTGGGTTGGCGCTGAATTCTGCACTCCTCCTCGGGTCTTAGTTGAGTTTATTAACATCACCGATCGAAATTGATGACGAAAATTCGCTTTGCATCCAGCTTCTAGTGAAATTCGAACCCAGTACCTTCCGGGCCAAGTGCTGAAGATTAATCACTGCACCACTTGCCCGGTAATGTTGATGATATTTCAAAGGAGTCTGATACATTTCCATCAATTATGTTTCTACATACAGACTTAGACGTTTGTTATTTGCTCCACAGAGAAACGACTTTCTCTGGAATTCCTAGACACAGGCACGACCCATAGTTTCTCGCGATTGATACCGTAATATGCCTCCCGAAAGTTTATATAGTTTTGTTGTATGGTAATATGGTACTCCCATCATTTTTCCTTTATGATCTTCATGATGAAACACAGCTGGTACGTGGTTGATCGGTTGAAAACCACACAATTACACGCCAATAATTGTATCGGTGAGAGGAATCAGTCTGGTAGTTACAACGTTAGCCAATTCGAAACTTTGCGATACGTAAAAATAATGTTAACAATACAGTAATTGCCGCATAATTGACGCATACCGTCGGATAAATCGGCCAATCCAATAAATTCGCCAAGGCCAACAAAATTTCAAGAGAGAAAGTTCCTATATCACAATGAACCACGAAACAGCAGGGCTTACCATAACTTCAAACAGCTGTAGAACGAAAACACTCGAGAACATAGAATTAAATTTTAAGAGTAGTGTCTCTCTAGCATACGAAACGAAGAATGGCCACTTCATCAAGTGCCTGATCGGCACAGGTGCCATTATAAATTTCGTCAAAACCGATTTATCCAAAAAATCGCTTAATTTTGGATAACCCACCAATGCTAATTTAAAAATTAGATCGACCGGAGTTTGGCCGAATTGTGAACATTTTATGAATTACAACAGCTATAGAACTAAATAATGGAATTAAACCCGCCATTTTTGTTCTACCAGAGCCGAACATTTTCATGGCATAATCGGTTATAACGCACATTGAAGGGACTTGCTGCCGTTATTAATCGAAAAAAAGCAAGCATCTCAGGTAAACAATATAGAAATCCGGGATGACCACCTTTCCTCAGGTAAACTGAAACATAATCTCCAAATAACGCTATCAAAATACAAAACACAGTTTATGGTCCGTTTATATGCAACATAACATCAATAGATTTTTATAGGACAAACGGTGCAGTGGTTAGAGCTTCGGCACTTGGACCCGAAGGTACTGGGTTTGAATCCCACCAAAGGTTGGATGCAAAGCGAATTTTCATCATCGATTATGATCGGTGATGTTAATAAAAACAACTAAGACTTCCTATTGGGGCGCAAAAATTCAGCGCCGGCCCACCGTCCATATAAGTGATTTGGAGCTTGCAATATGCAGGTGATATAATGGGCAATTAATACTTTTCTATTAAAAAAAGTAGATAGGTCTAAAATCAAAACACTTTCAGAGGAGTCTACACACCTAGCCAGTCAATATATGGAACGATGTAGAGGAACAAATTGGCCAATGTTATCGTAACCCCCCAAATCTGAATAGTGAAGAAAAACCTAACGCTTAGGGTACTCAATAGAGAGTAATTATTGACTTCAAACGTTTGTATCCCGGCACCATCTAACATACCTACTCAATTCCCAACAATCGATCTTACCTCGGGATTTCACCCGCAGATCAAAATAATGAAATTCGATATATCAAATACCTCATTCTCGCACATGAATGGCAAGTATACATTTTTGGCGCTTCCCTTTGAACTACAAAATGTTTCGGCTGTCTTTCAAAGGATGGATCACCATTTTCGGAGGTAAAACTGAGGAGGAGTATCTGCTAAACACACAGAAATGTTTTCTAAATATCATCACGAACCAAGGCATTAAGGCCGACCCAAAGAAGGTGGCCATTAATAAAAATCTAAAACCCTTCAACCTGACTGCCAACGCTATAAATATCTCAGATAGGTCTTTAAACAAAACAGAGGAGAATAATGCAGTCATCGAAAAAGAAATGTTGGCAAGAGTACACGAGTATTTGGATAACTAGTAGTTTCTTACTTATATGGAGCGAAGATAATCAAAATCATTACGGACCACCAACCCCTCACATTTGCCCTTAGCAACATAAATAATATCATCAAAGTTAATAGATGGAAGAATACAATTACGAACTTGTTTACAAACCTAGCTGTACCATCAAACTTGCTGACGCGTGATTGAGGTTGGAATTAGAAGTGAACACGTTGACCACTGATGGAACAAATCATAGTGCTAAGGAAGATTCTACGGATCTGATAAAAGCGAAGCCCCAATAAGTGCATCCAGGAATTCTGGATGTTAGCTTGCCAGAAATGAAATTCTAAATAGAATCTTAAGTGAAAAGTTTAATCCAACGCCGATCAATGGAATCAAAATGCATCAGAATAGTTATTTGACATCTGCAATGTAGAAAGTAAAGTCTCAATCATAAAGGGGGGAACCAAAAATAATGTTGGTAAAGAGCTACTAACGCTACTAAATGTTATGGAAGTCACCTGCAACATAAGCACCAGACCATAAATATAAGCACCAGTCCACCACGAATTTAGTAACATTCTCACGGATATGCATGTGAAGTTACTGCTAAAGTTTTACTAGTAAAAAAATTAGCAAAAACTTCACATGTTTATACAGCAGTGTGAAGTTTTTATTAAGTCTATGCTAAACGTTTATATGTGTTGGTGCATATCAAAATGATACCTGTACAAAGCGGAACTAACGTAACTTACATTATTTTAACTATTTTGCAGTTATCTTTAAAAAAAACGAACGAAATTAAAATATGATTACCATTTCATTAATCAATATTCACTAACACGAATATTGCGGTTAATAAAAGTTTTACAAAAATAACTATAAAAGCAGTATCCGAGGCAGATTAGTAACAAACACTACACACTGAACTACATAAGGAAGAATTATTGAAATCAAATGAGATAACCGGAGAAATTTTAATTCATACTCGGGTAAACTGGGTGGGGCAATACACTTGGGTGCAAAAAATACGCACATTGATAAATTTTCAGCAAAAGTTCAAAAATATCAAAAATCCAATGTTGTACTTATACCGTGCGACCAAAGTGAATTTTGAGGTCAACATCTGAAGTCCCCTTTTTTTGTGAATTTGTCAGCATGAAAATTATTAGTAAAAATCGAATTAAAACTAGGAAATCAGCAAAAACAATATTTTTGTTAATAAGATGCAATCTCTTCTCCAGCCCGAATAACAGCTTACATTCAATGTTTCTATGATTCTACCAAAGTTTTAACCATAAGTTTTAACCATCGCCTGTTGCAGGTTCTGGAGACTCGTTGGAGCAATAAGTTTGGCTCGAACTCAATTTTTCAGTTCGTCTCATAAATGTTCAATTGGGATTGAGGTCCAGGCTTCGAGCTGGCCCCTCCATCATAGGAACAACCACTTATTGAAGTACTGGCACACTAGACCAGCCATATGCAGTCTCGGATTATCCTGCATGAACAGAAAGTTTTCACCAATAAACCCGGCAAAAGGTACGACGTAGTCCTCGAGTATTTCCTCAATGTACCGTTGAGAAGTCATTTTACTTCATCGGCGGCCAGTATTCGCTCCAGAGATGAACACAATATCTGTCTTCGCCTCCAGTGACATACTTGCTCGGAACGTGCACGATCCACCACCATACGAGACAAGTTCTCTAATACAACATTGTGAAAATTGCTCTCCTGATCTTCTGTACACTCTTCTTCGTCCATCGTTGTCATGCAAACACATCCTGCACTCGTCAGAGAACAGGACTGTTCTCCATTGTTCTTCTGTAAAATCCAAATGCTCTCGAGCGAACTGAAGGCAGCCTATCCGGTGGCCTGGGATCAATTTCGTATTCTCAAAATCAATCTCGTATCTCTGCTACACTCGACGAACGGAGAATCGGCTCAAATTTAGTTGTCGAGCCACTTCACTTTGGTTCTACTCCGCATCAGTTAGTGCAACCACTTGAGCAGCTACCTCTGGTGTGGCACTCATTTTCTTGTTCCGGATGAAGAAAAAAAATGCAACTGTGTGAAATTTTTGCACCCAAGTGTAGAAAAATTAGAAAAATAATGTCAAACTCCAAAGACAGGGAACTCCTATTTTTAGAAATCCTAACACCCCATATACCTGAGGTTGTGTTAAGATCTCTAGGGATATCTCAGTTGGTTTAAGAATTTTTGTTATATTTAGTCATAATACAAAATCCTCTAAACTGTTCCCACCCCTGGATAAGAGGCTCCTGATAATTTTTTATAACTGACATGGTTCCAAACTAATACCCCATATACCTGAGGTTGTGTTAAGATCTCTGGAGATATCTCAGTTGGCCTATCAAATTTTATTATATTTGGTCATAATACTAAATTGTATGAATTGTTTCCACCATTGTTTGGGGAGCTCCTGAATATTTCTTCTAATAACTATGGTCCTCTTCTAACACCTCATATGCCTGAGGTTGTGTTAAGAACTCTAAGGATATCTCAGTTGGCCTAATCATTTTTATTATATTTGGTCATAATACAAACTTTTATTAAATGTCTCCTCCCCTGGATGCGGAGCAGCTGAATATATTTTTTAACTGACAAGGCCTCCAACTAACACCCCATATACCTGAGGTTGTGTTAAGATCTCTAGGGATATCTCATGTGGTTTAAGAATTTTTGTTATATTTGGTCATAATACAAAATCCTGTAAACTGCTCCCACCCCTGGATGGGAGGCTCCTGATAATATTTTATAACTGACATGGTTCCCAACTAACACCCCATATACCTGGGGTTGTGTTAAGATCTCTGGGGATATCTCAGTTGGCCTATCTAATTTTATTATATTTGGTCATAATACTAAATTGTATGAATTGTTTCCACCCCTGGATGGGGAGCTCCTGAATATTTCTTCTAATAACTATGGTCCCCTTCTAACACCTCATATGCCTGAGGTTGTGTTAAGAATTCTAAGGATATCTCAGTTGGCCTAATCATTTTTATTATATTTGGTCATAATACAAACTTTTATTAAATGTCTCCTCCCCTGGATGGGGAGCAACTGAATATATTTTTTAACTGACAAGGCCTCCAACTAACACCCCATATACCTGAGGTTGTGTTAAGATCTCTAGATTGTTTTATCTATTATATTGTATAACTTGTTGGTTAGAATTATGAACACTATTTATTTGATGTCTAAATATGAACATCATGAGTATTTTAAATACATGTATCTTTGAATCAAATCAAAAATTTAAGTAACTAGTCGAAATAAAGCGGTTAATTATTATTATTCAATTAATTTTAATAGGATTTAATAAATACGTCCAAGAAAACTCTAATCTTCGATAATGTTCCGTCTTACTCAGGTAATATCACTAACACAATCACAATTAACGAAAGTAGCAAAATATTAGCATTTTCTTCACATTCGTCTCACAGATGTCATTCCAGGCCTCACATGTGGTACGTGGAAACCGTCCATTAATCCTTCTGCGTGGAAAGGCGTACTCGTGTATGTCATTGCAAAATACGAACTTTAACAAACCACCGTGGACTAGTTTAGATGCTATTTGTATAAAGTACATACAGCACATTGGGCACAGGTATTTAAAAAAAATAAAGTTAAGCAAAAAAAAAAAACTGAACCTATTGACAGTTTTGAACTATTTTCCCCAATTGAATTTGTTGAAACTATTGTTGAAACTATATACAATATATTGTTGAACAAACAAATCCATATACGCGCAACAGAAGAGAGTATCGCTAGGAATAATTTTTCCTCGCAGATCAAGAATGAATGAGTGGACAAATGTAACAGCAGATACGATCTTACTTTTCTAAACGATACGATCTTATTTTTCTAAAAAGGACATAATGGCTACACCCATCTTCCAGGAAATAATTAGTTTGGATAGATTTGAATCTATAAGTTTTCTTCACTTGGTTGACAATAACACGATCAATGCTTTTGGAGGTCCAAAGAAATTATTTAAAATTTATCCGGTGATAAAGCATTTGAATTATGTATTCCAAAAATATTATTTACTTGGGCGTAATATTTCAGTGGGTGAATCTCTTACATTGTGGAAAGGAAGATAGTCCTTCAAAAAATTTATTCCACTGAAATCTGCCCAATTTGGACAAAAGACATATGAACTTTGCGAATCAACAGTTGGGTAGCTATGGAGATTCATAGTTTATACCGGAAAAGATTGCGAGTTTACGTCATCTCTCATTACGCCAGATACAAGAAGTAGCAAATTTCAACATATCACGGGCAAGAAACTGGTGTTATAATAAAAATGAAGAAAGAAGTTACAAAACCTGAAAGTGTCATATAGATTACAATAAAAATATGGGTGGAGTGGATTTGAAGGATCAAATGTTAGAAGGCTTCTTATTGGAAAGAAAAAATGCATTAACGGTAAATAAAACTATTTAGAAGGTTGCCGAATATTGGTATACTAAATAGTTTCATCATTTACAAACGCAATAAACAACAAAAAGTCGACCATTTAAAATTTTGAGTTCAACTGGTAGAACAAATTTTTTGCGAAATATGTAAATAAGGTCCAGAGAAAGGTTTCAGGAAGACATTCTCAAGCAGCTCACATCCACAGTTCGCATAGCAATTGAAACTTGTATCTCCCTCGCAACAAATCGGATTATAAAAAACTATTTAAACCGGTCTGGATAATTTACCAGTTAGAACCGCATTGGAATTCATTTCCGTAACTCTTTCCTTAAATTTAAACTTTAATTTACATTTTGGAAATTCTATTTAAGATTAATATACCGAAGTAGTGTAAAACTAATCAATATAATGTTGAATTTAACGCCACAAACAGCCAATTTTTACAGACTAGACGAAATTTGATTTGCCGATTACACATTTGAAATTTATATCGGACACATGACAATTTTATTATCGCGCATAGATGACCAATATTTGGTATTTACATGCGTACATGCGATTTTAAACGATGATCGATTTAATTTATCAAAAACCAATTCATTGATAAGCCCTCTAATGTCAATAAAGGCGCTTATCACATTATGCGTTATCGATCAATCACATACCGTTGGCGACATATTTCGCACGATAGCCAGCAAAATACGGCATTTTACTAAATCGTGATAATCGCGGCTTGATTCAGAATTGCGCGCGATAGCGACGGAAAACTATATAAACCAACATGTTACAATTCAATCACCATGATATATTCAACACACACTCAACATCCTTGAACATCATATAATTAACCATATATAATCACATCTCTTGTCAAAATATTATAACTAAAATCCGAAACATATCACCAAGTTTAATGACTTAAAGAATCGTATAAAGCGATTTTACAGCAACAACAACAACAATCACAACACAACTCGAAATAATAAAAAAAATTCACATCACACAAAATATATAAAAATTCTTAAGATTTTTCTACAAACAATATTCCCACAAAAATTTTCTTTCTTAATTTGGAAAAATCGAATGAAACGAAATATGGAAAACTAGTTAAAAACTAGTGCTATCTACTTCACTGTACATTATATCGTTCCGTTTCATATAGGATCTTCAAAATTTATATACAAGGAATGAGATGAATGTATTTTATAATAATAATAATAATATAATTCACTAGAGTCTAGTGAGCCACGCCCCTATATAAGTTATGTATGTATATAAATTTTTATAAAGCTGCATACGAAATTGCCTTGTCTACGTTTATTATAATTTGTAATAAGCTCCGCCCAATTTTAAATCCAATCCAAATTCGATCGTATCCATCCATCCACGGTAAAGAAGTAAAATAATAAAACGAAAATTTAACGAACGGAACACGAATTCGTTAGATGTATAGAAAAAAATACAATTTAGTTGGTCGAAGACCGTTGTCGTGTTTGCGTGTGTATATGAGTAACAATAAAGTAAAAAAAAAAAAAACAAAAATTAGTTATTATGGGAAAATTTTGTTATTGTTTTGTGATTTTCCTGTAAACAAGAAATTTTTATAAAAAATTTTCGCAATCTTGGACCTATTTATATATAGTGGCCGCGTATCTCGGTGTTTTTTTTATGCGTCGCGAGTGTTAAATAAATATCGATAAATAAAAATTAATAAATAAATAAATATACAGTGAGTGAAGTGATTTAGATTTATATGCAAATAAAATATGATAAAATGTGATTGTGATCAATTATATAGTGATAGTGATTGTGATCGGATTTATATAGATAGTGATTTTATCGAAACCGCACATTTATAAGGAATTACACGCATATTACGATATATTATAAAAGGTTAATCAATTTATGTTAATTTTGTATGTAGGTGATCAAATCTAAATAAACAAAAAATAAAAAAAATTTTTTTTTTGTTAATATTATTCCCGCCGGTTTTTTGCACAAGTGTCATAATATTTTCCCATCGATTTGCCACACTGTTTGTGTATATATAACATCTTTATACCTTCTTACGTATATACATATAACTAAATAAATCGATCGTCTTTTGTTATGTGTACTATTTAAATCATTACGTGTACACCATGCTGAATAGAAATCAATAAATCATCGTCTCAAAAGCTCAATAGGAGTCTCAATTTTCAATTATCATGATTAGTTTGGGTATTTCATGGAAGGTAAAATTTTATCGGTATTATATTGTGCCTTAAGTGGTTATTGTGTATTATATACACTGTGTACCTGTAATACCAGTCCGTCGGATAGTTTTGTGCATTTATAATTTGCGTTAATTAACTATCGCGTCTAGACACGGCCATATAAAATATATTAAATTAATGTGGTGTGAAAATGTTACGATAAATTTTATTAGACTAATTTTCATAATTTAGCCATTATGCGCACATAATTAGACGACCTATATCACAGCCCGCACATACCAAAAAAAAAATATATATATATATAGAGTAGTAGCAAATATTTAGCCGCACATTTTAAACTGTAAACAAAGAGGTGCGCACGATTTCTATCATTAAATATGCCACTGGCTAAATATCTTCAAAACTCATTACTCTCGATCATCAAAAAAAAATTTATTAATTTCATCTTAAGCATATATCTGCGCACTATTCTCTATCCATATTATGATTATTAATTAGAAAACTGACAGCTTCTTATATACAGATGAACCTGATTTATTTTATAAATATTTCTTAAGTGTTAAATTTAAGATAAAAGCGAGATGAAAATTGAACAACAACAACAACAAAATATTCTAAATTACCTTTTTAACTAACCAGCACGACGTAGGTCAAGTCATTTATATATAAATATTTTTTCTACTATTAGGCTATTGATTGATTTTATGTATAATACATATTGGAAGAAGGTATAGAAAACCCAAAAATTAATTACATAAAAATTTGGTGGCAGAATAATTATTAGACAGATCGATTTTTTATTTCGGGGCTTTCTCCCATATCATTAATCTTGAACCCTGTCACATCACGTGCTATATACGCAACATTTTCCGCTTATCGCGGTAAAATCTATATTCTGTCATAAAAAGTGTAAATTTAAAAACACAAATTTTTTTTTTGTTTATTTAATTTGATCAATAAAACCAATTTCGCGATTAAAAAACATCACCAAATTTTTATAATTTTTATAAAGAAAAAAAAACCAATTAAACTAAACGCGCGTCTTATCACTTATCGACGATAAGTGTACGATAAGAATTTTTACTTCAAGTATTTTGTTTTTTGATAATAAACGAAAAGCGCACACACAAAGTGTCCCCAAAATTATTTTATGTATATGTTTTTTTTTATATTTTGTTACGCGAGCGATATCGCAAAGTTATGCAGATTGATTTGACTCTGCGATGATCAGTCGGTTTGGTGAAGTTGATCGCGATCAATCAAATCTAATAAATTATTATTTTTTGTTTGGTTTTTGAATATAAATAAAATATTAATTTTGGTATAAAATTTTTTTGTTCCAGAATAAAAAAAAATTAATGTTAATAAAATAAACAATTGAATTAAAAATTATATAAATATAAATAAAAAACTGGATTAAGTAAGTTTTGGAAAACTTTTTCGCGTATCTTGTATAAATCTTAATTTTTTTACTGTGATTTAAAAAAAAAAATATTAAGTGGAAAATTAAATATAAATATATATATATTATAATATAAATCAAAAGTGTACATAAATGTTGGTTTTGTGATTTGTGACGATATATATAATTGTTTATTTTATTTTATGAAACGGTTTTTCAGTTCATGTGAAAATTTTGTATAACATGTGAAATTATATATATAAATTATTTTATTTAACGGTGACATTTTTTTTTGTTGCATACCTATAGTGTGTGAAAATATTATACTGCAAATTAAACTTCCTTTTTTAATAATAAATTATAAAAAATTTATTTCGCACGAAATATGGATATGACATCAACGGCGGAGACAGCCCGTTGGTATGATAATCCACGATTAGGCGGATCGCCGAGTACGCTCGGTGGTCATGGAAGTGGAGGCGGCGGTGGTGGCCATCAATCATCGGGCCACGATGCAAGTGATATGGGCGCATTTTATGCACTAGAAAATAGTAGTCGTCGTCATTATTCTTATGGATATACTCCCGGTAAGTAAATCAATATTTGTACTTTACAACTATAAATATATAAAATTCTTCGCGCGCGACGACATCGATGACAAGACTATATATAAGCTATATATAGCAATATATATATATATATATATATTTAGTGTGATTACCATTTTTTTTATATATGTATATATATATATATATATATATATATATATATCTATCGAAGGGATAAAAATGTATTTCTAATCACGCAATTCGAATATAAAATAAAATTTCAAGCAAACTAAATTTCCAATAAATAATTGCTCTTTTCGTTTATTAGGTAGAAATACCTATAAAATTCAGTGACAAAATGGCAATCAACTTTATTGCTAAAAATTTGTGTTAATAGCGTTTTGTTAAACATTAAATTCCTAATTAAATTTAAGTGTCTATAACTTTCTCAAGACGCGCACATCTTAAAACAGTTTTATTTACTTTTTATGACAAATCGTTGTGCAAATATCAATTTAATTTGATCGATCGAGCGATTTGATGATCATAAAATGCTCGTAGTTTTATAAGAAATTTCTCTTTGTTAATTAGATCGATTTTATATGATGTATAATTTAATGATCTTAGTTTGGATATATTTTATAGCTACTTAAATATTACAGAAAGTTATTATAGGACAAGGTATTTGGATAGTTTCGTAGAAATAAATTTAAAATGTAAATTTCACGCCGGACCGTGAGATCGCTAAATTCGTTTAAAAATCGATATTCTGGTCTTTTACATTTTTCCTAGTTTTTGACATTTTTAATGTTAGCTTTAGACCTTCGATTTTCTGATTGCACTCGCAAAGATTTTTTTTTTGAAATTTGACTCAAATTCGGTTGCTTGGAATCTGTACGATAGAATAGCAGTGACAAGCATATTAAAATTAAATAAATTTCGGCAGCAAAATTAAATAAATTCACTAATGAGCACTGTACACTTTAATGATTCCTCGGCGCTCCGCGCCTCGATAACGGCGCTAACGCGCCTTTCTATAAATATACCGTTATCCGATTAAGTGACATTTTTTATTTGGACGTAGACTTGATCCGACCATCGAGTTACAACGCAGCTATATTAGCGGAATGGCTTTGCGCCTTGTATCTAGTGAAGCCTGCGCCTTGTGGTTAGTAAGCATTGTGCGATGTTTTGCCTTCTCGGCGCTGCGCGCCTCGATAACGGTGCTAACGCACCTTTTTAAATGTGCAACGATTTTTGGATGAGTGGTATCGATCTAGCAACCTTGCGAACATTTAAAAATCAATTGGTCGTAATAACGCAGCTTTCTTATAGATAAATCAAATCACTGAGAAGTACAGCCTTGATATGCCATTATAATATATTTAGATGCAAAAATTGAGTTTGACAGGTTACACAATTGTAAGAGAACTTTGATGGAATACCAATAAAGATTTTGGACTTAAAAAATAAAATTTTATCGAAAATGTTTTCCAGTTCTGACGCATAGTCATTCACTGGCTAGCGCTCGCTTAGATTAATTAAGAAATTAATGAGAAAATTAAAACAAATTTTAAAACTCCAATTAAATTTGGATTAGTTTTTAATTTTAGACATCATTGATTCCTCGGGCTCCGCGCTTCGATAACGGCGCTAACGCACCTTTTTATAACTATACCGTTAGGCAACTAAGGTAAAGAGAACTTGATTCCAAAACAAAGTTTTATATATGCATAAATTTATATATCAGAAATACTTGTTCGATCAGTAAAAGGGCTTTGCGCCGCATGTGGTTAGTAAGCGCTGCACGAACTTTTGCCTCTCCTAAGCAAATCAGCAACAATATTTGTATGAGGGGCAAGTTTTATTTAAAATGTCCTCCAATTCTGACGTATAGCCACTGCCTGGCTCTCCCTTTTAACCGTATCAAATTTACAATTGCAATGAAATTATTTCAGAAAAATAAACTAATTAGGTAAAATTGAAACAAATTTTAATTCTCTAATTAAATTTTGATTAAGTTTATTAATTAACTTTATTTGAAAAAACTAATTTTTAATTGGAGTAATCAAAATTAATTGTTTCTATTTACAAAATCAGTCCACTCACAAACCAATTCTAAGCAATTTTATCCCCAAAGCAATTCATCTAAAATAAAATTCTACCAAAAGTTAGCTTAAACCGTTGTGTTACTTTGGAATCTATACTAGAAGTATTTCGAAATTTTTGAAATTGGTGCGGCGAAGTTAGCAGGAACCTATAAAAGTTTATATCCTGGGGTGTATTTCCATATATCTGTGGAGAGAAAAAAATTATTCTTAAATGTCTTGGGAGTCTTAACATCAAAATCGCGAATACTTTGCTAGACTGAGTTACACCAGTACAATTTGCGCTAATGCGCACTGTGTTGTTGAGCACTGTGCATTCCATTAGCTCCTCGGCGCGATCGCGCCTTTCTATAAATATACCGTTAATCGAATAAGTAACATTTTATATAAACGTAGCATTTTATATGGACAAATTGATATATAAGAAATTATTGTTATATTAGTAAACGAGCTTCGTGTCCGTGTGTTTGGTGAGCGCTGCGCCGTGTGGTTAATAAGCGCTGCGCGATCTATTGACTCCTCTGCGCTACGCGCCTCGTTAACGGTGCTCACGCACCTCTTTTTAAGGATTACTACGCAAATCAGCAACATTTATAATATGGGAGGGTGGTTTTGATTTGACAACATTTGAAAATCAGTTTTCCGCAGTAACACAAGTTTTATACAAAAATCAAATTACTGAGGACTACAGTCTTGACATATCATAATATAATAAATTTAGATACAAAAATTGAATTTAGCAGGTTACACAATTGCAAGGGGACTTTAGACGACGTATAGCCACTGACAGGCGCTTAAATTACAATAGCAATGAAATAATTTGCGGAATTGAAATTAGTTTGGAAATTAAAACAAAATTTAAAACTCCAATTAAATTTATATTAAGTGTATTAATTAACACTATTTCAAAACTAATTTTAATTAGATTAGCCAAACTTAATTTTTAATTAGATTATAATTAGAAAACCAGTCCACTCACTATAACCAATTCATAGAAAAACAACTGAAACACAAGGCATTATTAAAGTTAAAAAGTTTGTCCAAAAAAAGTGTTGTGTGAAGTCAAATATTTAAAAATTGTTTTAATTTAGCTTAATCCGTTGTGTTAACTTGGAATCTATACGATTGGGTAGACGCGCGGGCAAATTAAATTTTACAATAACGTACTTAATTATCTAGACTGGCGCGGGGAAGTTATTTGGTCGCAAAAGCAATTCAGTAACATTTTTATATGGATGGGTGGCTATGATCTGGCAACCTTCAAAATCAATTGCCCGCAATAACGGAGCTTTTATACCAATATTATAAATTTGGATGCAAAAATTGAATTTGACAGGTTCACGTTTATCTTTGGATTACACTATTGTAAAAGATCAAAAATTTTAGAAATAAAAAATGAAATTTTATCGTAACTGTTTTCCAATTCTGACGCATAGTCCCTGATTGGTGGTCTTAATCGTCTCAACTAATTTTTAATTATAATTAATTTACTATTAGTTTTCGCACATTTTTGATTTTCACATAATTACAAAACCAATCCACTCACTAAACAATTCATACAAAAATAGCGGAAACACAAGTTATACCACAGTGAAAATTTATTCCCAAAACAAAATTCATCCAAATTAAAATTTAACTAAAAAATTCGTCCAAAAAGTATTGAATTCAGCGTATTTAATTTTACTTAGTAAACTAACTAATATTTAAAAGCGAGTTTAATTTATAGTTTAATCCAGCAAATTAAATTTATGTGGCGAAATCCGCGAAATTTTCCCTGAAACAAGTGAACAGCGTACAAGGGCTTCAGAGCTGCTGAAACAAATGAGCAGAGTGATATACTGCTGGAAAACAATTGCTTACGATATCGCCGATCAATACCAAAAATTCTTAGCTGATTTAAAGTTAGCAGCATTCAATTATGACAATGGAACCTAAAAAATTAAAGTTTCTATCCTAGGATCTAAATATATCCATAAATCTTTGGAGATTAAGAATTTGGCTTTATATGTCTCAGGAGTTATAACGCGTCGTGGAATACTTTGCTCGAACGATCTATGCCAATGCAATTTTTGTATAAATTAACTTACATTGGAATCCGAAATTTCTCGCACAACAATGATTGGTGACGTAAAAATACGTATAAAAGTACAGTTCATCCAAATTCAGTTTTATTCAAAAACTCATTCGAAGCGATTCGTACCAATTCAATAACCAAATAAATTTTGAATGTGATGGATCTAAAATTCGTTTTAAATATAAAATATTATTCTTACCATCACATTTTGGTCAAAACTTTTTTGCATGAATTGTTTTGGCACCACAATTTCTGTCATATATTAATTTTTGTATGAACAATTTTATATGAATTGGTTTAATTAATTTTAAAAATAATTTGTGACATAAATCTAAGGTAATTTTGACAATTTAATTTAAATTTATTAATTCGCTATTTGTGACGGTTAAGACCACTAAATTTTTCAGTTACTAAAATTGTGTTTGACAGGCCTCCTTACATGTGTTATAATTTCCATTATGCAATCGTAAAACAGAACGTAAATTAAGAATTTGGCCTTAAGAATATTCGCGTTTTAATTCAGACAGTCTTTAGAAGACTTTACGCTAAAACTTAGAAAATTAGAAAATTACTTTGCTACAGTGATGAGCAATTTTAGTTTAGTTTGAACTGTATTTTGTGTGAATTTTGAATTCCTTAAATACTACTGGTTTATAAAATGGAAATTCGTACAAAAAGGCAATTCATCCAAATAAAATATGAAGTATTTATGATTTTCATTATAATTTTCGTTGATTACAATGAATACGCTGAATTTATACAAACACCTTTTGGGAAGAAATTTTGTTTAAATATTTTTTGGTTGAATTATTTGGGGAACAAAATTGGAACGATAATTGATTTTGTATTTTTAGAGACAGCTAAGATTTAGCACAAAATGCAAAAAATGTTTTAACTCTACATCCGAATAGGGGTGTAAGGCCACAACCGTTCCCACAACCGAGACTTATTTGTGAAAACTTACTTATTCAAATAAGTTACACCGCGAGGCAAATTATTTGAATAATATTTCCACATAAAATTTTCCCCGTTAGAAAATAATTCAAAATTATTTTTTACTGTTTTGACGAGTGACAGTAATTATTAACCAATTCGGACGGTTTTACTGACTTATTAACCAGCCAGAGTATCTATTTGGATAAATTGTAATCTTCTTCTTTTGTTTGAATTTTTGCGCCATAAATCGTTTTTGAATATGGAATTTCGAATTCATACAAAAAATGATTCATACAAAAGCTGCATTGCTACAAGTTACGGATTTTATGTTATGAGTTTATTTTATGAATACGTTAAATTCATAACGAATTACATTTTCGGACGAATTTTTATTATGATTTGTTTTTGCATGAATTGTTTTAAGAATAAATTTTCAGTGATTTTGCAGTTTGTGTATTAGTTACTTAAATATACGTTACGATGAGTTGTATTAATTGCTTCGAAAGAATTATAATCAACGTTTATTAAATTTTATGGCCACCGTGAAAACAAATTAGGCTTATAGGCTATATTGACGTAGTTAAAATTGATTTTGATCGACTTTCAGCTTATGAAGAATATTTCGCTAGGTTTGAAAAATTTTAAAAATTTTGATCGCAGTTTACAGCTTTTGGTTTCAACGCAATTTTCAATGAGATTTACCTAAATATTTGTAATGTTTATGAAATTCTTTAAGGCATTAAAAATAAACTTAAGTTATCTCGTTTAATTTAATCCCGCATTGCGTTAATATGACGGAACGGCGTTTACTTAGGAATTACAAAAAACTGCTAAGTCTGTTGTGATAGTTTGGAATCTATACGATTGGGCAGAATTGGCAAGCAAATAATGATTAAACTGATTATTGCTTCGTGAATCTTTCAGACACAGATTAGAGGAATTGTTTTACACGCACCGCTTCTACTGATAAAATTTTGTAGAATTGTTAGTGCAAAGGTAATGATTTTTGTATGCAATTGTTTTTGAATGAATTGTAATTTTCGTTTTTTGTACGAATTTTCGCTTCGCAAACAATTCTTTGTTGGAGGCTTCAGCTTAACATTAACTCTCTTGGTTTAAATGATAATTTAATTTAATTAATTAATTGTAATGCTAATGAAACACCTCAGAATAAGTAAAAGAGGTCTTATGTTGGTTGGGTTAATTTAAACCATATATTTACTTGGATGTTTCGAAACGGAAATATGAACTTGACGTATAGTGTCAATCTGGAATGAGAACTATCCCTCTAAAGGTCGGATTTGTTGAATCGTTCATGGCCTGAACCATCTTTGAATTTTGTGAGCCCCCGTTAAAATGTTTGTTCGGATAATGGGAAATAAATTTAGAAAGTTTTGTCTTGCCAAAATTTCAAAGTTCCATGTTAAAGCAAATAAATATTAAGATGCCTAGCGAAGCGGGATTACGGTATTTTTGATGTTTACTTGCAAATGCTTATCCTGTTGAGGAAATTCCTATTCCTTGATTTCATCAACGGCTTTATCGGTATGTAAAGTATATGAGCATCTTGATTGTTGAATTTTCAAAATTGATTCCATCAATATTGAAATTTAATTTTGAATAAGACAAGTTCTTTAAAAACTCGATCAATTTCAAATCTTTCCGCTGAGGAAAATTATCTAACATTCAAGTATCAATAGGGGCCGAGTGAACATTGCATTTAAGCTCTTAAAATGATTACTGCGCTGCAGTTTTCGTGTTGCTAAGCCTTTTTGTAGCCTTGGCAGACTGAGGATTAATTAAATTGGCTTAGCAAATTTCGGTCAAGTACTCTAGGAAATAAAATTCAATTCAGTTTGACACACTACGAAATTCTTCAAAAATCTACTAGCAAATTCAAGTTTTTCCATAGAGTGCTTGATTGATTTTTGCTAAACCAGTTTAACTAATGTGCGGTCTGTCCAGGCTATTAGGCTAATTTTCAATGGGCGCATACAGCACACTGAGGTCTCACTAAAAAAAAGTAGCACTCACTTATCTCATGTGCTGGATGCAAAATATCTCACTAAAAATGTAGATTGTCTCACTTTTTAGTGAGGTTTGTGTCTTCACTTTTTTTTACATTTTTGGTTAAAGTGCTTCGTTTCAAACAGCAATTTTGAATTACGAAAAAAAAACAATTAAAAGAAAAAATGGAAGCAAATTATTCAGAAGATTATATGTACAACAGCGATGAATATTAACTAATTAATTGTTATTTTTAAAATAATTATATTCTAAACGTTGGGTGTATAAAACTTTATTATCTTATATTTAACTAGCTTTTCACTATGAATATTTAGAAGATAGGGCAACAGAGAGGGAAGTTGTGTGTACGCCAGAATTGAAAATGGCGCAGACAACTCGAATGCAAACACCGGTTGATGAAAGATATTCAAAATGTGGTAACAAGCAAATTAAAGCCCCCTTAAGACTTCCGCAACCCCCCAAAAAAACGTTCAATTGTGGAAATTAATTTAAAAAAAATTTGAAAATTTGGGATATCCATTGCATGCCACGGAAATCAATAAAAAGTTCGCAAATTAAAAAAAACTTTTTTAAAACTAAAAGATAGTCAGCATCGAACTGGGCGTGGTAGGTGCCATTGGGAATACTACACCGAGTTTGATGAAATCTTCCGAGAAGATCAAACAGTGAATTTACCTTACAACCTGAAGGCAACTACTCCAGAGCCATCCACACCTGCGCCTGGTTGTTTCAAAATTTGGACAGTAGTTCAAACTCAAATTTGCCGAGTTGTGGTAGAGTAAATCAGCTCCGAAAATTCCGACAGGAACAAATCAGGATAGAAGAGGACAAAACAAAGGGTGTTTTGAAGTCCAGCAAAATAATGACCTTTTGGCAAAAGGAGCAAAATAAATTGCAGGCCGAAATAGCGAAATATCTTATTTTATTAGTAGGAATACTTTTAGCTTGTTGTATTTTACCAACTTCATTGTCAGACATCAGAATCACTGACAAATGTCCGTCTGCGATGTCATCTTCCATCAAAATAAAATTATGCAGAAGGAACGCCGCAACTACACATTTAATCGCGAGATTGCAATTATTTTGGTCAATGTATTTATTTGAGCCGCCTAAATTTGCCTTTCAATTGGGCGTATGCCCTCTATGGTCGAACAGAACTGAGTTTCATATTATATATGGATTGCTGCTTTGTGAGGTACCGTGCTCCTTCACAGAAGTTATCAAATATTTTGATGCACCGTAAGCTGAGTGCTCCATCAGATGGTATTCTGGTTTTCTAGTAACGTTGCTTTCTAGTTGTCTGAACAGCGGACTACTTTTAAAAACTTTCGCATCGTGAACCTGGCCTGACACTCCCACGAATACATCGATAAATCGCATTGTATGGTCACATACACCTTTAAAACTTTAAATTTAAATTAAGTACCTACTTGTTAAATGGTGTGTTACAGAAACTTACTAGATAACTAGATCAATTCTTAACAACAAAATGCTTAAGAATTTTATTTGTATGAACTTTGTCCTAATTCTAAACAAAATTACACCAGTAATTCCTGACTATCAGTTTAGAAATTCGATAACTCAAATTTCATTATACTCCTTTAATAAATATTCCACTGTCATCAAAATTTGGAATTTCTCAGACGCCTGATTTAATATTTTTTTATATTTTTAAGGAAACAGCAAATGACCGGGAAGTTGACACCTTCCAATTTGTAAGTAAGAACGTTATCAAAATTTGAAGGCTGACAAAAATTTATGCGTGGACAAAGACGAAAATCGCTTACAAAAACCTCCGTCGGTCGTTCATCAATAACTTACCATTGCCATCACTCGACTCAGTTATCATCGCCGATTAAAAATATTTTGAATATCAACTGCTCGAATTAGAATTTCTCAAACGAGATTGAATTTTTCCAGTTTCAATAGTTTAAGAGTTTACACTGGAAAAACTATAATCTTGAAATTTATTAAATTTAATTGTCCTTGTTTTGGTTGAAATCCATTACAAAACCTCAATTTCAAAAGATTTAGATTAAACGCTCAGTAGTTTTGTTAAATGGCTTAGCCTATGAAAAACCAACTCTTACACGTATTGGTGAGCGTTGAAATTTATAGAGCAGGTTTACATTAAGTAAATCCTTAAATAAGTAATGAATGAGTCCTATTGCGCGGCGATGTTGTTGATTTTTGAAAAGTCACACGGTTTTTGTCTTCAATATCAGTTACTGGACCATAAGATAAACAGTTTTTCTTTTGATTTGCCTTTTTCCATTTTGATTGAATAATTTTTGTGAAACCCCATGAACCCCGCGTTCTTCTTGCAAATTCATAATTTGACGATTTTTTGATTCTTTTCCATCTGTGACTGCAGTAGAGAAACAAGGAGGAAGCGTTTCGTCATAGTTCATTAAATTGGATTCAATTGCTTTCGCTAAATTTCCGAATTTCTCAAAGTGGCTGTCATCTGCTTCAGTCAAAACTGTCATGAACGTTATTCTCTACATATAAATCTCACTTGGTTTTGTTTGATTATACTTCCAGTATTCCAGATGCTGTATTTTCGTCATGAATCTTCTAGAAGAAATCTTCTGTTCAGTTTGAATTTTAAAAGAGAATAATCGATTGGTACATTAATTTTATTGTAGATAAGCGATTCTTTCAAATGCTAATATTCAATACAGTCTGTTAATAAGGTTATAAAACAAGGAACAAATTATGTAATTACAACTCAAAAGGAAGAATCGCTTAAAATCACTTTGGTTATTTCACCTTTTAAGTACAGATTTATTTATTAGAAATATAACAAATAATTTTGTAGTAATGGATTTGGCATCAAATAAATTAATTTTTAGAAAAAATATTTTTTTTGTCCACCAATACTTTTTTTGTCCACCAATATTTTTTGTCCAACAAAAAAAAATTAAAAAATCGTAATAAATTATTATAAATAAGTAGTTAGTGTACAAATAATTTGTATACCCAATTATTAAGTATTTTGCCCATTTTGTGATCTTCGATTCCCTTTTTTTGTGATTTATTTACATAAAACTTTTATATGTTTTGCGATCATGTTCAAAAATTAATTTGGAAATATTTATGTACGATTCTATGATTCGTTTCCATCTATGACTGTTTTGTTTGATTACACTCCGATATCATGGATGCTGCATTTTTGTCATGAATCAATTCTTCTCTTCAGTTCGAATTTTAAAAGGGAAGAATCGCTTTGTACATCAATTGTGATGTAGATAATAAGGTTATAAAACAAAAGACAATTTATGAAATTATAACTCAAATTAAGAATCATTCAAAATCACTTTGGTCATTTCACCTTTTTGACACAGATATATTTCAAAGGAATAAAACAAATGATAATGGATTTGACATCAAATAAACTAGTTTTTAGAAAAAACATTTTTTTGTCCACCAATATTTTTGTCCATCAAAAAAAATTAAACTTTTGTTATTTTTCGATTCCCATTTTTGTAACCACAGTTTTATTTACGTAAAATTTTAATATTTTTTTGTGATCCCAATTAAAAATTAGTTTGGAAAACATTTTGATGCGGTACGTCTAGCATGCACATTATATTCCTTCCGCTTAAATATGACTTTAATATGGTTTGATTTTGACGACATGCTCAAATATAATATGTCGAATATCGATCCCGCATCAAAATTTAGTCGCGCGCGTTCTATATTCTAATTTGCATACAAAACTCATTACGACTTTTTTATATAAACACACAAACTATAAACTAACCAAAAACAAAAAATACTCAAAATTTATGTATATTCTCACCATAAAACATAAAAATAAAATATTTAGTTTTTAGAATTTTTATATGAAACAATAAAAACAACTATTATTATTCTGTATTTTAAACTATTCGAAATTATTTTTTTTATGTAGAACACAATAAAGGTATATAACGAACTAAAGAACACAAAAAAAAACTATTTTTAAGCGCGCTGCGTCGACACACCGACGGCACCTTATGCTGTGCAGAAATATTGTATATGTATACCATAAAGGTAGTTTTTAAGAAATAAATCAAACGACACAGTCGACACAGTGGTTGACCTATAGGTAATAAACCGTTAGGGGGGTCTCTTTAACTCGGGACGCATATTATAGGATTAGGCGCGCCTAACGTCTCATTGCAATAGTTTCGAACAATTTTGCAAAACGCATCGATATTTAATTTTTTTTTGTAATAGTTTAGGCGACACCAAACATAAAATGTATATTTATTGTTTTTTAATTATATAAAATATTTATTTATTTAATTTTATTGGAGTCATAAAAATTATTTATATATTTTAGTTTTTTTTTTTGAAAGTAGTTTTTAGTGGTAGTACCTCTTGATTAGAGAGATTTCGTCGAAATTCCGATTTTATATCAAAATTTTTATGATGATTGACATACTTAAATATATAATGTGGCTTAACGTAAGCCAAAACAATTTTATCAACCATAATAACAATGATGATGTTGATGATAGTGATAGTCGTAATAATAATAATAATAAAATCATGAATTCAATCGATGTGCTGCGTCTTGAATTTGAAATTTAAAGGTGTCGATGAAAAACGATTGTCTTGTGAATTTCAATATTATTTTGCGGTATAGGTTGGTATATAGCTGTTGTATCACTTCTTTGTGTCTTATATGATCCTAACCATATAGGATACACACATAAGTAATACATATTTTTGGTGTATAACAGTGACAGACAGACAGAATATAATTTTAATTTTAATGTATTTTGTTGTTGTGTGTGTATACACTTGGTTAAAATTTACGATGATCATGTCAAATAAAATTAAAAATGATCATCAAATTGTGTTTTATGATATTTTGATTAGGGTGTAATTGAACGAATCACAAAGTTTATATTTATGTTTTTATGATCGTTTTGAATAATTATGTGATGTGATTGAGCGTATAAATTAAAACAAATTGAATCGCGCACACCAGTGGCTGCGTCTGGTACTAAACATGGTAAATTTACTGTGTACATTTATTTTAAACGTTGTTTGAAAGATTACAGTCAACGCTTTTACTTTAATCTCCTTAAGATTTAGAATAAAACTAGATAAATAAAAAACTAAATTTTATTTTATTTGAATTTGATTAAAAATTTATCTACAGTAAATACCTTCAAAGGCAGAATCTCAAGGGACCGGGACAATAATTCGATTTTCAGAAGTTTCCTCGGAGGAGGAATGTGGAGGAATATAGTTTGTATACCATGTCAATCATATCTTGCTTGATAGTAAATTTTGTTGTAAATGTTTCAAGGCCGTAGTTATTTTGTTTTGTGCCACAGATAAGGGAGTCATATCATGGGGTTTATCGTCATCAGAACTGTAGGATTCTACATCCATATTTGTATTCTGCTTCGGTCTCCGTTGAAGTTTCCGTATGAAAGAAGAAAAATAAATTAATTGGCTGGAATGTCAAATGCTGGGGACGGTTAGGTTAATAAATAGCTTTGCATACTTGCGGCATCTGTTATCTAAAGTTTATTACAAGTAGTTCCAATCCCATAATCGCTTTTCTATAATTTTATTTTATGTTTTGTTTTATGTCAGTATCCAATGATTGTAGGAATGATTAAATCTGGCAACTCGCATTTAGTAAAATTTTTGAAATATTTATGTTTCGCACTTCTACCAATAACGATTGGTTTATACATAATCCCATCTGCAAACACTGTTACTAAAACCGTTACTCCTTCTTTGGAAAATTTTCCAGTACAACAATTTTCTACTTTAAAACGTAGTATTCTACTCGGAAGGGCTTGAAAAAATATAACGGTTCCGTCACAACGGCTATATTTTCTGGAGGAATGAAGTTTTAATTTGTTTGCTTTCGCAACTTCCTGCAGTTGTAGTATTGGCCCTGCTTGGCATTGCTTGACTGAAACCTAGAAATTAATGTCTCTCGCGTTTTTTGGTCGATCGGTTATTTTAAATCGCGTACCGTTGTTTAATATTTTCAAATTTATCGCTCAATCCTTCACGGGGTTTCCATTCTTTTTTCATTTAATGACCTTAAGTTTCTCTTCAAGTTTGATTTTTCCGGGCTTCATTTATTTAATATAAGAAAACTTTTAATTTAAATAAATTTAACACGAAGCGAAACATCCAAACATTATAATGATGAACAGACATTTTATTTGATAGCTCAATTTTTTAGGTGTTTTTACTACAGTGAAAGTAGAAAATTTTCCGTCTCTGAAGTTTCAATAATCAAATTTATATTGATAAGATCATTCCGTCCGTTACTCGACGGTTTCCGTTAGAAAAGACAAAAGTTGCATTTGAATTATTTACAAGTTTTGGTATACAGGTTATTTTTCCGTCTTTGATGGTATTCTGTCTAAATGAGGTTTCGTCTTAGAGGATTTTCACTTTGTAACGCTAAACCACAAAGCTTCTTTTCATATAATTAAATCTAATAAGTGGCGTTAGTTATGTGAGGTTTAAATGATAACAGGTAGACTTACTTGAAGAAATTGGAGTGCTTGATTTTAGACTAGCCATAAGTACGTCATAAGTCATTAGTTTAAAGGTCAGTTCATGTTCAATTTTAGTTCAATTTCAGTATAACACTTCTACCAAAAAAGCACAAAAATTGCCATTTTGCATTCTTATTAGAAATTTATTACATATTTTTGGTTGCTGCTTGCCTTGTGTGATCGTTATACACTGTGGTTATTTGAATTTTACGTTGAATACCCAACGACCTTAACCTAGCGATCTTTGGTTGCGCATAGTGGTAGAGAATTTAGTTTCCAAGTTCCATTTCTTCAAAAATTACAGTGTTTCTTTGAAACGTGGTACTTTTGAGCACCCAAAAAAATGACTCCTCGCTAATTAGGTAGCTAGTTCCAATTGACAACGTTTTACTTAGACGATAGATAGTGCAGTTTGACCGTGATATTTAATTGTGTTTAAGTAAATGAAACTTTTTTGTCATAAAATTTGATTGTTAAATTGCTTAACTGCTAAAGTTGCAGTTGTCTATAAAAACTTATAAGGATGAGCAATATTTGTTCAGAGTAATTTCCGGGAAAATTGGACTTCCAGAAATCGTTGTTCGTAATGTTATTAAAAAGGACAGGCAATATGGCATAAGACCCCAAAAACGCACTTTCTTGAACAGCAACAAAGGATGAAAGTGATAAGGTATTAAACAGGATTTAATTTGCTCAATGATACACCTAGCTCGTTGTTCTTTTTCAGCACTACTCGTGACATTTACAGATTTCAGTTTGTTCGAACATTGGGACCCCAAATATGATTCAAATTGCAAATTATTTTCAATATTTGTAGAGACAAGTATCTAAAGTTTAAATTAAGCCAGAATTTGATTTATGTTAAATGTAAAAGTGTATTATTAAGCGAAGAGCGAGGCGAGTGACAATGTTGGCTAATAATATTTTTCATTTTCCGTACAATGAAGTTTTCACTTTTGACAGTTTCCGTTAAGTAAATTAATCTTTATAGACGGACCCTTTCTTGAGCGTCAATATGCAAAATGTTGTATAAAATAAGTTTAAGTACACTTACGCTTAAGCAAAATACCTTTTACCGTGAACAGAGGTTTCATTAATAATCCTTGAAACTCGGTTCTGAACTAAAAATTTTAATATTTTTCTGTAACATTGTCTCTGCTTTCAAATAATTTTGCACCATTAACATTTTGTTTGTTTTCTCTCTTCTTTTTTCTGTATAATTTTCGGGATAGCTCTAGAACTGGTAAAACCTTCTTCTAGGCACTACAAAATTTAAACAGCTGTCGCTTGTGGTGTGATTTCAAATAGTAGTAGATCCGAAAATTTGTATGGCTCGATTGTTTTTGAAATCGATCGCATACGAATGACTATATAAGATTAAGATTATTTTGATAACATTTTCCGCTTAATGCAATTTTTTGCTTAAAAGAGGTATATTTAGTAAGGTAGCTTATGTATAATGAATCATCGCTCAACAGCGAAACACCTCATTGAGCGGACTATCCAATATCGTTTATTTATTGCTATTTATTAAAGAAAATATTAGAATAGAGCTATTTGCGTTGTAAGAAGCTTATATTGATACACGTTGTTCTAAAGGCTTGAGTAAAACTGGAAATTAAAACCGCTTAAGCTATTCTCCTAAAAATATCCAGTTAAACTTTCCTATGCTTTCCTATCTGTATATAATACAGATCTCAAGTGAACTTTTCTTAGTGCAATTCAGTTTTTTAATACTCTGAGTCCTAATATTATTTTAAATTATTATCAAATCGAAGCAATCCATTTGAAACTGAAATCAAATAGGGATGATTCTTAAATCTGTGAATTGAGGTGGAAATCTAATATTTTGGTAATGTTTTCCGATTAAAGTGGTTTGAATTTTTCTCTCAAAGCTCTCAAAGCTTTTTATTACTGACGGGTATTACTGCCAGGTTTTTAAATTTGGCGAAACAACATAGCAACATTTCGAGCAACGTTGCACGTATTCAATGTCATTAACCTCTAGACTGATAATAACGCCATGAGAAAATTTTGAAGACCATTATTTGGCTTATATAAGACATGTGTAAATTTCAAAATGAAGACCTCGGTGGGTTAACTAAAAAAATTTAGTTGTCGGCAGTATTACAACTTCGCAACGGTTTTATCGAATACAGAGGAAAGAACAGACTGCAGAAAATTGATTGTTTAACAAAACCAATTGGGGTGGAGCTACGTACCAACATTAAATCCAAATGACATTATTAAAATGGAATTAGTAATTAGTCATTTTAAAATTTAGGTAACATTTATTTGTTCGCAGCTGCGGCTACGTTTTCGATTTAAATCATCCATATTCCCACAAATGCTGCAACTGAATTCCAAGTTGTAAATTTTCAGGAACTTAGCATTAATTTTATCAGCCAATTAATAATTTGTTGAGGTGGTTGTACAGTTGTTTTGGTGATATCTGATATTAGTCGCATAGTTGATCGCAGCTCAGAGATTTTTTGCTTTTAGACTGAAGGAGCGTTTGGCATACTTAAATATTAGCTTATTACGAAATAGTTGGAAGTAATGGGTTGTGCCCGTCAGTAAAGGTGGATGGGAATAGTGGCCCCATTTATTGAATTTCTATAAACCAATAACTGTTTGAATATCAAGTTGAGACAATAAATTCTAGTGATAATTCGAATTAAGCGAGAGCTTCAGGAGTCGTGACAATGCCAACCGGTGCTGCTGTACTAAATCCATTTGTGCCTAGTTATGGTAAGCGTTAAGCACAATATAATCCCACACAACCAGGTTAGCTGCCGGTTAAATGATGATGGTTAGTAGCTTGGGACTCATCCGGTTGTGAATAATAAATTATCCTTTATTAACATATCGAAGGTTATTTCGATTAATGGTCATTCCAGAGAGCTTGCAGTTTAACAGCCTGAGAATTCAATGACAATTGAAAAAAAAATATGAAGTTGAACCGTCCTTGAAGAAATTACTACTCGAATATTTTAAATTTGTAATTTTTAGTTCTTCATTAAAATCTCGATTCTTTCTTGAGAAACTTTTTGAAGTTTTTCTAAATTTCCCAATAATTTCCTCTAAATTTGTGCTAAAACAAATATTGTAATTTAGGCGAAATCGACAAAATAAAAATTGTGATGGGAGGAATATTTAAGTAAATTGCGTGTACAAACTTTATTGGAGTGACGCGCAAGGCTTTTTCGCCTAGCTGGTAAAAATATGCAAGCTTGTGAGTGGTTAAAAGTTGTGCTTAAACCATAAAATTGTTGAGTCAAGAATTGTATATTTGTATTATGGCGCGGGACCATTTTGAATGAAGTTGAACCTAGTCTTTGATCTTAATGACGTTTACTAAAAAATGTACGATATTCTTATGGTGGGTAGGACAGCCCCACAAATGTTAAGAGGAGTATCTAGGGTTATTAAGATTTATGTCTAAGGGATTGGGACGGGTGTTGTGGGAATTGCGAATCAAAATTTTGGATACTTTTGTTCTCCTCAACAGCGTTAGTGCATAGTATCTCTAGTAAATTAACTTTTGGCATTTGCGACTTTGCAGAGGCTTCCGAAGGATCCAATTTTATGACAAATGCTGAAAATATATGTACCTGCTGCAACGCAGATAAAATCGAATATTTATATTTTTCGGTATAAAGAGGTTTTGTTAAGAATTCGTCACTTTGAAAAAATGAGTAAACTTTCTTTACCCCCCAACTAAATCCGGGTAGTTATATAGTTACATACATCAATTAAACCGCTCTGTCTGTGCGTCTTGAATATTTATAGTCAAATTTGTTGGTCAAACATTTATGAAGAGTTTAACACCGTGCGGTACCAGTCATTGAGAAATATAACTACACATACTTTAGAAACCACAACGCACAGACGATATATAATTTAATTGAGACATAACCTAATTTCTAAGAAAATAAAAATTACTTTTGAGTTAGTCGCGTTGAATATTATGTCTTGTGTTTATGCGCGCGGCAAAACTTTTTTTTTGTGCGCTGTTGTTGTTATACTGTCAATTACAGAAATGCAAGTCAAGAAGAAGAACTCTCGTCTTAGAAAAAAAAAATAAAATACAAATTATAAGTAAATCAAATGTGTAATATTTATAAAACCCCCCTCGCCTCACCAGTCTCCTTATGTCGCGTCTTTATACGCGTTTCTTATTATTTATGTAATTTATTTAATTTGATGCGTGCGCATCAATCTTATAATGGTTTTTTTTTGTATTTTTTTTGATATTTACACGATATGATATATAATATTGTGTAGAATTGAAACTACAAATTTTTCACTTTAAATGATTTATTTTAATTAATGAAAATATGCAGACAGTATATATGATCATCAAACGTTATACATCATTTATGTACAATATGAATACCAATAGGGGTAACCTCAATATATGTGGTGGATAGTGCGCGAGCTTTTGAATGCATATGCGCGCACTTAATTGAAAAGTCAGACAGTACAAATTTTATTATTTTATGGTGGTTTGTTACTTTTAGTAAATCTGCTACACAAAATAGTCTCATATTTAATTTATAAATTTAAATTTTTTTTTGTCACCTACAAAGTGAAGAAAATATATTAAACATTTTCTATACTAATTGACTTATTCAAAATCGATTAGTTCCAGTAGTTTTGTTTAGGTTGACTGAGTACCTATGCATAATATTGACTGCATTGTGTTGAGTACCGAACCGTGTTGTATACCATACGCAAAAGTGGTAGATTTACGTTCTCCGCATCAAAACATTTATCATACTTTTCGCGGCTAATTAAAGTAATAAAATTGTTTTTTTTTGTAATATTTTTATATTAATATTTTCTTGTGTTTAGAATTTTAGAATTTTCTTTTGTTTTATGAGTCTTATACATGTATAAATAAATTCATTGCACGTACCGCAAGCCGTATAGTTTTTATTAATATTATTATACTTTTTTAAAACATTTATTAAAAAAATGCCGCAAAAATCTCATAACAGAAATAAAAAATGTCAATTCGTCAAGAAATGATTTAAGAAAATAACGAAAACATGTTTTTTGTTTGTTAGAATAAATATCACATACACGTTCCAAAACAATATATACATATATATATACTAAAAGGTCATGTGCACGGGGTTATAGATCCGAGCGGCGCGGCGGAGAGGTGATCGTGTCGGCACACGGTTTATTTTTTAATTTTATCTATATATTTAGATGTTCTAAGAACAGACATAAAATTTTTAGTCATGATCGTGAGAAATTTCGTCATAATGATCATCCCTCGAAATATATAATATATATAATAAACCGAAAGATCATTCGATCGCGCAATGTATAATGAGGTTATTCATATATAATTATATATGATCACATATATATAAGACAGGAAGTATTATTTCTAAATGCAAAATAATTATATTAAAATTAAAAATGGCGCTTATACTTACATATGCGGTATATATTATATGCGCGCGATCGACGATCGTTATGGCGCTTTAATTTAGTATAATAGAATTTATTCTACACACACACACAAAACGATGTACGCGATTGGGTGAATTTATTGTATAGATATGTACAATAAAAAAGCGGAAAGGGACGTGAAATTGATCCTCTATAATTTATAACATTTTGTTTTGTATTATTTCAAATCGCGATCATCTCAGCTTGTGGTCGATCATTTATTTTAGCACCATTGATTTTATTTACTTTATTTGTGCACATATGTAGTTTGTATATGAAAGCGAGACGACACACCTGGAATCCAGAAAATCTATAATGTCACTAAATCAAAAACGCTGTTGAAAACTGAGATGACAGTATATGTGTGTTTGTAAAGGATTGTAGAGAGGTACACTAGAAATTTATATTGTTTGCTGTTGAATGAAAACAAGAAGAAAATTGTTACATAAGAATATAAATTATTTTATTAAGAGGTCTTATGTTCTACTTTTATATTTGTAACAAGAAAAGAGCCAGTTATATTTTTTCTTGTTAAAATAACATAAAGTATTTCCTTACATTTTTATTGTTAAACATTTGTATTATAAAAAGGGTTCGTAACGAGATTAACATAATCTATTAAAAGGTTTAAATTGATGGTCTTTTAATAACGGTAGTCAAATTAAGAATCAAGACGTTTTTTCTTTCAATCTTTATAGTCGCCATTTTTTGTCACTGTGAATCTTTAAACAATAAAATAATTATATTTCCGCCATTTTCATAATTAACTCGATGTGTGTATAAAAGATGTCATTGTGCATAGAATTTCATATACATAATTAAATCATAATACGCTTAACACTCTCCATATATAGGCGATGAGAAAATAACGTCCATTGTCTTCTCGTCCATGTTTAGTGATGCTTTAAAAATCTAATTTACCATCTGACTGCATAAAAAATGAAAAGGAAATGACGGCGGATAATTTTTCGGTATAACGCGGATTTTCTCATAACCAAAAAAAAAATCAAAAAAAATCTGACTGTGTCAATAAAAACGCATCACATAATGATCGTCTAACATTATAAGGAAAATTTATTTTATTATGCAGGTTATGCTAATTTATGTCTGGTCGATCGATTGTTATACAATCGCGATCAATCGATTATTTTATTTATAAATATAAAAAAAAAAAAAATAACGTAAAAATATAAAAAAATAAAATAAACACACGAAACGCGAAGAAAAACAAAAGAGATCGATCGATCTTTTTTCTTTTTGTTATTATAACTTATGTGATCGCGAATTATAACAATAACAATAATATCGTACAGTATAATAATAATAACAATAGTAATAAAAATTCCAGGAGGTCTTGAGAATTTTGAAACCGGAGGCGGCCATCTCGACACTATTTTCGCAAACTCCTATTGTGTCCGTGCTGTGAATCTATAAAAATTTCGCGTTTCTTTTGTTTTCGCGTTGTCATTTTTCACAAAAATATATATTTATATGTATAAAAAACAAATAAAATTAATAAATAAAATATTAAAAATTTTGTTGATCCTAAAAAAAAAAAAATTTTTTTTATTCTTTGTTATAATTTTTATATTTTTATATATATATGATCGTTAGTTTTTGATAAACTAAATAAATAAATTCCGAATCGGAACGATACACTTCTGTGTTATATATACACAACGCACAAATTATGGAATTTTCGTCAAACACATCATAAAAATGTATGATCGCGATCGTTAAATTAAAAAAAAAAAACAATAATTTTAAATTAATACAAATTTTTGGGTGGTTTTCCAAATTCGATCGTACGATCGTTTATTTAATTTTAATTATTTATTTATTTTATTTTTATTGTCAATCACGAATAAAAATAAATACTTCTTTATATAAATAAATATCAAATAAAATTTATTGTTAAATTATTTAAATTTACGTGGCAGAGAATAAAATATATCGAGATCGCGAAGCGAAACGAGAGTTGTTTGCTTGACGCATTGTATATAGTGATCCGCAAAATTATTTTATTATACGGTTTTATATTTGTATTCAATGTCTGAGAATGATCGTTGTCGATCGATCATTCTGTGCTGCACGGATTAATAACAACAACACAAAAAAAAAACGTCAATTTGTGTTTTCTGTGTATAGAGAAATTGGCAGGTAGTTTTAACGAACACGAAATTATGTGTCCGTTACGTTTGTTCTGAATTGGGTTTAAAATTTTATTTTATTACAAATTTTATTGCTCAATTTTTTATACTATTATAAATTTTAAAGTATTTAAATTTGAGTTGCTCAAAGTAGCTCAATTATACGTAATATTATGAAGATTAAATCTATTGATACAAATAAAACATGTTCTTAGTAATTCTCCAATGGAGTGTTTAGTAGCTCAAATATAATAAACATTTTATTTATATATTTTCACTGTTGTTTTGCTCAAAATAGCTCAATTATACAAAATATTGTAAAAATTAAAATTGTTGATCACAATTGACATATTAAATATATATAGAAATACGTTTTAATGTTTTCTCGATTAACAAAGGATTTGATTATTTCTATCCATGTGTTGCTCAAAATAGCTCATTTGTACGGATTAAAATAAAATAATCTTTAAAAAGACATGTGGATTAGTTTGAACAGTAGCTCAATTAATTTATGTGATTATTTTCACCCAGTTAAACTAAAATTGTGTGTGCTATTATTTTAACTTTTAGTTACAAAATTTTGTTGAAATAATTGCTTATTTGTTGTACAATATTTCTACAAGATTTAAAATTTTCTGATTTTGTTTTTATTTTAGCTCTAATACTAGGCTAATTGTTGTGAGCAAAAATTAAAATAAAGAGATCACAAATTTTGTTTAAAATATTTTATTTGTTGTGCTATGTTAGCCACCTCACTACTTATATTTTATTATAATGAAATTAATGTAGCTCAAAATAGCTCATTTATAGGATTAAATTTTTTTTAATAATTTACCATATCGTTCTTAAGTATTGTATCTTGATTAGTTTCACCCTTGTATTGCTCAAAATAGCTGAATTGTACGAAATAAGCATAATTAAATACATATTCTCAATAGTTCTCGAATAGACGATTCAGTAGCTCAATTGATAAACATTTTATTTAGATATTTTCACTGTGTATGTTTTAAGGTTATCTCGCTTGAACTGATCAGTAGCTCAATTAATTAACATATTATTTGATTATATTCACCAAGTTAAACATTTAATTTTGTCTGTTTGTGCCATTATTTTAACTCTTACAAAACGTTATTATTTATTATATGATCATTTTTATTTTAATGACATGAAATTTTAGTGTTGCTCAAAATAACTCAATTGCATGAACTATTTTAAGAATTAAAATTATTGGATATTAGCTTGAATATATTGAAAAACTTGTCCTTAGCTATTCTAAATGGACTGGTCACAATTAAATAACTTATTTTTTGATTATCGTCATCCTTCTTGTTTAAAAATGTCTGATTTTGCTCTAAGTTTAGCTCTTAGTGTTGCTCAAATACTAGCTTAGTTGTGGTGAGCAAAAATTAAACTAATACGATAACCAATTTTTATTTTTAAATATTTTGTGTGTTAGGCTATATAAGATACCTCATCACTATTATTTTAATATAATTAAATTTGTGTAGCTCAAAATAGCTCATTTTTACGTAGTAAAGGAATGATTCAAATTTTTGGAATAATATAAAATCTTGTACTTATGTATTCTCGAATGAACTTATCAGCAGCTCATATAATTGATATATTATTTGATTAATTTCACCCTTGTATTGCTCAAAATAGCTCAATTGTACGAAATATTTTACGAATTAATATTAATTTATATAATTAACATTATAGAATTAATGCCATTTAAGGACATTTTTAAGCAACTCTCAGATGTACTGATCAGTAGCCCAATTAATTAAAGTCGTATTTAAATTCTAGATTTCTAAGCTTCCCAGGTTTAAATTTTTTTGATGTTGTCATTAGTTTAACTGTAATTGTTGCTTAAATACCAGCTTAATTGTTGTGGAATATATAAAGTGTTATGCTATTTAAACTACTTGAGCAATGGTAACTTATTTGTTCGTAATATGGTAAAGCAATTATCGAATGAAATAAGTACAATATGTTCTTAGGTAGTCTTGAATGAACTGATTTGTTGTGACCCATGTGTTGCTCAAAATAATAAAATGGAAGCGTGTTATGAAGTATTTGTCCCGAACTTCCGAATAGATGGATTGAGTAGCTCAATTAATGAACGTCTTATTACGTTAAAAATGTTCTTATTTCGTCCACTCAGCTTATTTGAATTGTGTGCTAGAATGGATTCTACTATCTGGATTTTTGTAATTTTTATTGAGATTGTTAAATAGTTGCCCCAAATCTCTTTATTAAAAATATATTTAAACTAATCTGTTATGTTTCATTTTTTATATGTTAGTTGCCCAATTGTCATTGTTTTGATTAATTATTAAATATTTATTCTTCAAAAAAAAAAATAAGTTGCTATAAATTGCTCGTGGTTTACCAGGAAATTCAGCATTTCTTTTAGTTAGTGCAGTTGTTAAAATAATGCGATAAATCGCAAAATTAAGAGTTGCCGGAAAGCTTTTTACTGTTTGCTGACATCGAAGAAGAGTCAATAGTAGCCTAATTAGTTGCTCAATTTATTTTCATCAAATTTATATATGGTTTTATTTAATTTCATTATACAGAAAATGTTCTAGATCGAGATTTTTTCTAATAAAGAGGTTGTTAAACTGTTGCTCAGAACCGCGTTATTTACAAAAATATTTAAAGTTGCTCAAAATCATTTTAATAAGCTTAATTAAGTATGTTCCTTTGTTGCCTACAACACTAAGTGTTTGGTAACCAAATTAATTATTGTATCTAATTTTTAAGTAAATAAAGTAAAAAAAAAATACACCATTTACAAATTTTGTGTGTAATTATACACCTATCATAGAATATTTGATTCGCCTGCTCTAGACTACTGTAAACCCGCTGTACAACAAAACTGTTATAAAATCATTTTTAGTGCCACTCAACCCCAGATGCCACCACTCTCACAAAAAATGTCAGTAATATTCCAATTTCCAAATGAGCAATTTTTGCTGAATACATGTCTCGTCAATGCCGAATCAATTGCACACCAAGCGAGTTCGTAACAAAATTGAAAATAATTTGAACTTACATACAAAGTATAATCACAATGACTTAGCGAATTATTATGTTTTGCTGCGAATTTGTCAAGCCCGTCGTGTTGATAGCCAGATATTACTTTTACATCGAGGTGAGGTTATCAAGACGTTGGAGTTTGTGATTGAAACCAAACTTTCAACTTCTTGGTAACCTCACCTCGATTTAAATGTCTAGTTATCACCCACAATAACCCAAAATTTCATAAACATTTTTATCCTCGTTTATGTTTAATAAAATGTTGCTCAAAATAATCAAATTTACTTAAATGTTTTTTCTTTATCGAGGCAGGCGTCTAAAATTTATTTCTGTTCTAAAAATGCATCAGCTTTTTAGTTGCACCTACAATAAAAACAAGTTGCTCAAATACTAATTTTAACAGTATTTCATTCTTAATAGAGCAGTAGTCGAATTAACATGATGGATCACCGATTTTATAGTTTTTAATCATTTTTTTTACTATGTCCTGACGTCAATAGCATAACCCTACATTTATTTTAAACGGTTTAAAAATACATTCTTCTTTTGTATAACATTTTTTTGTTTACGGCTTGCTCAAATTTTAGCATTAACTACCGAATTCAATATCTCGAGTAATGGATAAATTTTAATAGCTGATTAAAGATCTTGAGATTTCTAACTTCTATTCAGATTGTTGAAAAGTTGCTCAAAATCTTTTTATTTCCACATATTGAGACTAATATTTTACATTTCAGCTGCTTAATTGGTTATTAGCTAGTATATGGTCTATTCCAATACATTTTTTGCTGAAGTTTCTTCTTGCCTCAAGTTATAGCACAATAGTTAAACAGTGGCTTGCAATTTATGTTGCTTCAGATAGCTCATTTTATTTTAATTTAATTAATTGATACAATAAGCGATTTATAATATGTGATTCATTTTTGTTTTAGAAAGTTGCTCAAAATCTGAAATGCCTTTTTTCTACAAATTGGATAGCTTAAAATAATTACAGCATAACACGCTTTTTTAAACGCATAGTTGCTCAAATTGTTAGCACTAATAGTTGGATAGCGACTTGCTCTCAAATTATCACTTTATGCATAGTTTTGTCTGATTTTAATTAATTGATATATTTAAAAAATTTCATTTATTGCTACAGTTTTATTTTAAAAAGTTGCTCAAAATCTTTAAATACTTACTACATCCTTTTATCTATTTTTTGTACCATCAATTTCTTGTATTGCTCAAAATCAATCAGTTTTGAATTTGTTCAAAGAGATCAGAATTCAGACGAGTTTAACTGAATCGCTCAAAATAAATATTAATTAATATAAGTTATCCAATAGATTATTTTTTTGTTAAACAAATTACGTGATATTTATCCCCGCCACAACAGTCATGCCGATTCGACTATTCGACATTTAAAATAATCGGCCAAGACCCATATGTCACCGAAGCGCAAAGTCTGCTGAAAACATTACTGCTGTGCGTGAGAGTGTACAAGAATACCCCAGGCAGTCAATTTATTGTTGCTTTCAAGAACTTGGCCTCTGCGACTTCAGCTTGGAAAATTTTGCGCCGTGGCTTGACCCAATCCACTTGGTCTATTTTTGATGAATGGATATGTGAACAAACAAAATTGTGGGATTTGTGGCGATTCCAATCCACACAAAATACAACAGCATCAAATAATGCATCTCGATAAAGTCATTGTAATTAATTCAAAACGAAACTGGCATTGGCCATAACCATTAACGGTGGGCGGCCTAAACTGGATGATTTAGATACCGACGAAATGTCGTTCGTCTCTACACGAGTGATTTGAGCACATGGTTGTCTCGCGTATCGAAAATTGCGCCTTCCGAATACGTGGCACCAAGAAAAGCCGCGGCGGATATTTGAACGACGTTATATTTCATACTTAATGCCATAAATTATTCTTTCAAGTAAAAATAAATTTGAGTGGATAACTCACACACAACTTGTTATACTTACGCTTAAAAAAAGAGCGTCATTATTTAAAGATCCTTTATAATGAACCTAATTTTGATAGTACCGACTAAAAGACTGTTTTAGGTCTCAATCGGTTTTTTTTGCATATTTGATAGTTGCTTAAAATGTTTGCACTATCTTTTCTTCGACGCAATTCTAAGTTTCGTTACTCGAAATTACTCACTGTTGCGTTTTTATTATTTTGAAATTTAAACTATTTTAAAATTAAAATATGACTTTGCTATATTTAATCATTTAATTTGCAGAATTTTACTATATTTAATCATATTTTGCTAGTTGCTCAAATTAGAACTACATATACTAATTGTTGTGGAACATGGACATTTAAAATATTGTTGCACAAAATTTTTTAATGTTCGTACGTTATGGTAGAAACACAGTGGATTTCTAATTCAGTTTCACGGCAATGATTGTAGCTCAATTATATAAGCTATGCAAGCTATAAACAAGTTAACTATTTGTAAGGGAGGTCGCTATTAAGTTTAAATAGAGATAAGACCAGGATTGAAAACCTCCAAGGTTGCTGAATTTAGCTTAATTTTACGTCTAGGTAAATTGCCTTTTTACCAACTTAATTAATTTTTGTATCTATTTAACACATTTGCTCAAAATAACGGAAAATTCATTGTGTAGACAAACTTTTATTAGTTGCTCAAAACGTTACTCATATTTGGTTTCTTCTTGGAAGTGTATCTTGAAATTTTATAGTTGCTCAATTTGTGTGTTAGTATTTCAACAAATCAACAAACGTGGTTCCCAACGTTTAATATTACATGTAAATTTAATAGTTGCTCAAAATAACATTATATATGATAGTTGCTCAAAAAGTTTGCACTAGCATGGTTGCTCAATTTTTTGTTCATTTTGTAATTGATAATTACATCTAATTTCATCAGTCTGGGTATATTTATGTAGTTGCTCAAATAACTAGCACCATGTAGTATTTAATCAAAATAATTTTTATATCAGTCTGTCGTGTTTGGTAAATATTAAAACGCATACACCATTTTGTGTGCATTTTTGGGAATTTTAAAATATTGTTGCTCAAAAATGTATATCTTTCATACAATTAAGAAACTTCCAATTATAATTCCAGCAAAGTATTATGTGGTAAAACAAAATTTAATTCTCTCATACTAAATATTGTTGTTTGGGTTCACGAACTACAATCTTTTAGTTTGCTCAAATTAGCTCAATTTTTAATCCATTTAGGGTTTGGCTAACTTTTTGTCAGTTGCTCAAATGTTACTCAGATTGCCTGTGAGTTGGTCGTAAAATTGTTGTGGTGGCTGATTTTGAGTGTTGAGTTATCTCCAGTAGTTAGGCATCTGCATGCAATCACACAACATCTCATGTGCTCGTCTCATTTTTGATTTACTTTTAAATGCGATTGTATATAAATGAGAAAATACTACACACAATGCTTATCCATATTTTCCCGTAGATTTTATTTTTTCTAAACAGAAAACAATTAAAAATACAACAATGACATGTCGATTGACATTTTTAGATAAGAAACATTCGTATACACAACAAAAATATATATAAAAAAAAGATTGAAGGTAGGAGAATTATATTCGTTTTATAATCATATATAATACATAAGATGCAATGTGATCATGTTCAAATCTATGTTTTAGGAGAGAGAGATCGTGTATTTATGTACAAATGTCAAATCACAACACAATGCATTCACCTTTTGAAAATTACGAGTATGTTTGTAATGAGAAATTTTTTGATTTGCATAAAGCGCGCGCAATGTGTACGCAAAAATATTGATGATCGTGATCTTCAAAAACAAAAAACTATTTTGTTTGTAAAAGCGGAAGCTTGTCCAAAAACTACTAATTAGCATTTTTTGTATCCACTGTATATGAAGATGTATTCAAGGCGATGAATAGATAATTATTATAATCGATTGTATATACACACAAAATTAAGTGATTCGATTGGTTTGATCGTTAAAAAATTATGTATGATCTTTTAAATACGAAGATGAAGAAGAAGAAGAAGACGAATTTTTTTAATTCAATTATCTTGTATCGAATTTATATTATTTTATTTACATAACGTGATTCATCAACATATATTTTATAGTATCGAGCCGTCGGTTGGAACAGGTAGTTTAGTGTTTGAAAATTTCAAAATATTCGATGCTTTTCACTTTTTACCAATTTTATATTAATGTGCGAGTACTGCATGCATTACGACTTTTATTGCATTTTATCATAATGCATGCATACACGCATTCATACTCGCCTGGCTGTGTAATAATAAAATTCTTGCTCTATAAATGTTTAAAATTACTTTTGCTTTATTTACCACAAAACTATATAATATTTAATAATAGTGTTACAAAAAAAAAGTACAACAAAAAGTTATATAATTATGTAATTATTGTGATTTTTATAATTATTGTTTATAAAATATGCTTATGTTGCATAAATAACCAGAGGTGGTAAACTTTACGTAAACATAATATAATTGGTTTTCGATTTCAATCATTTCAAAATTTTAAGCAGAAATGCATTCATTAATATTTGTATATTATTTCGTGTAAAGGCTAAATCACTTAACATCTAATTTTATAAATTTGTGGTCCATTATTATTCGTTTTTTAAGAGTACTTGCCGAATGGCCCCGACGTTGCACGGGAGAAATTATAAATTGAATGCTGGAAACTTTAAATCAGCTCTGAGGTCAATCACTGCATTTCAGCTGTGTCTCATGCTGTTCACTTGTTTGATTTTGTCTAGAAGAATACGTTCTTTTCGACGGATCAATTCAAAATGCAATTCGTTTCGTGCAATATTTTAGAGTTATTAGTCTACTTTTTTGTTCACTGAAGCGGTTGGGAATGGCAATTTCAGACTGTTTTGGGAAACCATTGTGGAAGCACCTAGACTCAAGGCGCCGACACGCTGTCTATCAAGGGGCGTCGCTTGATAGATTCGAGCATGCCGTGAAAGCATTTTACAAAAAATAAATTTTTGAAAAAATTTGTTCCGGGCCCTAGATTTCGGGATACAACCCCTTCAAAAATATCGTAATATTGATTCTAAAGATGCAACTTATCAATGATAAAAATTTAATAACGATCGGTTGGGTGACTGAAACGCCGCTTCGGAACAAACAGATATTTTTGGGAATAAAATTTATGAGAACATCTCGACTCAAGGGCCGACCCCTTGATCAATATTACGAAAACCTGTTAATTTTGATATAAAATACCTATGAAAAATTAGAATCCGATTGAATGAATTTTGTGGAAACATAAGGAGGGGACGGACTCCTCAGATCCGAGCATGCCACTAATTTATTATAACCCTGCTTTCTAACTCATTTTTGTATAAAAATTAAAAAAAAAAATTAGGAGTAATTTGTGCCGTGGTTCGTAAATCTCAAAGTTCACCCCTGGTTGTACCAACTCCGAAACGTGCACGGGCGTAGTCTCAGCAACTCACCAAAGTTTCACGGCAATCGGAAGAATGGTGTAGGTATGCATACGAAACACTCATAGAAACATTCACTTTGATGTAGAAGATTTAAGCTTTCTGTAAACCCTTCTGGAGCATAAGGAGCGTTTATAGAAGAAGATTGTTAATTGAATATATAAGTTTGAAGCTGAACTTTTAAGCATGCGGTAATTCCGAACTGATAAGGTTGTTAAGAGCAGTTTTAGTGTGCCAAAATTTTCGAAATGTACAAAAATAAATAAATTTAATATTTATGGGTTGGTACCCCTGCGTCAAAATTTGATGCGAAATGTGAAAAGTTATGATTTGTTTATAAAAAAGAGTGTGTTGGTTGGTTGGTTTCACTCTCTTATGCTCTCAGCAAATGTGTCCGGATAAATTTGTGGCAGGTTAACACAAAGCCGCCTTAAAATATTATCATTTTTAGTCATGTTGACTTTTTAAATGGTTATGAGCTTTTAAACATTTAAATTCTAATTTATTTATATTTTTAAAACGTAAAACTAAATATGGCACTACATAAAGCTTTAAGAAATAAAACAATTTATGTTTCATTGTTAGAGCTTTTATAAAAACAAGATTTAATTTTACGTTACATTCCGTGTCCTTGAAAGCATTTATAATAAAAAGCTAAGTAATCAGGACAGAGTTGTTTAACTAAATATTTGGAAGCTGCATTTTTCATTTTATAAAATTTTATTGTTCCCTCCAAAAAATTTCATGATATTACAAAAGCTCAGCGCGGAGATATAACTGTGCCCTCGATTAAGGAAATGTACGGAATATGTTAGTGTTTCCATATTTAAAAAAAATCAGAAGTTCAGTTTTTCGTAAGTGTGGAAGCTGTTGTGAGCTTTTACTATTTAGATACTAATTTTAATACTTTTTGAATCATATTTCAGTAAAATTTTATGATTCCGTAAATGCAATTTAACTTCTATGGTTTTGATAGAGCTTTTAATGATAAAGTAGGTATTTTGTGGATTAAAAACTCGTTATAGAATGAAAACGAAATTTCTGTGTAAATAAGAACTTTAATCTAAGGTAAGTTTAATTTAAAAATTTTAATAATAACTGAGCTTTTGCAAAATAAATCAAGTAGTATTAACAGCATAGAAAACTTAAAAAAATAAAAGAATTTATGTGTAATTGTTAGAGCTTTTAGAGCTTTTAGAATAAAATGTTTATTGTACGAGCTTAAAAGTATTTAAAATAAAAGTATTTAAAATAAAAAGAACTGACAGTAATCAGCACAGAGCTGGTTAACAAAATATTTAGAAGCATAATTTTTCGTTCTGTACAATTTCGAGTCGTACTTGTCGTCGATTAAGAAACTTCACGGAAATATGTTAGTAGTTCCGTTTTTCGTAAGAGAGAAAGCTGTTGTGAGCTTTTACTATTTAGATAATAATTTTAATAGTTTTTGAATCATACATTAACATTTACTGTTTTAGTAGAAATTTTAAAGATAAACTAAGTATTTTGTGGTTTAGGAAGTCGTTATAGAATCAAAGAACAAGATTTTTTGTAAATAAAAAGTTTAGTTTAAGCTTAAACTATTTAGAATGATTATGAGCTTTTAAAAAATATAATAAACAGTTCTTTAGAAAATAAATCAATTTGTGATAGTATAGAAAGCTTTAGGAAACAAAACAATTTATAATTGTTTGTTAGAGCTTTTGTACACAGCAAATTTCATTTTTCATATGTTAAAACTGTTGTCGTTAAATGCTTGAAAATATTTAAACTAAAATCCCTTTCAGTAATCCAGAGAAAGCTGAGACTTGATCACAACAGAGATAGCCTTAGGAAATAAAGCAGTTTTTAGTTGTTTTTTTTGTTAGAGCTTTTAAGCACAACGAACCCGTTAAAATCGGTGTTGCTGAAATTTTGTGATATTAGAACATTAAAACTTCTTCAATAATCTGAGGAAGACTTACAAAAGAAATATTGTTAAGCAAATTTAGGTTATTTGACAATCTACTTAGCTATCGTTTTATAAGCATCTGTAGCATCTACTAAAAACATTTACTTTTGGAATTGTCATGAGCTTTTCAAACAATTTATACTGAATATTCAATTATAGTTAGTTAATGAAACTTGTTATGTGAGTGTTGACTGCTTCTGGAAATGAAACATTTTATAGGTTTTTATTTGAGCTTTTAAGCACAATAGAGCACGTTTTATGCAAAGTATATTTCTACGTTAAAATCGATGTTGTTGCAAATTTGAATGTATTTGAACTCAAAATCATCTTTAGTAATTCGGATAAAGATTACAAAAGAACTACGTGGAACCTGAATTTTGGTTATCGAACAATCTCTGAATATGGAATTTCGAAATTTAGCTAGTGTTTGATAAACTTCTGTTGTAACCCGCTAAAATCGTTTACTTTTGCAATGATTATCAGCTCGTTAAAACTTAAACACTAAGTATTGATATTTATGATATTAAACAATTTATATTTTAATGTTTTATGCAAAGTACAACCCCACGTTAAAATCGCTGTCATTGAAAATTTGAACTTAAAATGAAGTAGTCAAAAGAAATATTCATGGATCGCAAATCTCGAACTTAACGTGTGTTCTTTATACATTTGTCTCAACTTGCTAGAAGCTTTTACTTTCCAAGAACTTTTCGAACTTTAAAATATATTCATTCTAAATGTTTAAAAGAACTTTATTGGCACATTAGCTTAAATTTTGGAAAGCTTCGATTATCTAGGTTTCGCTGGCAAACCCCTAATTTTCTTACTGTAAAGTGTATGGAATTATGAAAATTTTTTGTTCGAAATGTTTAAGTAGTGAAACTTGGAGGATTAAGTACTGAAAAATGTCGATGAGAAATATTTCTAAATTCTATAAAAATTTAAAAAATTAATCTATTATATTTCAAACATCCTTCAAAATTTTAAAAGCTTTCAAAATCTCTGAGAGTTAAAAAATTTTCTATTACTAAAAAATTTTACTTGTGTGTAGTAATAATAGCCGATGTACAATCTGTTAACCTTCGGATAAAAGTGGTAAAGCAATAGAATAATTTAATATTAAACTTACAAAAATTGTATATTTTAAAAAAAATTAAAATCTGAGCTTTTGTCAACCACTAATTTTCTAAATATGATCATATTTCTATTTTCAATAATTTTTCATTTTTCAAAAATGGTTTTGAGGTTTTAAAATTTTGATATTAAGCATGCAACATTTTTTCTAATATAAATTTTAATTTTATAAATCAGAAAGCTTTGAAAATCCGATTTGAATCCGATGGCTTTGAAAGTTGTTAAAGTTAATTGCGAAGATTAAAGCTGCTAGAAGCTTAGTTTTTATTTTATTAGGATTTGTCAAAATCAACTCACTTTTCATGCGTAGTAATGTGTCAAAGAATTTAAACATGTTGATCATTTCTAAATATTATGACTCATTAAATAAAAGAATTTCAAAATTTAAACTTCCACTCAACATTTTTACGAATAAGTAAGATATTTCTACTCATAGTTAGTTTTAAAATATTTCTTTTTGAAAAATTGAAAAATTATTAAGTGAAATTGTTTATTTACGAATGCAGTGGCTGGTTGCGAAAACCTTGAGATTTCTGTAAATTGATACAAAAAAATAAAGTTGTCATTAATGTACTTCGTTATTTCACTCAAATATGGCGACAGTTAAATATTTTTACTGAATATTTTATTGTTTTTGGGCCATGGTGTATGTTTTAATATTTTGGCATAAACTTCGCATATAAAATCGCAAAAACTATCAGATGTCGGCTTATTTGAATAAAACAACAAAACGCGGGGCACCCGCGCAATATTAACGAAAAATATAACGACAAATCGATTTCACTCATATTTTTTGTTATTTCACTCAAACATAGCGACATTTGATAATTTTTCATCCTCAAGTGTAGATTTTGTTTTTTGACAGGAACTTTAATTTTTTGAGTGTTTTAGGAATTTAGTTATAAGTAGGTTCCTAAATTTCTAAAACCACTGCTACTTGTGGCCGCAAACATTACATAGTAACTAACAAAATATATCATTGTTAATGTTACACTGTTAACCTATTATTTTTATAAAACAATTGGGTAAGGTATCTTGAAAAATATATTTTGAAGCGTTAATCAGATTGCTCTAAAATGTCATCAACTAGATTGATTAGTCAGTTCCAAGTGAGGAGAGTTAAATTTCCTAAATATGCAATATTCTTAACATTCACCCGAATACCCAATTTTTTATGTTTGCCGATTTCATCTGTTTCAGTAATTTATAATTGGAATAATGCCATGAGGGTTAGTTACAGGAATTGTTTTAAGATGTCTTCAAAAGGATAAATAGCCTTGTATCCACGATCTTCCAAATCTTCAATTTTTAATTTATTTTGTAGTGCAACTCGATTTCACTCGTTTGAGTAGTTTATATTTCAACTGCTACCATGAGGATCCTAGAGATTATTTTAAGATGTCACAACGAGAGTACAATATCTTTTAGGGGTAATCCAGCCTATTGGGCGATATTTTAAAAAAAATACAGACTCCTTAAACAGGTGGAATCCGCTTGCTTTACAAATTTAATTAAAAATTGAAAAGGTAACTGGGGCATGACATGTAGGTATTTTATTTCTCAGTATATAGGGCTCCTGAAGGCTCTTGCCGATGTCTTACAATAAGAAAATTGATCTAAAAATTTAAATTTCGACCCGCTGTACCGTGGCTTTTGCATCTTCTTAGAACTCTCCATATGACCTTTATGATATTAGTCGTCGATTTCTTTAAAATTATTTTTCTTGAAATTAATAAATCTAGCAAAAAAAGCCAATGGAAACTAATCGAACCCTATCCACCTCATGAGGGTGGGCAGCGATCAATTTTAAATTTTTAAATGGAGGCCCCGTTTTCTGTAAAAATTTCGTGTTCTAGTAAAAATCAAAAATACTTTGCCCTCGTTTGAATTAGGCTTAAAGTGTGTATCGTTAGCGAGTGGACGTCAGTTTTGTTTCATCGGACAGAAATCGAATGTTTTTCAGAATTTTGCAAAAGTCAGATGCTTTGCGATTAAAGCGACATTTTATTGCTTGTGAGACACAGGGTAAATTTTTTTACAAAATTTATTGTGTCAGAAAGTGTATTCTGATTGTACTGAATGTTCAATTTGTGAGTGTTTAAATGTTTGGCTATTTTGCCATGAACTTATCTCTGTCTTTAACGAATATTTTTTAAACGAACAACGTTTATTTTTAGACTTTTCAAAATTTTGGAAATATTAAAAATGTCCTCGAATTTTATATAAAAGGACGTTCTGGTGGCTTCTTTCGAATAATGCGAATTTCAGACAAAATAACTAAACTGATATAAGCCGTAGGTATCTAATTCTTTGTTTTCTCTCAATCACTAGAGTACTCTTGAGTAACCCGAAGAAAACTTCACTATCGAAAAAATCAATTACTTTATAACGAGCCTCGCGCAATTTAAAATAATTTGTTTGATCGAAATGTCCCTAAAAGCTTTTGTAATGTGTTTAAGAAGAACTTTTGAAGCCAATTATAGTGATAGACACTTCAAAATCTCAATCACTAGAGTACTCTTGAGTAACCCGAAGAAAACTTCACTATCGAAAAAATCAATTACTTTATAACGAGCCTCGCGCAATTTAAAATAATTTGTTTGATCGAAATGTCCCTAAAAGCTTTTGTAATGTGTTTAAGAAGAACTTTTGAAGCCAATTATAGTGATAGACACTTCAAAATTTAAGAATTATTTTTATTTGACTCTTAATTAAATTTTTCTGAAAAAGCTTAAAAGCTTCGAAATTTATTTTGTGAAAATACGTATAACAAAGTTTATTTTGGAGTTATGGATCGTATATTTTATAAAAGCTTTTTGTTTATTTCACTGCAGAAGATTTAGCCTTCTAATGCTTTAGAGAATTTAGGAGATTTTCTACTGTCAAAAAAGTATAAGAGAAATTCAATCATTTCACTTCGACGGCAATAGAAAGCTCACCTAGAACATGTAGTTTTTGCGATACTCGTAACATTTAATTGCAAATTTTTTTATTTTAACTTCAAATTTTTAAAAGTTTAACAAATATAGAAGCGTTTAAGGATTGTTATAATATTAAGCGATCTAGATTAGGACAACTGTTGCTGTCCTTCGTTGTGGTATTTTAAATCTAAGGCAAATTTTATAATGAAATACTATTTATAATGTAAGCTTTATATGGATTTTGAAAATTTTTGTTTAACAATTTTCAATATTTTAACAATTTTGTATTTTTGGTGATCTTTGTCATTTAAAAGAGGGATCAAAAACGTAATTAAATAAAATAAAATTTAATTTAAAGCTTAAATCAATATTTTCTGGCTTTCGGGCTCTGATTTCTTTTAAATTGATTTGAACATTTTTATAAATAAGTTACTAACGCTTCGAGCTTCCAAGCATTCTGAATTATATGTTTCGGTGATGTTCAAAATTTTAAACTTAATAAGAATAGTAGGCAGTGTTTTAAAAAATGTTTAATGCAATTTCAGAAAAATAGAGGCAAGCGCTCCTGTCCGAATAGAGTTATTGAAAAGTTTATAATGAAAAGCTCAGAAATTTTTCATACAATTCGAATAACGAAAACCTTTAATAATATTTTAGTTCGTTTAATTATTTTTGAAATTTGGCCACAGCTTTTGCACATATAACGATGCAAATATTTTTTGGAAAAGCTTCTTAGAATTGTAAACACTTGTTTCGAAGCTTTTGAAATGTGATTAAAAAACTTTTGAGCCAGTTAGTTTGATAGACACTTCAAACTTAAAGAGTTATTTTTAATTGACTCTAAATTAAATTATGAGGTTCCTAATTTTTAGAAAATATTTATTAGATATTTCAAAAAATTTTCTGAAAAAGCTTAAAAGCTTCGAAATTTATTTTGTGCAAATACGTATAACATAGTTTAGTTTGGAGTTATGGATCGTATATTTTATAAAAGTGTTTGTTAGATTTCACGTCGACGGTTATAGAAAGCTCACCTAGAACATGTCACTTTTACGAGTTTCCTCGTAACATTTAATTGCCAAATTTTTTGTTTTAATTTGAAATTTTTAAAAGTTTATTAATATATTTGTTAAACTTTTAAAAATTTCAGCGTTTAAGAATTGTTATAATATTAAGCGATCTAGACTAGGGGCAACGGTTGCTGACCTTCGTTGTGGGATTTTAAATCTAATGCTAATTTTATAATGAAATACTATTTATATTGGAAGCTTTATGATGATATTTATAATTTAAAGGGGGATCGAAAACGACGACAGAGCTTTGGGGGTTTGTTAAAAATTATTTATATTGCTAGCAATATTTTTTTAAGTAGGAATAAAATAAATTTAATTTAAAGCTTAAATTAATATTTTCTGTCTTACGGGCTCTGGTTTCTTTTAAATTGAATTAATTTTTTTAAATAAGTTACTAACGCCAGTTCGAGCTTACAAGTATTCTGAATTTTAAGTTACGGTAAAGTTCAAAACTTTGAACTTACTAAAAACAGTAGGCAGTGTTTAAAAAATGTTTAATGCAATTTCAAAAAATTGAGGCAAACACTCCTGTCAGAATAGAGTTATTGAAAGGTTTATAATGAAAAGCTCACGAAAAGCTTTAATAATATTTTAGTTTGTTTAATTGTTTCTGAAATTTGGCCGATACAAATGTGTCTTGGAAAAGCTTCTTAGAATTGTAAACACTTGGTTGTGTGAGAATATCAATATTTGTCTAATTCAAACGTTCCTAAGTGGCAACCGAAATTAAATGCTTATTGTTTTGTGGTGATTTAATAGTTGATATATAGTTCGAGACAGCCCTCTTTAAATGTATTTCACAAAATTGAACCCCGAAAGAAACATCCAATTTTTCTCAATAAATCACAACAGTCATGCACATTGCGCGTGTGGTGTACACCAATCATTATATACAAAAAACCAATTATATTTAACACCTCAAACCTTTCTCCCGTATAACATAGAACACTATATAATACAGATCGCAAATCTAAGATACAAAAAAAAGTGTAACAAATTAAGTCCCGATTCGCAACAAATAATAATTCAAAAAAATTACATAAAGTAGTTATTTGGTTACTTACAAAGAAGTTGCAAAATTCGCGTACCTCTCTCTACTTTATACAGCTATACAGCATTAAAGTAATTTATGAGATAATTTTCAATCTCAAATAGATTGGCTACAATTTTTTATTCCTTTCAAAGATAACACTTTAGCTCGGGTACAGTGTATAAATACACATAAAACTAAATTTTTTCGTTGTGGCGCGCACATTTACAATACGCGATCATTTTTCCTTGGGTTACGATCGATAATTTAAAGCAAAACATTTTTTTTATTTTATTTAATGCTGTTTTGTGATAAAAATTTTGAAAATGATCGACAAAAATTTACCCAATGGGGATTCTTTACATATTTTGTATATTATGTTCGACGTATTGTTGCTGTGTTTAACTATTTTGGAACAACAGCAGATCGCAGAGCATAATATATAAACGATCGTTTAGGTTCGATGACCGATCGCAAATTTTTTTTTTCGCTTTCATTCAAAAAATATTAATACAAAAAAAAAATCTTTTGTTTTATATATTTAAATATAATAATAATGCAAAAGCCCGCGGGCCCTAATGTGATGTATGGACGTTCGATCTTAATTTTTATTAACAATTTTAACTTAATAACAATAATAATGTTAAAAGCAACTGTTATTGCAGAATGTACAAAATTATACACCCTTTAGTGCAAAAATGTATCGTCGCCGTCGTCTCGATCGATCGGCGTACACACAAATATTTTGGCTACAGGAAATTTGTACACAGGGCGCGATCTTATTGTTTTCAGTCTGATGGTTAACATTTAGCGAGAGCTAAAAATGCATAAATAAAATCAAATCTATATCTAATCTTATTTCCTGTACCTAAAACGTCATTCTGACGAGAATGACAGCTGTATATACGCCATTTTATTTCGACTGCATAAAAGCAACATATAAAATTTATACAATAAAACATTTTTATTTTATTTTTTAATTCAGATAAAATCATCGAATTTGCCATATGTTTTTCCAGTCGCGTACATACACAATACATAAATCGACAGACAGACATGAAATAAAAAAAAAATTAAAATGCCCAACCATTTTACATTACATAAATGTGTCTTGTCATGATCGCGCGTATTTACGTATATATACATATGTATTCCGACGGTGCGAGACATCATCAAGTAACCAACCAACCGAAATGCATATAACACAAAACGTATATAAGATATAATTAACCCGTACGCAACATGCACACACCCATTTCGGAAGCTAATTTTAACCCCTCGATTTATAATATAATTCAATGTACCATATAAGGGAAGCATATTTCAACTGTCATTTGTATTCCTCAAGCAGAGATATGACGCGATCTCATAATTGAATTTTAGTTTTAATCCGTTAAATGTACAAAATCTGAAATCGGATTTATGCAGGGAACCCTTATACATATTTTATGTTAGATAGGTTTATCTTTATCACAATCAACCAATCTTTTCCTATTTTTTGATTGTTTGGTACTAAACTACCCTCAAATCGGATTATTTACCGGGGAATTAAATTTTCGATTATTTTCTTGTTTGTTTTTTTAAAAAAAAATTTGTGGGTTAGTTTTATCTATGGGAAACACATAATGATGCAGATGATTTAAACTGGGTACGGTCAAACACAAACAGTGCCTCTATACAAGTCGGCTTGGAACACAATTCAAAATTTTAGAAAATTCTAGACGAAAATCTTTCATCGCGTTTGACATTTCGTTACAACTTTTAAAATACTTTCTGTTAAGCGATTTAGTCTGAGAGCTTTTCCAAAAATTTCTTACTGAGTTAATTTAATTTTTGCACAAACTGCACCTAATTAAAAATGTAAGGTGACAGTAAGCTTTCTATCACATCACATAACACACAAAATGTTATTTTTGACACTACAACTTTATGAAAGCTTTTCAATAAAACGTAAGACTGGAATCTTTTAACGATTGCCATTTTGCTACAAAAATCAAGAGAAATATAATTTTCAGCACCTTCAATTAAACGATTTTATCTGGAAGCTTTTCAAAATATTTCACCAAATTATCAAAAACCTAATTTGTAAAACTTTCTTGTTTTAAAAGGTTTGCTTTTTGCGCATCAAATGGGTATTAGAACTTTTGAAGCGTAAATTCAGATGTAGGATGGTTAATTAATTTACATTTGGCTAAAGCTCAAATTTTTTAAAAATGTATACGATCTATACGTTCTGTTAAAATTTAAGTAAAAATTATTTAAATTTTGGTTTAATGGTTAGTAAGCTCAATAAGAAACTAAACACCAGCTTTTTCTCTAAAATCTTACCAGACTAACCCGTAAAGCTGTTTACGAGCTAAAGGTAGAACTTTTCAACATTTAGTTAAGTTGTATTAGGTGTGTAAAGCACATGTAAAATTAAAAAGCTTTCATTTCTAAAGAAGTCTTCAACGATATTCTTGTTGGAAAAATGGTATCTAACCAAATTTATATTAAAGCTTAGTAACACCCATATTTAATACAACCCATGTGTAGAAGGAAGATTCGTATGAAACTTACTATCGATGAAATAAAAATGGTGGAATGTAATTGGCTAACACCCGACTTAAATTTACGACAAATGTACATAGATATCGAATTCTCCACACTTAATTTCTGAATTTTTAATAAAAATTGTCTTAAACAGAAATCGTATAAACAGAGATCGTTAGTGCCGCTTAAATGGCAGAAAACCAACAAGGTCAACCCTTGTTGAAATTTTAATCTTCATTGCAATAATTGAAAAAGCTCCTATAGAATATGCCACTTCTGATACACAGATAACCTCCACATTTCGCATAGATTTTCCAATTTATGAGAAATTTTATTCCGAATAGTGAATCCGCCTGGTCAATAAATTTTTTAGTCGTTTCCGGTAAAATTTAAAATATGACCTGAACTAATTTTGTTTAAAATTTAATTTATTTGGGATCTCTCAATTTATCGAAATGCTCAAGTAAGAAGTTTCATCTCGACCACATCAATCGGTATGGGACCACATCAATCGGTATAGGGTCGACTTTTTGTTAAAAACCAGTTTTTTGTAAGTTAAGCTTTTGCTAGCTTTTGATAAAAAAAATTTAAGATCTTAAGTTCCACTTCTAGTAGATTAAAAATTAAGTTTCTTCCCAACACGATTTTCGGAACAATTGTTTCGCTGAATGCGCTAACAATCCAAATTAATTTTAGTTGCAATTTATTGGCTTTGATAAACGAACGTCTTCACGTCATAAATTTATCTCATAAACTTAATACCAAGAAGCTTTTTCATTGTAAACTGAAAAATTAAAAAACTAGACTACGTAGTAATTTTCAAATTATTAAAAGCTCATCTTGTTAAAGCTTTAATGTACCTATATACTAAATTAACTTCCGAAAAATGTAAAGCTTTTATTTGGAAAAAAATTCCATTGTTTTGACAATTTACGGTTTGAACGGACAAATTTGTTTCTCAAATTTGAATAAGCTTTTAGTATAAGCTTTCGGTTTATTAGTTTTTGGCGCTTATAAATTTTACCATACTTTGATTTAATAGTTTAAGGTTTGTTCGAAAATGTCTTTCTAACCTCTGAGTTTTAATGTGGGTTTATGGGAGCTTTTAGTTTGAATGTTTGAAATTGTGTCAATAACCCAGAAATTTAATTAGATTTTGTTAACGACCTTTAGCAAAAACAAATTTTAAAATTGACCAAAAAACTTTTCAACTTTTAAAAGCTCCATGCTAATTTTTATTAAAACTTTGTTAAATATGAACATATCAACTTTAATCTCGAGGCGCAGTAAAATATAATTGATTTAATATGGTTCTGACTTTGATAGGCTATTTCGACAGTTTCATCAATTTCAATCCATTTTTGGCCCAATTAACTTAAAAAACTTTTATCGACACTTTCGATTGCTTAGGATTAGATTAAACTACGTATGACTCAAAATTCGGACCGACTTCAGAAGAAGAATTCGTATACGTGTCAGATTTAGCCCATATGCAAAGTTTTCAATAAAGATCAAAATATTACTGTAAAGTTTGCTACACTTTCGAATCAAAAGTTCAAAAATTATGAAAACATTTATTTTTAGTGCATCCTGAACTTAATTCATAGAGCTTGTCTGACTTTTATGTATAATCAAATCTGATTATACATAAAAGCCGAGCTTTCCAGTGAAAATATATTTTTCATTCTTTTTTTCATCGTAAACCGCTTTAAACTCGGCCAGCTTAGTAACACTGTTTCCTTGATAATTTATCCAACCAAAGTGTACGTATGTCGTACTTATTGGTCATTTTTTTAAATATTGCCCCAATATCGGTCCGATCTCAAATTAATGTTAAACTTAATACAACGAAGCTTTTATATTATGAACTAGCTTTTATAAGCTCATCTTGTTTTAGCTTTGTATATATATATATATATATATATATATATATATATATATATATATATATATATATATATATATATATATATATATATATATATATATATATAAATATATATATATACATATATATTTATATATATATATATATATATATATATATATATATATATATATATATATATATATATATATTTATATATAAATATATATATATATATATATATATATATATATATATATATATATATATATATATATATATAAATATATATATATCTAAATATATATATATATATATATATATATATATATATATATATATATATATATATACATATATATATATATATATATATATATATATATATATATATATATATATATATATATATATATATATATATATATATCCCTTCAATAACTGGTTCTCAAATTGTATATGTTTTTAATAAGAGCTTTCGGTTAATTAGTTTATGGTGTTTAAAGCTCTAATTCTTGTAGAGTTTAACAGACTTTGATTTATTTAATAGTTTAAGGTTTGTCCTAATATGACTTTTACCCTTTGATTTTTAAAGTGTAATCAGGGAGCTTTTACTTTGAATATTTGAAATTTTGTGAATATTCCACAAATATAATTAGATTTTGTCAAGGAAAATTTAAAAAAATTAAATAGAAGCTAATAGAGCTTTTAATTTGCAACTTATATAGCAAAACTTTTCAAGAGCTTAAAAGCTCCTTGTTAATTTTTAATAAAATTTTGTGAAATATCATAAACATAACGATTATACCATTTGGAACTGAGCATATCAACTTTAATCTGATGTCTGGAAGAATTTTTTTATTACGTTTTAGCTTTAGCACAGAAGCAAAACTTCCAATTAAGAACAAACTGTGAATGTAAACATTGCTCTACTTTCGACTCAAACGCTCAACAAATTTCATAAAATTTCGATTTTATTGCATCCTAAACTTAAACTGTATAAGTCTGTGTATACAATAAAGTCAGGCGAGCTTTCATTTTTTACCTATTTTCAACATTACACTCTGGATGAGGTAAGATGAGCCTTTTATGATTATCGTTTTAGAAGATTCTAAGGAAGTTTTAGTAGTAATATTTATCATACTTCTACTGGTCTAAACGATAAAGCTATAAAACAGATAAATTATTTATAAAATCTGCACTTTCAAGCTTTGTGCAATTTGGGATGACTAAAATAGACAAAGCTTTCAACATTGACCTCTTTAATTACAGCACGGACGACAAATTGTCGATTGTAACTCACGAAATTTAATTTTAAAGTGGTTTAAGGCTTTCCGAGAACTCTTTCCGAGAACCAGGATTAAGAGCTTTTCAGTGCGGATCTTAATGATCACTTTCATATTATGCGATCGCGTTATTTTGATGAAATTCATTTCAGTTTAGCCTTGTTTCGAAATAGTTTCGACATTTTATGCTTGCGATTGGTTAAATATACAAATTGTATTTTAATAATCAAGCATTAACTAAATTTTTTTGATATCATTCGTGATCATTATCAAAGTACTTAAAATAAAGTTCCTCTTCCTTCCTTTATACAAAAAAAAAAACCGTTTTTAATTATTACAATTTAACATTTTTATTTTTGTGAATCAATTTAATGATCATAAATTTAATTACAGAATTTTTTTTTATATTTCGTTATTATAAATTATGATTTTCATTTCACCTGTAATACAACATATATATGTACGATCATTTGATCGTTGTTGTAAATATATTTCAAATTCACCTGCCTATCATTTATATTATTATATTGTGCCGCTTTTGTATTATGTATGTATAATATATAATCCCTGTGTCTGGATCGTAAATTGTCATTCTCGATCGTGTCGTCATCTTAAGACATTTGCATTTTATTTTTTAATTGTTTAATTAGCGTGGAAATGAAATACCCCGGAAGTGACTTCCATATGTGACATTTCTTATTTTTTATTTTTATTTTGATCGATTGCTCGAAATTGGCACGTTATGCTGGGTGTCCCTCAACATAAAATACCTTATACAAAATTTGTCATATTTTAGTGTATTTTATATAGATCGCGATCGCACGTTTGATGTCCGATAAAAAAATTATTCATAAATTTAAATAAGGGAATCGTATATATGCGTTCGGTTTAAAATATTTTTTTTTTATTTTTTATTATTTTTAAAATCGTTATTTGTCATTTTTTTGTATGAACATTTATCCGAGAATGGATAAACGATCGCGAATATATATACGTACACAAAAAAAATTATAATATTTTTGTATATTATACAACCGATCCCGCGCGCAGAGCGCATTTTTACATCGCGATCGGCTATTGTTGTATGTATATATTATGCGATGAGCACAAAAAAAAATGATCGATGAATTATTGATCATCTGTATATATATGTGATCGCAATCTCTTATATACATCTAATTTCCATATATTTTGACTTTCTATGAGTGCCATGTTGTCTACTTAGAATTATATTTATATAAAATGTGGGATCTTGAAATATATTTATAAATGTGTAAAGATCATGTCCGAATATACGTAATATCGAAAAAAAAATATTTTTTATTTTTTATGTGATGATCATTATAACTTGAATATGTATAAAATAAAAAAAAATTGCGATCGATCGAAAAATGATGATCGGTTTGAGGCAAAATTGAACATAATAATTTGAGATATTTTTTCCAGCTTTATTTATGGATTTTATATAGTTGCAATTATTATTATTAAAAGGATATATATTCTTATTATTATTATTATGATTACTACAATTATTTGTATCTGCGCAACAAAATTATATTTTTGAGTTGCACACAAAATTATGTTCCCGCTTCTCCGTATTATACCGTATAAAAGTGGTTGATCTTTACCAACTTACTGAGGTAGTTAGATTACCGCGTATTTAGATTTATATCGACAGATTGCTATATTTTTCAATTTATATATATTTTTGGCGGTACAAATTTACACGTTTCGACTAAGCAGTTGAATAATTTTGCACAATTGCATAACTCGTACTCCGACAGCCTTTACTAGTGTCTAAGTAAGCACGTAATGATGCACATGTTGTCCGAAACTGAGCGAGTCCAATGATTCTGGTAAGGCTACTACTTCATGGAGTTTCAAGATTAACGATGTTTTTGGATAGAGTGATTTCAGCTGAATTGTTGATTACGAGGTTTAGGACAAACTTCATTCGCCTAAATAAAGTAATGAAGTTTTTAGTAAAAATTGTACTATAGCTTTACAATTATTATCAATGGATTGGTCAAAATATATCTTGACTAAGCAAACATTTAGGCGAAATTATTATCTATAAAGGTAATAAAAATATTAAAATAAAATTTTCATAATAGCAATTATTTTTTAATAACAAAATACGTTAACGCGTTAAAAAAATTGGGAAAATGCTATAATTCACCGTCAAAATGATTGAAATGTGAACAATTTGGAAGTTCAGGGATTTACTATTAACATTTTGCCTGTGATCTCTCTTCTGAAATTTATTTTATTTTTGGTATTGGGTTTTACATTATTGGGCTTGTTTCATCTTCCTATCTAGGTTCCGTGATATCCAGATATGGCAAAGTGCGATAGTAGACCGACAAAATCAGGGGATTTACTATTAAAATTTCATCTGTGATCTCTCTTGTGAAATTTATTTTATTTTTGGTATTGAGTTTTACATTTACTGAGCGAGTTTTATTCTGCTATCTAGGTTCCGTGATACCCTGATATGGCAAGGTGGGACAATACTCCGACAAAATGAGTAAAATGCGAATAATTTGGAAAATCAGGGATTTACTATGAAAAATCTTACCTGTGATCTCTCGTTTGAAATTTATTTTACTTTTGGTATTGAGCTTTACATTTACTTTGCCAGCTTCATCTTCGAATCCAGGTTCCGTGACATCCAGATATGGCAAAACTCGATAATAGACCGAAAAAATGATTGAAATGCGAAGAATTTGGAAGTTCAGGGATTTACTAATAACATTTTGCCTGTGATCTCTCTTCTGAAATTTATTTTATTTTTGGTATTGAGTTTTACATTTATTGGGCTTATTTTATGCTGTTATCCAGGTTCCGTGATATCCAGATACGGTAAAATGCGATAGTAGACCGACAAAATGATAGAAATGCGAGGAATTTGGAAGTTCAGGAATTTACTGTGAAAAATCTTGCCTGTGATCTTTCTGCTAAAATTTATTTTACTTTTGGTATTGAGTTTTACATTAAGTGGGCTTGTTTCATCGTCCTATCTAGATTCCGTGATGTCCAGATATGGCAAAACACGATAATAGACCGACAAAATGATTAAAATGCGAACAATTTGGAAGTTCCGGGATTTACTATGAAACATCTTGTCTGCGATCTCTCTTCTGAAATTTATTTTATTTTTGGTATTGAGTATAACATTTACTGGACCAGTTTTATCCTTCTATCTAGGTTCCGTGTTTCCCAGTTATGGCAAAATGCGATAATAGACCGTCAAAATGATTGAAATGCGAATAATTTGGAAGTTCAGGGATTTACTATAAAAAATCTAGATTGCGACCCTTCCTCTGAAATTTATGGATTTCATTGAGGCAGGCTAATTTGGTCGATGCAGGTTTAGAGCACTATCAGATTGACCGTTCCGATGTTATAGATCACCTGTACCATTCCGAGTATCAATACCATGAGTCGAATTGTTGTTCTTTCTTGAAAACTGGTTTAATGTGGTGCACTCTTTGTTGTTTAACTTCTCTGTGGGGCTGAACATGTAATATAGGTGTGGGTTTTAATTGATAATTGACTGCTGATTGTGTTTGCTTAATCTTCTTTTCGGATTCGATTGGTGGTGAAGATAGTTTATGGATTGGATTTTTTATGCACACCCCTCCCGATCCTCGAATTGATACCACTAGAACATTTTGGTCTATATCTGCATGTACTTCCATCGCATTTCCAGTCAGCCATTTTGATGGAGGAGCGTCGTTATCCTTTACGAGCAAAAGGTCACCTACTTTTATGGTTGGTTGTTCAAGTGACCGTTTTCTTCTATGTTGAAATTGATTTAAGTATTCGGATTGCCATCTTGTGGAATTGATTGTAATGGTGCCTAGGAGTTAAAAATATGACATCTGTGAAATCGGTTATTATTGGTGCCAACGGTCTTGAATTTAAACAAGCCTCTGTGAGGTGACCGTTGATAGTTCTTCGAAAGTCCACGTCCATTTCTGCCGCCTCCCAAAATCCTCCAAAATGGGGTGAAGCTGAAGGTATGAGATGCCATGTTGTTTCATGGTTTGCCAATAGTGGGGCAATTTCTTTAAATGATTTGTGGTGTAGTGTAGTCAATACTCGCTCATGTTGGTTTGTGGCGCCTACAAAATTAGAGCCATTGTCACTATACAGATCACTGCACAATCCTCTCAGCTATACAGATCACTGCTAAATAACCTTTATGTGCTCTATGACCCTTACTTGTACGAATCAGAAGCGGCCCTGCATAATCGATTCCGATTGTCAAAAATGGTCTTCTCGGTGTAATACGTACTGCTGCTAAATTTCTCATAAGCTATATGTTCTACCGTTGGAGTTAAACGGATGACACCTAATACATCTTGATATGAGCCAAAGTTAATTGTGTTCCTCCATGTATGGTTTGTTCGTGTGCTTCTTTGATCATTAAATTAGCTATTGGATGAAAACTTCACCATAAATCGTATGTGATTAGTTGATTCGCATCGAAGTCTCTGGAAGCACAATCTGCTGGGTTGTCAAGAGACTTAACGTAGAACCACTGAGATTGCGTGCTTACTTTTTGGGTATCTGTGCTTCGATTTGCCAGAAGTCTTGTAAACCCAACTTACTACTATCATTGAATCTGACCACAAATATGTAGGTATTTTGTCAATCTTTATGTCTCGTTGTACTGTATCCATTAAATCGCTAGAAGAGGGCGCCGCATAGCAAAACCAGAATTTTGTTTCTGGAGTCAACAATGTTGCTTTATTTCTTGACCTATCAAACATCGCAAAATCCTTGCAGTTCCCCCTGTATCCTTGGTTCAAAACTAATCCAACTTCAAATTTGTATCTCTTTTAGTTTAACGAGGGGCTGGTAACCTTCTGATAACCTTTGATCCTATAGTCTACGTCTGAGATCCATACAGTTTACATTATGATTTTGGCTTGTATCAAAGTTAGAGATAGCCAACCTAATGGATCAAATAATTTGGATGTCTCAGACAACATTTTTCGTTTGACCATACGTCGTGTCAGTGTCTCGACTCTAAACTATTAGGTTGAAATCTCCGGTTTGTAGTAAGCTGATCAGTTGGATTTGCACTTTCTGAGCTTCTTCTGGGTTATTATTGCCCGATAATATCTCATCAACATAGTTTTACTTTTCATCGGTCTGCTGCTGCAATTTCTTCACAAGTTGTATTTGGTTTAAGCTGATATTATTGATATTACTCGTCTTTGCGGATGCGTCAAAAACTACTCTTCGTTGTTGTTCTGTTCCGTACTCTCAATCAAATGTCCCTGGTAGCAGTACCCTTCTATGCACTTCCGATATTCTTCTTTTCTGATAATGTTCTTCACACACTTGATCCTAGATTATTGGGATTGGCTGCAGTATTTCCAAATATAATCCATTCCTGCTCGGTCTGTTGTACGATTCGTCCTCCTTAATCTTCTTTTGCAACCTGGTACATCAGAATATTTGGATAGTAATCGGCACACAATAAGTTGTCGATTTTGTTTGGTTGGCTAAAATTCGGAGCGGTCCACATCAGGTTGTTTAGATGAGACCGTGTTATACGCGGCAACATTAAGGCGTCCATTTACTTGGAGATTTTTGACGGAAGTCTCGTGTTTCTATATGGAAGGTGACCAATTTTTTTGGCGGTTGTGATCTCACTCTGGTTTAGGACTCGGTGATAAATGAAATTTGTGAGCCAGGATCTTTTAACATTCATAACAGTTTTGTTTGACGGTTTCCAATTGGTGCCTGGATAATCGCCGTGGCCAATAATATGCCTGGTAGTTGCTCGTATTCGTTTACTAGATGAGTGGTCGGCTGCCTCAATTTTTTGATGGTTCTCATTCTTCGTCGTAAGCATCGTATGTTGTGGTTGATTATTAGACAAACATCGTATAGAATGGGGAATGGGAAACACTTCTTGCAGCGCTGATTTTGAGCATTATTGAAATTTCGTGGCCGTTTACACTACGCGCAGTTTCTTAAATCTTGTGTGTGACGTGTGTTGACTCTTGTTTCCTGCGGAGCACTTGTCCCAGCACTGTGAACTAAGGATTTTGGTTTGGTAGCTTTTAAAGCTTGAAATCTACGCTATAAGACTGCTAGGAATTCTTCTATTGTTGACATCTCTCGTGAATCAGCTATGGCCATTTCATATTTCCTCAACGTTTCGTTGCATACTTTCGCATTCCGATTGTATCGTAGGAAAGTTCAAAATGGTGTTGGCATGAGTTGTTACCAGTTGTCTCTTATTTTCGTATCTTTTCAAGCTGATTTATGAATCTTCCTCCACTCCCGAGCACCGTAGATTTTAATTGATGCAACCTGATAGCTATCAGTTTGTGGCATAACCGCAATTGTTACGCATTTGTTCAGGGTCTAATGAACAGCTATCTATCTTATCTAATGACGGTAAATATGTTGGATTTCCAGGTGTTTGTGTCTGTGGCAGGCTTTCCAATATTTCTCCTGACGTTTGTTTGTTTTCTGGTGTATTGGTTGATGCATTAATACAGAGGTGCTTATCGCTCTGCGTCGTTGTGGACATTACATATTTCTATTAATCGGTATCGACACGGATTCATCCCAGACGTTTTCGATATATTCCAATATTTTTTGCAGGTACTCCCTTGTTTTCCTGGTCTCGCCATCCTTGTTGTAATTGGTTCTGCTCTTTTCAAGTTGATCAAACTCCATTTTATTCCCGGGTGTTACGTGACACGAGGTCGCCTAGACACGGGATTCGAGAATGATTGAAATTATTCTCGCTGGTTTTAGTTGGACGGGAGATAAGAGTTTATCTAATTACACGTATCGCTGTTCGAATCCAGAAAGCTGGTGTACTTCATTAAGAGGTGTTTAACACCAAATATGGTTATGATCGTTGGTGTTAAGCTCATAACTTTATAATATTTCTAATATGCATAACCAGCTGTCAAAACTAATTAATTTGAACGTATCTGTCAACTGTGTATCCATCAAGAGGGGTACATGCAACTGGTATTATGCACGAAGTGAGAAAATTATTCAGGAAATTAATTAAATTATAATGACATAATAATTACATCTCTCACTGGATGTGCTATGCGCGATTAAATTACGACGATATGATTACTGTATATAGATAGATATGGGTATGCAGATTACATACTCGTACCTATAATTTAATATTCAGAAAACCGCCAAAGCAAATAATTTATTATCGTTCGAAGATTTTTGTTTTTTATTTTACTGTAAGCTTTGTTGTGATAAAATTATTAATGTATACATGTTTTTTTATTTATTTATAGCCTCAAGAATGCCAACATCACATACATCACCACAAGTATGTCGACCACATTTTCATTCGCCGCTTCATTGGCTGGGCGATGCACCAAAATCACTACCACATGGCGGAGCATGGAGTTCACCGTTTGCGTGTCCGCAAGATCCCCAGGACAAAGTTAGTCAAATGCAAGGCGGGCCCGGCCAAACCGGTGCCCAACATTTATTTTCATTTCCACCTACACCACCAAAAGATTCAACACCTGATTCAGTACAAACGGGACCAGCCGAATATCAGGTAATACAGGCATTTTACAAGCTAAAACGAAATTGTTATAATTTCGGCAATAGTTTGCATATCAAAAGTTTTAAATTTTAGTATTTCTATTTTAATAAAAAACAGGCGGCAGTCAATGCATTCATGCATACGGCACAGCAAGCGCAATCAACTACCTCAGTCACATCAGATTCTAGTTGTACATTAGATATTAAACCAACGATACCATCGAGTGGTCAATCGGCACCAAAACAGCGTGAAGGTACGACTACAAATAATAGTATGAATAATAGTAGTAATAATAATAATAATAGTAATAATCCATTAAATGGTGGCCTGTTTGATACAACGCCACAACAACAACAACAACAACAACAACAGCAACAACAGCAGCAACAACAACAGCAACAACAAAACGGTGGAAATAATAATAACAATAATAACAATAATAGTAATAATAATAATAATAATAACAATAGTGCTGGTGCAAGTGGAGGAGGCGGAGGTGGTGGTGGAGGTGGCGGCGGACTATATAACGGATACGAAAATAGCTATGGATATCATCAAACATTTCAAACAAAGTTTGAAACAAGTGGTAGACCAACAATAAGCCCACATGTTAAACCACAACGTACCAAAGCAAGAACTAGTGCCGGTAAGACTATAAGACACGGTGTGGGGTTGTTTATATTATTATATTTTATTTTACACTTTTTTTTTAAATATTATTTATTTATTTACCTGTATTTCAAAAAAAAGCTCTCATGTGCTAAAAGCTCAATTTCAAAATGTCTTCTCACAACACACATTTTTATGTATATTATTTAATGTTGTTACACTTTATTTAATATTATTATTTTATTTATTGTTGTTGTCTCTGTTTACTCACGCGTATTTTTTGTCTGTCAAACATAAAATTATGTATGTATGTATAGATATATACATATATGTTGTGTGTGATGTTTTCAAAAATCGAAAACCATATGCGTGCGCTGAACACAAAATAAAAAATAATTCACATTACATGTACTTGCGCACACGATCAATGTTATATTATATGATGCACAGTATTTTTTTTATTGTTTGTTTGGTTTTGTGTCCCTGTATGTGTGTGTGTGTGTGTCTTCCTTTTTCTGTGTTGTTGTTGTCGGTTTTTCAGGGTGTGTTTTCCGGAGAATGGAAATGTACTTATATTATTTTTGTATTGGTGTAAAGAGTGCGACAGTGTAAATGAAAATTTTAAAATTGATTATTTTGTATATGTGTGTGTGTGTGTGCGTGTGTGTGTGCGGAGGTTCTTTGTTATGTGTTAAAGGTGAACTGTTTAAATTTGTCTCGATACTAAGCTTTTAGAGCTTAGATTAAATTTGGTTCTTTAAAATTTTTTCGAGTTTTTCTAACGAAATTATTTGAAATTGATTTTGTTACACCAACATTTCGAGTTAGAGCTTAATTTTGAAAAGCTTTTTAAATCAAACTTTTATACAAACATTTTGAAAACAAAAAGCATACTGTATCTAATATTTTGACACCAAATACACGTTATAAAACTACATGTAACCCGTTAAATTATATACTTGGCGAAAAAGTAACATATCTTTCTTGTTAATAGTAATACGATTTTCGGGAGTAATCAGAGATTATACCAAAGCCTAATCAATTTGAAACGGTTGTCTGTTTACTAATATTTCTTGAATGTTTACAATTAATTTTTTTTGGGTATCCGATTTGTTGTTGTCGTTGTATGTTTTCTGTTAGACAGTATATTTCTTGTTCTTTTTTTTTGTTCAAGATAAAAAGTTGTAGGATTTTATTTTTTGTTGTCTTTTGATTCTGATTATTTCTCGTGTGTATCATTTTCATTTATTTTTATCTTATTATGTAAAACAGGTTGATACATAATTTGATGAGATAATTTAATAGTGTGTATCGTTAAGATTATAATTCATCAGCACCCTATACAATATAAATTTATTATTATAATTTTATTGTCATCGCGCATAAAAACAAAACATGGGATTTAGGGAGGACTCGGACTACCACACACACCATATACATACTATATCGAACTCTCTAGTATGTTGCCTTATTTTCTTGTGTGCAATAAATTTCAACACTCAAAACTATTTTACGTTGTTGTTGTGTTTATATAGTTTTATTTACTTTTTTTGTACGTTAATTTCATGTTTCTTATACAATTTTTTTTAAACATACATACATTGTTGTTGCTTCGAGTTTTCTTCTTATGTGGAGAGTTATGGTTATGTATATGATTATGGCACACAGGTAAAACACAATATTATGGAAGAGAAAGACAATAAAATATTTTTTTTTTCTTGAACAACAATCCCTTGGAATTGTGTACACAAAAAAAAAATAAAATAAAAATAAATTTTAACAAGCAAACAAAATTCCAAAAACTGTCACTTGAAAAATATGTCCTCTGTCCAGGCACTAAATTCTTTGTCGATTTTTATGAATAAAGAAAAAAATGTCAAAATTAAAACGAATTATTGTTCTACTAAAATTTAATGGTGGTTTTTCTTTTGTTTCTCGCCAGCTCAATCTTGTATATTCTTAGACACACGTACGTGATCTTTTCCCAAAAACAATACGATAGAAAATAAATTTTGGATAATTTATGTGATGGTCCTCTCAAATGTGCAAGGTGATTTTATGATTTTGTTTTAAGTTTTAATGAGCACTTCCTGGTTTATTTTCGTCGATATGCTCGATAAAATAACAAGAATTTGCGATTTCTTGATAAGTTTAAATTTTTTTGCTGCTAGGGTTAAAGTTAACGTAGGAGGGAGATATTTTTTTGTTTAATATTTTACTGTTCCTTGTTATATAATTGCACTCATAAAGTCTACTGCAGCACTAGCTCATATTGCCGCCATCTTTGCAGTACAACTCCTTTAGAAATACACCATGTATCAATTCATGTTACCATCCCAATCTCACTCCATAACCCAAATATGTCCAAAATAAGTCAACAGGGTTATTTAGTCTTGCAAAATTATTTAACTTTAGCATCTAAAATGCGTGATGAATTTCTTTTCTAATCATGCCTTTCTGAATTGATTTTCATTCAGCATAAATTCAAGTTAGAATCCCACCAACACCATAAAATCGAAATTTGACCAATATCGATCAAGGAATTGCCAAGTTCATTTTAATGTTGCCAAATTATTCGAAAACTCTAATTCGAAAACTAAGAGCGTTCCATAGGAATAATTTGTTCATCGATTGAGAAATGGCTGAGTCCAATTTACTAAAAATTTTAGTAACTAAGGATTTCAAATTGAAATTTTAATAAAGCAGGATTTTGGATTATAGGATTTTGTATGAATCCCATTTCTACTATCGTAACAGCCTAACACTATGTAGGTTCTCTGTTTTTTTAAGCTTCGGGTTTTAAAGCTTTGGGACTTCGGAATACTCCCGAGTGTAAATAACTGGTTATCCTGGTCAATCGGAACCAGTATAGTACTAGTTCATGAATCATTCATGGATATAGAGCCCGGGATCTGATTTTGTTTTGTGGCTGAAATTTGTTTGTTCATTGTTTCCGGAGTGGGCAATTTTTCTATTTTCGAACTGTTTATATAGGGTGTCCCATTAAGACCGCCTATTTCGAAATTTGAAAAAAGAACTCAGTGTTTATTTGAAAAGTTCTGATGGTTTTATCGTAATTAAGAGTGTAGATACGGAGGTTATGTGTGGAACACGTTTGTCCTTTTGACAAAATTTTCGATTGCATTTAGGCGTAGTACCGACTCATTTTCATCGCCGGCGCGGCGAATCTCGTCGTTCAATTCACGCATATACTTTTCAAAAAACCCTAAAGAGAGAAATCCGACAGTGTCAAATCACACGATCTTAATGGCCAATTCACATCGTCGTTTCGCGAAATAACTCTACCTTCAAATTTTGTCTTTAATAGTTTCATTATTTCGTTTGCTATGTCGCAAATTGGATCGCCTTAGTTCTGGCCTTGTGGCCAGAAGAAGTTGTTTTTCACTTTACAGTAACGAACGCTGTTGAGGACCGGCTGCATTCTCGAATAAGAATGGTCCAATCACTTCGCCAGCCCAAAATGTGCACATTGAAAGATCACCCCTGGATTCTCAGCTCCCCAAATGCGACAATTTTGGTTGTTGATATAGCCATCAAGTCCGAAATGCACTCCATCGGAGAAAATGATTTTCTTCGAAAAATCACCATTCACTTGATGTTGCTCTAAGATCGAGCATCTGTTTATTTTAAAGCAAATATGTTTAAAGAATGTTTTTTCTAAATTCTGAAATCTTATTGGAAATATTATTTTCGGGATCCTTTTTATAACTCTGCCAATTTGAATTAACAATCTGGCCTACAAAAATATAGTTTTGTTATTATGCTTGGACCACTGGCCAAATTTCGAGAAAAATAAATTGGCATTGTCAGAATACGAAATAAGGCGCAATGGTTTTGCCTAACAAATTTGATGGAATTTGTTCTACGATACATAAATCGTTACGTTTATAAAGAAAAGTTAGCAAGTCAGTGTTATTCGAAAATGATCAAAAAAAATTAGATTTCATAAACCTTAAAGCAGTAGAATTTGGAAACCTGTAGTTAGACATTTAGATAGAATACGTTCCGTAATAATGAAACGTTACGTTGATAAATAAATAATGAGCATGGTCTGAAACAAAAATAATCTACAGAGTTCAAAACAAGAGTACCGGCAAAACATAAATCTGAAATTTAAGTCTTATAAATTTGATAGGTTATGTTCCACAATACCTAAACCTCAGGTTGCACAATAAAAATGAGCCAATCAGTAATATTTCGATCATAACTAACTAAAAATATTGAGATCTCTTGAGCAATGCAGCTACTCAACACAATTCTGTTTATATTGTTAGATAGAATACGTTCCACAATACTATATAAACGTCGGGTTGAGAGATAAATAATGAGCAAATCATTTACTAAAAGAGTCGACATCATTCTAAACAAGCAAGGCATATGAATCAGCCGTTCTCAAAAATTAAATAGAATATGTTCCACAATACTCCCAAATTGGGCTGATTACAGATGAAATTTTGAACTTGCCGCGTATACAATTTTTCTAAAAGCTACTCTAATATTACTCTAGTGTTATGTTGTATGTAGAATATGTTCCCGTCTAACAATCCTGTTGAACAAGAAATAATTAGGACACCATTGGCATTTCGAAAATGCCCAAAAAAATTATAACTGAATTTTAGCTTAAGCTCAAAACAAAGAAGCATGTAAGGCGTAATTTAGAAATGTCATAACATTTTATAAAATACGTTCCACAATAATTATCTATTCAACCAAGAAAGATCGGCGTTTTTTCGGAAATTTAAAATTTCTAAATTAAAATAATTAAATTTTTTTTTGGTAAAATTTTTACATTTCTTATCCAAGCCTTACCGGACAAGTGGTGCAGTGGTTAAAGCTTCGGCACTTGAACCGGGAGGTGCTGGGTTCGAATCCCATCAGAGGCTAGATGCAAATCGTATTTTCATCATCGATTACGATCGGTGATGCTAATAAATACAACTAAGACCCTCTGATGGAGTCCAGAATTCCGTGTCACGTGCCGACCCACCTTCCATGTCAATGTACAGGTTGACATGGAGCTTGCAATGTGCAGGTGGTATACTGTAGTTGTGTGAGTAGGTGAAGTAGGTGGGTTAATGATGTGGAGTGAATGAGTGGTACCACAATGGGCCTAAAAATTGGCCTAAGTGTGCAGTAAGCAACCACTGAAACCTAACCTATCCAAGCCTTAAAGCAGTAGAATTTCGAAAACTCAAAGTTAAACATTTAGATAGAATACGTTCCAAGCAACGTTACAAATATGATAGATTATGTTCCACAATTCTGTTAAATCATCACGTTGATCAAGAAAAATAAGCAAATCAGCAGATTTTTTGAGCAATGCAGCTGTTTCAGGAAAACTCAAAACAATTATGTTTAAATAATTAGATAGAATACGTTCCACAATACTTAAAATGAAAGATTTATAAAATGTCTAAATTTGAAACAAACGAGACAAAAGCTCTCTTAACAAGTAAGGCATATGCATCGATACGTTCCACAATATTCTAAAACTGAGAAAGAAATAATAAGCAAATTTGAAAATGGCCAATATATTTATTGGGGCGGATTACAAATGTACTTTTACCTGTTTTCATATAATTTAAAAATGATGACAATGACTGTGGCAGTAAAATTTGAAAACTCAAAGTTAAACATTTAGATAGAATACGTTCCACATTAGTGAATCGTCACGTTGATAAAAAATAATGAGCAAATCATTGTCGTCCCATGAAAAGCCAAATATATCGGAATATGAAATAAAATAGCATTACAAATATGATAAATTATGTTCCACAATTCTTAAATCGTCACGTTGATCAATAAAAACTAGCAAACCAGCAGTTCTTATGAGAAATGTAGCTGTTTCAGAAAAATTCAAAACAAAATAATTAGTTCCACAATACTTAAGATGAAAATGTCTAAATTTGAAACAAACGAGTCAATATCATCTCTAAACAAGCAAGGCACAAGCAATCAATACGCTCCACAATATTCTAAAACTGAGGAAGAAATTATTCTCAATATTCTAAACCTGAGGAAGAAGGACCAAATTTAGGTAATGTCAAAATAACTTTAACTGAAAAATCATATAGAATATGTTCCTGTCTAAATTCCTGTTGATCAAGTAAGGACACTATTGACATTTCAAAAATGCCCAACAAATTTAGAACTGAAATTTAGCTATCACACAAAACAGAGAAGTCTGCAAGGCGTAATTTGGGAATTTCATTTAATTTTATAAAATACGTTCCACAATAATGTCTATGCGCCCATGAACAGTTAACAGATCGGTGTTATTTTGATAATGGGCAACATTTCTAGATTTTTTAGCCAGGCCTTAAAGCAGTAGAATTTGAGAACTCAAAGTTAAACATTTAGATATAATACGTTCCACCTTATTGAATCGTCACATGGATAAAAAAATAAGGACCAATGATTTGATCCTATGTGTTATATGGAAGGCCATATATATCGAAATCTGAAACAAAAACAATCTACAGTGTTCATAACAAGCAAGCAGCCTTGTAAGGGTATATGCGATAGGTTATGTTCCAGAAGAAACAAACGAGTCAATAGCATTCTAAACAAGCAAGTGATATGAATCGATACGTTCCACAATATTCAAAAATTGAGAAAGAAATATAGGCAAATTCGAAATTGGCCAAAATATCTATTCGCGCTGATTACAGATGAACTTCTACCAGTTATCATATAATTTACAAACGATGTCAACGACCTTGATGATAAATTTTCCCATGCCGCGTATACAATTTGTTTAAAAGCCACTCTTATAACACTCTAGTGTTTTGTTTATACGAGAATACCGTAAAGATTTCCCTCTCAACATTGTAATGTACACACAAAGAAGTGAAAAAAGTCACATGAAAATATTTTTCCGCGCATGACTTTTCCCATCATCAGCACCTAGATACGAGCCAAAACAACCCTTAATTTCCTCCTTTTGTTTAAATCATATTACGATACATAATAGACAATTGAGATAAGCGGAAAGTATATAGTTTTTTACATACAATAATATGTATTATGTATATTATGTGACATACACACACACACACAGGAACAGAACGAACGGAAAAAGGTAGCAAAAAATTAATTAGAATTTTTGCCATGGATGATGAAAATATAAAAGTACATACACACACCACAAACGAAAAACTCGAAAAGACAATTTGTGTTCGATGAGATGCAATGAAGAAAATATATAAAAAGAAAAATCCACTTAAATCGACATCGTATTACAAAAGGTATATAGGTACTTTGTGCCAAAACACAGAAAACGATGAGAAATTTTTGCTGCTGATGCTGCTCAAGCAAAAAAACGTGATTGAGAATGAAATTTTATAGTTTTGTGTACAAAAACAACTATATGTAGTATGTCGCATTGGTTGTATCATGAGAATATATAGTTTTTAAAAAATAAATATAATAAAACATTAATTAAAATAATTATTATAGAACTACTCGTATATAATGATGATGTGTAGAGTAATATTAGAGATTTTGTTAGATGATTTTTGACCAATTAAAAATCTGTACATGTCGCGCATTTTTCAAGTCGTTTGTCACGCAAATTCCCCGTAAACAATTGTTGGAAAAATTATTTCCAAGTTGTCGAGATTCCCATAACACATCCCATCGATGTGACAATTATATTAGATTATCTCTGTACAGTATGTGTGTGTGTAGAATCGAGTTAAAACTAAAAACCATGTTTTATATCCATTGAAATAATTCACAACAACAAAATTTTTACTTAAATACATTATTACCCTACTAATCAATAACACAACAAAAAAATTAAATTGCATAAATTTTCCCAGTTTTATGCTATACACTTTCCACCAAGCCATTCATAAAATTGAACGGAATATTATACACAAAAGTAAAAAAAAAAACTTCACAGTGACAACAAAATAAATTACAACCTTTACATATATTTACACTCATAAATATTTCAAAAAGCACACACAACAAAATATATGTACGGGAATAAAATATTGTTTGGAGTGAAAAGCCAAAAGGAAAAATCAATAAAATGAAAATTATTATTATTTTTGTTTAATCAACTGTATTGTATACAACCGGTATGTAAACGAACTTGACTGGATTCGTAAATTTTGTTGTTTACACTATGATGTTGACGAAGCCGTAAACAATGTCGACAATTTAGGATGCTGTTATACCGTTTGTAAACTACAGATTATGATCTAATTAATCTGATCGATATTAGTCCTTGATCATATTCAGTAAATTTCAGAAACGCCGAAGTTTGAGTAATTTTTTTCGTCCTATTACTCGAATCTTATAGGTATCTAAGGTGGTTTAATTTCTAAACGGTCTTCCGAATGATTAAGTTTAAATTATTCCAAGATGTATTTACATTTCGGCCACAAATATGACTCAAACTGTTTTCATGTAGACTTAATACCTGAATATTCTTTGGGTCTAATTAGTGTTGTGATATTTCTCAATATTTAATTTACACTATGCCTAATTTATAGGAAGCGATTAATTTGATTTACAGAAATTTTTTTAAGATGCCTTGAAGTGGATGTAACAGCGTTATGTTCTTCCAACTAACCAACCATAAACTTTTTATGAAATTTATCCATAACAAGTTTGAGTGGTTTACATTTCGGCCTGCGGAATGAATCACAGGGATTATGCTAAAATTCCTTCATTAAGACACAGGTTCTTAATGTTCTTTCAGGTCGAAAATGAATTTAAAATTTTAGTTTCAGGGATCTTCCCAATGCACTTTGAGTCAAATCGATCATGTGCTATTTTTTAATGGTCTCCATCCTTTGTTGATTTTTGCTGTTGCAACTGCCGTTGAACTTTCTGCTTTACTTGGATCAGTTCCTTAATATTAAGTAAACGTTTGTTTAGCATTCCAAGAGCTCGGAAATTCAACTAACAAGTAAGAGTAAAATGGCTTTCTGTGTAGACAATGTATGTAGATAATTAAAAAATGGCATCATCAATGTAGAAAATATGTCGAGAATGTCGAAAATTATTTTTTAACTTAGCAATCAGCAAGTTCTATGTTTTCTTCGTCAATGGAACTATTTCAAGATAGAGGGCTTCATTCTTACTCCTCAAGTGGATGAACCCAAGTTTTTATATGCAAATGTGTTACTAATTATGCTCGGAGAACAGAATAATCGAAGAAGTACTAATTTCTTGTATGATTTAGCTGTGTTAGGAAAATTAAAAAAAAAATCTTAAACCCCAGGAACTTGTTGTAGAAAGTAAATCTTTAAACAATTTTGTTTATAAACCAGACACAGAGCCGTCGAACTGTTAATGTACTACCATGAACAACACCAGAACTACATAATAAAACGTAAAATAATCGAATCCTAATAACCGCGAAAGTTTGACCAAAAGTTTGAGGGATATTTCAGGGAATATAACTTCAGTGAAAAAATTGTCACCATTTCCATTTTCATCTCTCAGTTAAATATAAATTTTAGTTAGGCAAAAAATCACACTTTGTGTACCCAAAACAATGCTCCTAGATACTAATGGCATTATTGCTTTAAACATTTCGCTCTATGACGTCAGTTTATGTCGACGGCTTCAATCTTTGGCTGTAGATGGCAGTATGATCAAATAAATGATTCAATTTCATCAGCATTAAATTATATTACGAGCTGTTGGGTAAGAAAACCCCTCAAGGTCAAGTACTTTTTACGGAGAGTACTGTCATCTACAGTTAAAAAAGGAAACTAAAGACATAATTTTAATGACGTGCCATGAAGGATTGCGTGATACTTTAGGAGCATTAGGTAAAACCACACGAGCACTTTATAAATATTGACGAATTTGTGTTAAAGCTCAATTTACATTGGGCAAAATCAAATCGGTAGTAGACAACCTCCACGTGTTTCCGCTATATCTGTCTACGGCCCGTGTTTGATGGATACATTTTTGTTCGTACAGTTACCGTTATGTTTATCGATTAAACCCATGGAAAGACAAAACCAACAACTGATAAATATGAATTTAGATGATAAATCAATTGCAGGAATTCAACGCTTAGGCAATGTACTCATTTTTAAATCATCATTGATCTTGGTCAGTGAAATATATAAATGTTTTGAAAAAAAATTCGCGATAGCCGCAAACGGATATCGCCCGATAACTTTAATCACGCCAACCGTGGTTTTAATGCAGTACATTTCGTATGGTATTTGGCCATCATGGTTTCAGGTGCCATTATGGATCAACTGACATAGACTAATTATAATTTACCTCCTGGAAATCCTAGAAACCATTATGGTTACATCTACGATATTAATCTTAGAAACACCGTCAGAAGATTGACAGAGCCATTGGTCAACATAATTTGTTTTACTGGTACAGGTTCCATCGACTATAAGATAACCCGACGGACAAAGAAAACAATCGAAAGATATCGAAGAACGACTTTCTTACCTTGAAGCAAGGTTTGAGAAGTTAAAACGTGCAAGCCGCAGCAAATTTTCAAAACCTTCCTAAATATCGTCCACCACGAATTAGACACAGACACTGCGGCCGAACTTCAATTTTCTAATCGCCACGGGGTCTGATCTTTCGGCGCTTCTCGTCAACCGTTTCAACACGTCCACATTTTTGAATTTGAATTCTATTAAAGTAGTTTTACTCTAAATTACTCCAGGTTAATGTCGGATTAAATGACCCGTTCATACTTTCCTTTAAATTTGTACTAGAATTCGATCTTAAACAAATACGGTTGGTAGATTCAGCGACTCAGGTTCAGTCAATCAATGAAGAAGTTTCCTTCCATAATAGCCGAACAATATTCTTATGTAACGACAGGGCATTTGCCAGTGCCGATCACGAATACTAGATTCGATCCGACACAAAGCCGCACACACCGAATTTCCACTTATCGTGGTATCACCGATTGGACACCGTGTGAAGATTAACGACGGCTTAATTCGGTACCCATACCTGATCGTTCCACATTCGGTCTTCGAAATGCACAAATGTGTCAACGTGTTTTCAACGATCTGGAGCAGTAGCTATTCCAAAGACACGATGAGTCTGGCGTCAACATTAATAATTCAAAATGCGTTATCTGTTCAAACTCTCTCGATGTCTTCAACCACAAAATAACGCCTACTGATACTCTACCTTCATCTGAAATAGTTAATGCCATTACGAAATTACCTGCCTCAACTCCAATAAAACGTAGCCAATATAGTTTATCGGTATTTTAAATTATTACCATCAATTTGTTCCGAAACTCGCTGAGCACTTATCCCACTACACGAACACTTGGCAGCTCTGCTCAAGAAGGCCAGGACTACGAAAAATGTATCTTCGCCCGACAAATGTCAAGGATGAATTTTTAAAACTTACTCTCGAATGCCGAGAGAAAATATTCCGCAATCGATAAGGAATTACAAGGTACCTAATCGATAAATAGATTAAACAACGTCGTCGAACGTTGGGACTTCACCATTTACACCGACCAAAAAGCTCTGACTATAGAACAATTCAGTCCAAAACTGAACATAATTCACGACATGCACGGTATAAAGATAACGTTGTCGTGGACATGTTATACCGCACGATAGACAATCGAAATAGTCAAAACGAATTTCGAACAGATTTAGAACATCATAATTTATTTTCTGGTTCCAAATGTAGCGCTAGTTCGAATTATATATAAACTAGAGGTCTTCAAGCCGCCTGGCATTAAAATCTACTGCGGAACATCGGCAGGGTTGAATGTCTTTACATAGCGTGGGTTATCTGCCAACGTCCAATAAATTTACTTATCGCTTAACCTGTGTCGACTAACTGTCAACAACATAACAACCGACCAAGGTACACTACTCGAATCAAAATTAGCCGAATTAATGCAACTCCTTAGTTCTGCTACACCAAGAATGCGAATGTCATGGTCGACAGCTGAAATTTTGAGTTTTTTTTTCACTGAAAACCCTCTTTCTCCTCCATCTTCAACAGATGCAGTTATCGCACTCGTCAACCACGTCCGAACGACATGTTTGTTCCGAAATCGCTTGATAAATGTGATTTCGTTTTCGTGAGAGCGAATAAGATTTATACCGGCGTGTAATAACAAAAAACAGTAATCAGTAGCTAAAGACGAGTACAAAAATATTAAATTCAAAATAACTGGCCGTGTGCCTATGTGCCTTAATATTCGATCTCGCTTCTTTCGTTTGCGTTACAGCAGGAGGTCTGTCTTTTTTCCTCATTAACTATTTGATTTGTTTGTCACTTGGGCAAAGGTAAACTTCTTTTTAGGTATGCGTTATTAATTTTCTTTAGGACGACAGTGTCTCGATCAATTAGTTTTGTTAGGGTGGTCATTGTACAAAATATTTTTTATATTGCATTTTATGTCGAAATCGACACAGAATATTCACTGATGTGTGTTCCATATCCGTTATAATTGAATTGAATTGATACCTGGAGCAAGGAAGGGTAAACTCGCTCTGGTTTGAAGTCTAAAATTTTATTTTTCTTGAAGATCGTTATGATCTAACTAATAAAAATAACTTTTTGCGATTTACATATCTCATTTCAAAGATTTGTTTAATCATTTTTAAATATTCAATGCTTTGGTGAACACTAATAATCGACGTGAACATTGATCCGTGAATTACGAGTACTGTCGTTGAAAATTTAAAATAATTTTTATTTATTCGAGTAAATGGGCCCAGCTACAAACACAAATATATTAAGGACCGAATAGTACTTGATCGAGTGTACTTGAGATCGATTGTGGTCGGTGCCAAAACCGACTGAATCTTAAATCAGCATTACAGTAATTAATAATGCATTTTTGAAACAAATCATATTTTGTAGATCACCTTCGATCAGAACGTACTTGCTCGTATGAGTCATGTAAGCTTCTTCAGTGATCGATAGGTTGGGCGCCGCGATCATTAAGTTAAATATTTTAAACATTCGACTTTTAAAATTAAAATTTAAAAACGATTCATCAAATATTATCCAATAGAATCTATACAAAGACGTACAAAGTACAAAGTGTCCCCAGCTGAAAATCTTTAAGCCAATTGTACGATCGGTTGGACGCATAATTTTAGAGCAGTTTCTAAATTATGCATGCTTTCCTTCATTTGTATCACTTAGTTTAGGTATACATCCTTTCGGCCATTACTGGCCGCTTTGCCAGTACTTTGGTCGTATATGATCATAAAGATTGTCCGTTTAAATTGCGATACTTTCCGATCATCTCTTCAAACTTTTTGTGTATTACTCTTGGCGATATTTTGATCGAGTAAACTACCTGTCTGAGTATCTTGTGATCGCTTTTATGGCGATCTTGCTTGATACAATTACATTTGACAACTTGAAAGTGACTGGACTTAGTGATAAATTTTCATGTAAACAGTGATCGTTTACAAAACAAAAGGAGATCGTTAATGCAGGGTGTCTTCCCCGAAAGATTTATTACTTTTTGCCTAATGTTCGCTTCTGAATAAATGATGTCTTAGTATCATTTCGGATGGAAACCCTGCATTTTAGTAGAGTAAATTTCACTTTCTAAAATTATTTTCTTGAGATGGGATTTTTGGTCCCGGAAAATAGAAAAATGTTTAGATCTGCGATCAATTAGTAGATCGATCGTAATTACGGTCGGAAGGTACAATAGCTATTTTAAATTATGTTTAAAAGATTCCAGTAACGGACGTGATCGTACACATTTGTCTCTAGTCTCTTCACCAGATTCTTCCTAAATAAAATTTCTGGAACCCAAAATAAAGAATTCGGGTGACGATGTAACCAAGTAGGCAGCCTTTCTAACTCGTTTCTAAAATAATTTATTTCGACGACGCCATCCAAACATTTTCATTCAAACATTTCTTAGCCGTTGGTAATCACAGAAACTTGATTAAGTTCATTAATTGCGGTTTCGGATATTTCAGATATTAAGTTCTTCGTGCCTGACGGGCCGGTAAAGCGAGTTTGTTGCAATTCTTTTAGACTAATCACTTCCTCGTGGTTATTAGGATGAATTTGTATCTTTGAACCATCAGCAATTATCGTCGAAACTATGTTTAGTAGTCAACTTTATAGAACCGCGTGCTATGTTTGGTTTTGATAGTGGGTAAGGATATATGTGGAATGTTAATCAATCACAAATTGTCGGTACTTACTATAATCCATCCGAATCCAATCAACTTATATTTCGCAGAAAACAACTTAATTTCATTTTTCAGGTGTTCCCGAAAAATCTGCTGTTATGAACTACGCCAATAGTGCTAGGAAGCCGAACATGATCTTACGAGTATACTAATTTATATTCTTAATTAATTTTCTACAACTGAACGGACGGTTAATCCCAAAAATCATGAAATGCAACACATTCACGTCATTATTAATCCTGTTTGGCAAAATTCACTTACTGTCCTGGGGTGGGATGTTGTAATATCTCTTTTTCACTTAAGTATCTCTTATAAAATAAGTAGGTGATAGAATAAGTGTAGAACGGCAATGTGTTTTATTCGAGCAGATAGAGATAGCAATAGAAGCAACATAACTGAAAAATCGACAATCGTAATTTTTATTTGTGATGAAAGAGATGTAAATTTCGGAGGTATCGAAACAAGTGATGTTACAACATCCCACCCCTGAAAAATATTTTATTTTTATTTGATATTTCACAAATCAATATTTGAGAAATATTGTCGTACCGCCAATGAAACAGTTCACGAATATCATAGAATCGGTGTGATTTCAACGCAAAGTAAGCAGTTCCGAGTCAGTGAGCAAGATGGTAGTTGCCACGTGATCCAACATCAATCATATATTTCAAAATTCTTGCATGTTCCGGACTTCTGTTCAATCTATCGTGAACAAAACTGAATCATCCATTTGGTTTCCGTAGGAGCCAATTTTCGTGTTACCATTAGACAAAAAAGTGTATAGTTGGCGGACTTCTTACTCCAATCGAATCTATGCCATAATAATTTTCTACGAACCAATGCAAATTCAAATTTCACCGATCCTGAAGAAAATTGAGGACTTGAAATTGCGCGTCTTATTTATTATCATATCAAGTGATATGCACCCAACTGAAACTCGTTTGCTCGGCTATCGACTCGGTTGCTCCTTAATTATCAATACCAATCAACAGATTGAAGAATTCTCTAATCTCATCACATATTCTGTTCACTTGGGAGCTAGACTAACGTCTCAAATAGCATGTCAGCATCTTGATCATCTCTTGAAAGCGCGGTGTCTTGCATCGCTCTCAATTCTTTGTCTTTGAAATACTCTCGCAAATGATTCAAATTTTCTAGCTCACTAATTTTATTTGCCTCGTTTTCCGAACAGCTTCCACTTTTCAACTCGGTCAGAAAATTCGTTGATAAAGCTTTTCGTTACATTATAGGATGGATACGTGGTCTCTTCTTCTATGTAACAGTTTTAATGGCTTCGTTTGCTGAAAACTTTGATCGAAATTAAACAAACAAACTTTTTTTTGCCAATTTGTTAAATTATCGGAAATTACAATTTTGGTCCATGTTGGATCTTATTTTTTGGGTTATCTCTTTTGGGTGAATAGAGAACCCCGATTATAAAGTTATGGTTGCCATAGATACTCTAGTGAGCTGATTATTGACCATATACTTTCTTCGTGGCCCGAGAGACCCGGTTTAACGCCAACACTCACCTACTTCACTACCTTAAAAGCGGATTCTGATCATCGATTACTAATTTACGATTGTCATGGACAACCTTATATCCCATATCTTTCTTGTAGTCTGAATTGATAGCTAATGGTCACAACCAAAATCCAATCATAAGGTGGATGATTACAAATTTATGATTGGCACAGAATCTGCGTAACGGGAATTGGTCATTTAAAAAGCCCGCTTTAAGGGATTGTAAACAATTACGTAAATTCGCTAAGTTCGCACAACTGTCCTTTATCTTGGCGTGAAGCTTGAGACCCATCTATCGTTTAGTTTGTTTACAGTGCTCTACTTTGTCAATTCATGTCAATTGTGTTTTACGAGTTTTGTAATGAATCAAAATGAACAAAGAAAAGAGAAGAGAAAGAAAGAGAACAATTTCAGCCAGAGCCATACCATAAATGAATACGGGCCAGAAATTCATGCACAATGATAGTCTTGTGAGACGAGGCGTTATCGTGGTGCAAAACCCATGAGTTTTTTTTCCACTAACCCATAATATTCCTTATTTACCGTCTGACCTTCTGGCAAGCATTCCGAGTGTACAACACCGCGATAATCAAAGAAAACAATCAACATTACGTTGGTTTCGGCTCAGTTGGAAAGGACCATTCCGAAGCTTGTTGACTTGTTTTGCATGTCAAACTCGTAAATTCATGTCTCATCACCACTTATAGTGCGTTTTATGAATATGGGGTCGGAATTGAATCGTTCTAGCATGTCTTCAGTGATCTTTACTCAATTGAGTTTTTGAAGAAAATTCATGTCTTTTGGATCTAGTTCAGCGGCAACGCGTTTCATGCCCAAACAATCATGCACAACGGTACGAATTGATTCGCGAGACACAGAAAGTTCAGCGGTTATCTCTCTCAAACCTAAATGACGATTTTCCATCACTATTTCCTTCAGTTTGTTGATGTTAATTTCAGTTGAGGCCGACCAGAGCGAGGCAAATCTTCCACCACATCTCGACCGCTTTGGAATGCACTGTACCACTCGTTGGCACACGAAATTCTATTTGCAACACAAAATTTGGGATTCAATACTTTCATTCATTATAAAAATCGTGAAACACCCTTGAGATGAACTGACAAAATAAAGCACTGTAAAGAAGCTAAATGACAGATCGCGCTCAAGCTTCACGCCAAGATAGAAAACGGTTGTGCCAACTGAGCGTCAAAAAAATGTTTGCAATCCCTTTAAGCGTACTTTTTAAATTATCAATTTCCTTTACGTTTTTGACAGAAGTACATCGCATTCGTGTCTTGAATTCAAGCACAAAACATAATTAGGTTTCAAAACAAAAACTCAGTCATAATTTTATGATGACAAATTGATGATCGTCATAGACAATTTGATTGCTTACCGCTAAAGGATCGGATTATGATCGAAATCAAAACTCCAATCAAAACTTGTAAGCGATCGTAGACAGTCCAATGGGTTGATCATTTACCTTATACTCTTACCATCGTAGTATGTCAAGTCGCTTCGACTCCGTAAATTATAGTGCCTCGCGACTTACATGGAAAGGAAATGGGAACATTTGATCTTAAGGATATTCGAACGTGAAAAGGCAACACATAATGAAATGGGATTAATATAACTCGTATCATATTTGCTCTGTCACAAATCGTAGGGACGTCTCATGTCTTAAGCCGGAATTATATTAATCCCATTTAATTATGGGACGCCAGTACCACTGGAGTAGGGAGTGTGTTATTCCAGCTAAACTCTACTGGAGATGAACAACCAATTTCGTCCATCTCGCAGAAGCTGAAGGCCGCTCAGAGAAATTATTCTATAACAGAGTTGGAGTGCTATGCAGCGGTACTGATCGTCACAAAATTTTGTGTGTATATAGAAGGATATAACTTTACCATTTATACTGATCATGCAGGCTTAGTAGGTTGTCGAAAAGGATCTATTAATGTAGTTCCTGCTGCCTAATCGCGAGTTTTTTCGGATGAATCTGGACTTGTGTCTTTATTAGTAGAACAGAAAACTAATACCAACCCCTCTGACAAATTCAAGCTCGCTTCAATTGGATTTAGACTCACCTGAGTTCGTGTATCCCGAATATTGAGCACAGATTAGGAAGGTGAGATTAGGTGGTTAGGAAAATAAATTACTATTTACATCATCCTCAGAAATACGGTATGCGATACAGATGAACCTGGGTGGAAGTTAGTTGTTCCATCTTGGCTTACCTCACCTCTGATTCAACATACTCTTATATATACCACCGTCGTCCGCGGTTATTGACAGTTTTATTGACAAGGGAGGTTCCAAAAAGTAAAACAATTTATTGAAAATTATCAGGATTTTAAGATGGTTAAACCAATAAATTATAATACGAAGCTTGGTATAAATCTGGGAATGCTTATATCCTGATTATCGATTATTTAAGAGAAGCAGCAGCTACCTCTAATTGTTCTTTCCTTGAGAAAGGCGTCATTTTGTTCGCTTTGTTTTTTTTATCATGAGCGACATTGGAAAACAATTTATCTCAAATATTTTCCAAGATTTGCTGCGGAAGTACGGAATTGAACATATTCGTACGCCGGTATACTCGCCGCAGAGTAACGCATCCGAAAGGATCAATCGAATAATCTTGAGATGTACATATTCAAGAAATTGCCTCAGCTATTCGTAATGTTGTCCACGGGTCAACTCAATTCTCCCCTCATTACCTTGTATTCGGTCAGCATATGACATTACACGGGTCTGAATATAAACTAGGGAGTGTGTTAAATTTGGATTTGCATTTTATTGATTTATAAATAGAGGTCATTTATGGGATAGAGTAGGAGGGCACGTGATTCGTATTTGTCTGATTAATCGCGTCAATTTGAGGAACACAATAGTGTGGAATATGATTCGGAGGCGATTGATCTAGGATCCCTACGTGTATGCCAGAATAGTTTGGAGTAACATTCTAAACAAATAAAGTTATCTGGATCAATTTTGAGCTCAACCCAAGTTTCTCTCCCAACTAGCACAACTACTAATCAAATTGCCAATATTAGTAAAACGTCGGTCAGTTAATTGCTAGCGTCATTATTTTAATGATCTATCTGGTCGTCAGAGTAAGGAACACTCAATTTAACTGTAATACTCCAGATCTGCTGGTAAAATTCGAGAAATGTTTCTCGAGGTAGTTGTTTGTGTGCTTCTATTTGTTTCTTAATATCCGAATTAGGTAGCCGTCGCAATTGTCTAAAAACCCAATACCAATGAGACGCAACACCTTTTAATACAAAACTAATTTATGTTAGTAATCCCTCATCGGATAGATTCGTGGATGGCGCTAAAGTTTCAAGTTGGAATAGGAATAGACTGATTGAAGTTCCTGTTGTGATCCCATCAAAAGGCAAACCACTTCTTGACAGCCCACGGTTTTCTGGAATAAACTTAGTTTTGTTGGTGGTCTATTTGGGTGTATACTGTGTAAACTTAGGAGCTTCAGCGTTAGTTGGAATCCGGGTAAAATTGTGTGGTACATCAAATAATATTTTTCCGATCGTCTTGGAACAGAATATTTTTTAGGTTCCTGAGATTGGGGGAATCTTCTCATAAGAAACAAAGCTTTGTGGATCAATTTTGTGCTGTGCCCAAGTACTCTCCCATTCGCCTATACTGAAATTAAACATTCCTTTTAAACATTACTTCGTAGTCTAGGTTAGGTTTCAGTGATTGCTATCGCACACTTTGGCCAATATGGCCCATTGTGATATCACAGGATCTGACATAATTAAACTCCCTTTAAAACCATTTAGTGCTATTAATATAGCGTACAAGATCTCGCACATTACAGCTTTCGAAATCAGAGAGACGGTCCATAGTGTATTTGTCCAAGTAATCATGCGTTCTGCCAGCTAGCGCACAGCATGAACATAGGAAGTGACAAGAGTCTCCCCCTCCTCCCCGTTTTTGCAGGTTCTACAGTTGTCATTTGCTTCCAGACCCAGCTGGAGAGTCCAGTTGAAGAATCGTACCGTACCTTGCTTGTTCGTCTGCCCTGCAATTTCCTCCAACATCAGAATGGCATGGATCCCAGACCAACTGGATATTGAATAGTTCACTCATCTCGTTAAGAGATGTGTGAAAATCTAACGCCACCCTTGACGCCAGGGAACTGAATCCAGTGAAAAAATGGCCGCCCGGCTGTCCACATAAATAGTGATATCAATCAGTCAACGATATTACATTATGCCTCAACCATTTAATGGCCTCTTCATTCGCTATAACTTCAGCCTGGTACACGGTGCAGTAATCAGGGAGATGAAAAGAAAGACCCACATTTAATTCCCCACAAAACACACCAGCTTCCACTCTGCCATCAAGCTTAAAACCATCGGTGAATAGTTTAATTGTCTCGGTCTCCGCAAAGAGACCACTTTTCCAATCCTCCCTAGAGTAGAGAATCGCCTTTAAAAGCTTGCAAAAGCACAACAAGGGTGTTATATAATCCAAATTCACCAGGTCATGCCTCACAGAATTGACTATAGTTGAATGCCCGTATTGACCGCAATTTGCTTAGCAATAATATAAAATGGTAGAAGGTACAGCATAACCTCTTCGTGGTCTAAATTGAAAGCGAATAATTCGATGAAAAGGCAAAATTCAATCATTTCTTAAACGTTATTGCCTAATGTGACGACTGATCATAGATTATAAATTTATAATTTTGACAGAGAGTCTGATGAGGTGACTGCCATCCGAAATATATCGCTCTTGGCTTAGATTAAAACCAGAAGTCGGGTGATAGTTCAAAACCAGAACTCAATAATAACTTGATGAGTATGGGCTGATCATTTGCCATATACTTCCTTAGAGACCTAAGCTACCAAAAATTCCGGTTACTGTTAAAAACTCAATCACACCTGAAAAAGTGGTCAGTGTGAAGAGCCTATGGAGGAGATGATATCAACGATGCGGGTTAGGGTCCAAAGTCAAAACCAAATCATAACACTTATCTATATAGAAGTAACACATCTTATCATATCGCGGACAAATAAATTAATTAAACAAGAAAATACTTTCATGTGCGATTGGAATCTCATACGTAGTGATAACAAGTTATGAACAAAAAAACAAAAAAAAAATCTTCATTTTTGTTTCGCTTTATGGCCAATATTATATTTGTAATACGTTTATTAATTTATTAACCTGTTTGACAGTCAACTCATTTATTTGCCATAAAATTAACGAGAAAATTTATATCCGTGAGAATCGTGTTCACATCCAATCTTTAAGTCATAATTTTATTTATTGCCAAAATGTTTAAAAAAATATTAAATTTAGTTGTCATATATCGCGCGAGCAAACCAAATCCCGCCACAATCCCATCCTCTTTTCGCTTTTTGGTATTGTGAAAAAAAAACAACAAACTATTCCACGAACAAAAGCTGTTTGTCTTTCCCACCGTGTCTCAATCGAAAGCTTTAGCCATAATTTAAATATTTTTATCGATAAATTTTAAATATAAAAAATGCGAATGGGGCGGGATTTATATATTTTTTGTGTATTTCTTCTTATCTCGCGATATCTTGTTGTTGTTGTTGTTTTTGGTCTGTACACAATGTACGCGAAGAAATTAAGAAGAAGTAAATAAATAAACCGCGCGACTATGTACGAGTGTATGTATGGTATATAAGAGAGCTTTCTGCGTGTGTTTGAAATTATGATTTATAGAAATAAGTTTTCACATGTTGTGTGTCTGTGTTTTATGTTTTTTAATTTGTTTGCGGTGTTACACATTTGATCACGATAGATTTGTATGTTGATTGAATATGTATATGGATATGTATATATATCCCCGAGGGCTTGTATTTTAATTTTTTTTTTTTTGGTCACTTAGAAAGTGTTTGTATTTTAATGGACGTGTGATCGATATGATGTACTGTGGGAAAAAAATATTGGGGCGTTAATATTTTGATCGCGACCCTAAACCGTTTTCAATGACCTCTTTGTACACCAACATATTTGGAATACCTTCGTGATCTCTTTTTATAATTAATAAATGATCTAATATTCTAAATCTTATTATATTTTGTAGTTAGTTTTTGGCTAAACACTAACAAATCTTATATCATCTCGTAGCACAACTGTATATAACCAGAATATGATTGATCGCCACTCTTGATGCATACATATCCAAAAACGAGAAAATGAGTCATTTTTTGGTTTTATATTAAAAGCACAAATATTTTTAATTTAATTTATTTATTTTATTTTAATTTTTTGTTTGTTTTTTTTTCGTTTCTAACTCACAACGTGTCTTTGTCTTAACCACTAATAAATCTAAATCTATATAAATATAAAAAAAAATATTTAATATAATTGTTGTTGTTGTGTGTTAATTTGTTTGTTTAAATTAAATTAAATATTAAAATTTTATTAATTAATTCCTTATAATATAATATTATATAATGCTATATATATATATTTATAAATTTTGCATGCCTGAATTAATTAACATGAATCATTTACACGATAAAATTTTGCATGTGATGTAGGTAAGTCGGAGAATATCATGTGTAGTACGTAAATGTTGCGGCGCAACATCATGCAACATATTGGGTATCGGGGGAACAAATTTAATGTAATTAACTAATAGTGTAAATGGTGTGGTGTCGGTTTCATATCTTTTAGTTCTAATTTTCTTTGGCCGACGGAGCTTTCAGTCAACAAAGCTTTTCTAACATTTTGCGGTAATGTAAATATTTCGCAACAAGATGTCAAAAATTGTTTGTTAAATAAATAGTTTTCAAATTTAAAGCTTTTAAGTCCAACAAAAGCTTTTTTGTACCTCAAAATTTGAAATTTGTTAAAGCTCGTACGTTTACTAAAAATTTGGAAATATTTAGCAGCAAACTAAATCTGTCAAATTTAACAGAAATCACATAGCTATGGAGCTTTTTGCAAATTTACTAAAGGCGTAAAGCTACTTACTCAAAAGCTTAGCTTTAAATTTAATGCAAGATTACGTGAGTAAATTAGTTATCAAAAAAATTTCACAACAGCTATTTTAGAATTGAGCTTAAATTTAAGCTCGTAAAAACACCTCTACGAAGAATATAAACAAAGTTTTTTGTGCTACCTTAAGCTAGGTAGTCAAATTAAACTGAAAGCACATGTCATAAACAGCTTTTTTAATATAAAAAAATTTACACTAACTATCAGTTAGTGTAAATGGTGTGATACCCACCCGTTCACATGTTTTATTTATACATTTCTTTGCCCGATGGAGCTTTCAGGGAATAAATCTTTTCTGACATTTTGCGGTAAATATTTCGCAATAAAATGCCAAAAATAATTTCTCAAATAAGAGTTTTTGAATTTAAAGCTTTTTAAGTCTATCTACCACTGCACATAGAAAAAAAGAGCTTTTTAGTTCTTTAAAATTTGACATATATTTTAAAGTAAATCTCGTAATTTTACCATCCGTAAACTAAATCTGTCAAAATCAACAGAAAGCACACAACTGGAGCCTTTTGCAAATTTAATGAAGGCGTTTAAAAATCTAATGAAGGCAAATTTAATGAAGGCAAAAGCTTTGCTTTAATAAATTTAATTTATTTTGGAATTGAGCTTAAATTTTTTCTTAATAAAGCCTTTTTAGTGTTTAAAAACCAGAGATATGTTTTAAAGTAAAGCTCATACTTTTACCACAAAGTAGTAAAAACCCTAAAATGTCATGTTGTCAAATTTAACTGAATGCACATGTTTATGCAGCTTTTCTAATATATGAGGGCCCTAGCCTAATGTTATTTTAGTTAAAAATCGATTAAAAAAATTAAAACCTAAGAAAATAAAGCTACTGGTCCAGAAAACTTTTTTAAATCTACGTAACTATACTCAAAATAAAAATGAACTTTAGTGCACCAAAATCTGAATATGTTTGCTTAAAGCTTCATAGCACGTATTTATGTACCTTTTTCAAACTAAATTTGTTTAGTCATTTCATTATTTTATTTTATTTTACAAACCTAATTTAATGGTTTAAAAAATTAAAAATCTAAAATTGTATATTAAAGCTACGTAAAAGCTTTGATTTTAATTTAATGCCAAGTGACATTAGGTTATTGTATTAGCAAAATGCATTTAGTTTATAAAAATTTCACAACACTTTGGCAGCTTTTTTTAAAATTTTGTACGTAATTCTAGAATAAAGCTTAATATTGAGCTTTTTTAAAATCTGTTTAGCTCTATTATTATTAAAATTGTTCTCATTTTGTTCTCTAAAATCGGGAGCATGTTTTAACGTGGCTTCAAAAAATTAAATCTCTCAAATTTAACAGAAGTTCGTACTAATGGGGCTTTTTTGAAAATTTAACGAAAGCCGAAACCTAATTTTTTGGTTAACATTTTTTTAACGCAAATACTTTAATTGGGAACCTGTCTTAATATAAATTTCAAAGTTTAACTACGAAATTGTAAAGAAACTTATAATAATTAAATCTGTAAAATTTAACCGAAAGCACATATTTATGAAGCTTTTTCAAATTTAGTTAGGCTAAATCTTTAATAATTAATTTTTTCAAATTTATTTAGGCTTTATTTTTGATAGAATTATGTTAAAATTTAAGCTTTCTTAAATCCACTTACACCTATTCAAAATAAAAATAAACTTTAGTACTGCAAAATCTGGAATATCTTTGATTAACATAAAATTTGTGCAATAAGTTCAGAAAAAGTTCACATCACTTTTCTTCACCAGCAGATTTTTTTAAATTGTATTCGTAAATCTAGAATTCAGCTTTTATGAAATCTACTTAGCTCTATTATTAGTAAAATTGAATTTTTTTGGTTGTCCAAAACCAGGAAAAGTTTTAACGTAAAGGCCATACTATACTACAAAATTTTAAAGATTGAAAATACGAACTTTCAGTTAAATGGAGCTTTTTTAGAAAATTTGATGAATACCAAAATTTAATTTTTTGTTTAAAATTCTTTTTAATTGGAATATTTTAATTATGAATGTTTTACTACAGAATTGTAAAGTTCTAAATATTAAATCGGTCAAATTTAACTAAAAGCGCATGTTTATGGAGCATTTTTCAATTTATGGATGGTGAATCCTAATAAGGTAGTTTAAAATTATTTTAAAATAATCTGGTTGCCTTAGATCTGAACTTAAATTAAGCTTTTAAAGTTTCGATTTTAGTGCTTTGAAATCGGTAATGTGTTGTGAAGCATATATTGTTACAAAAAAAAATACAAAATGCAAAAATAATTCAAAATTCGAGTTTTTTAAATTTAAATATAATCATGTATTAGTGAGCTTTTTAATTTATGGAGTTACATAATATTAAAATTAACAATCATTTTCAAAATTTTGATGATCTTAGATTTTTGAATAAAAATAATCACTCAGATTTTTTGGAATATGTTTGATTAACGAAAAGCTTGAAATTTAATATTTGAAGTATAATTGAAAGCACATAGTTATGTAGCTTTTTCAAACTAAATGAAGGCCGAAGCTTATTTTTATGGTTTAAAATTAAAAATCTATGATTTTAGATTAAAGCACCATTTGCTTTGATTTTAATTGAATACAATTTGACATCAGGTTATTGTTAATGTTTCAAAAAAGCTCCAATAATATGAATTTTACATTTAGTTAATAAAAAGTTCTCATCAAGCTCTCTCAGATTTCTTAATTTTTTCGTTATTCTAAAATTCTTAAATTTAAGCTTTTCTAAAATATTCTCAGCTCTATTATTAATAAAATTGAACCTTTTTTGTTGTCCAAAATCAGGAGTGTGTTTTAACGTAAAGGTCATACTACAAAATATCATATACTACAAATTTGTAAAAAATTAAAAAATTAAATCTGTCATATTAAACTGAGTTGTATTAATGGAGCTTTTTAGAAAATTGAATGAAGATCAAAATCTATTTTTTAGAATCTGCTTTAATGTAAATTTCATACTTTTACTAGAAAATTGTAAAGTAAATTTTAGAAATTATTTATACCTTCCAAATTAAACCGAAAGCACATATTTATGGTGCTTTTTCAATTTATAGGTGCCGAATCCTATTACTGTAGTTTAAAATTATTTTAAAATTTCCGTTTGATTTAGTTTGATTGCCTAAAATCTGAATTAAGTATAAGCTTTTACAAATCCAATTTTTAGTGCTTTGAAATCGGTAATGTCTTTAATGGCAATAAGGACTCAAAATTAGTGTTTTTGAAATTTAACTGAAATCACATATTAATTAGCTTGTTTTAATTTTTGGAGTTACATAATTTAACAAACATTTTTAAAAAATTTGAAATTCTTAGATTGTTCAGTCGGAAGCTCTGTTTTGGATTGAATCAATTTAAATTTTGTAAATCTACCTACATCTACTCAAAATAAAACTGTCTCAATCTCTGAAATATGTTTGATTACCGTAAAGCTTGAAATTCTAAATTTCAAATTTAATAGGAAGCAAATATTCATGTGACTTTTTCAAACTAAATTTGGACCAAAATAAAAAAAAATTCATTAAAAATAATAAAAATCTACAATTTCGATTAGCTATCAAAAGCTTCGATTTTAATTTATTGCAAAGTGACATTAGGTTACAGTATTTGGAATGTGCATAAAAACTTTACAAGACGCTTGTAGATTTTTTTGAATTTTATGCGTAATTCTGAAATCAAGTTTAAATTTAAGCTTTTAAAAATTTACGGAGATCTATTATTAATAAATTTGAACTTTTTTTTGTTGTTCAAATTAACGAGTATGTGTCAACGTAAAAATCATACTTTATTATAAAATTGTAAAGAAGCTTAGAAAGAATGTTCATATTATTGGAGCTTTTTTGGAAATTTAATATAAAGCCTAATTTTTTGTTTAAAATTATTTTGAAATAATTCACTTAAAAACTTTGCTTTGGATGGAATTAAGCTCAAATTTAAGTCTACTTACTTAGAGTAAAAGTGAAGTTGTTTTTGCTCCATAATTGTTAATAAGTATTAATGTAAATTTATATTTTTATTACAAAATTTTAAAGAAAGTTCTAAAAATTATGTCTGCTCAGTTTAACGGAAAGCACATAGTTATGGAGCTTTTTCAATTTATGGATGTCGAAACCCTAATACTTTAGTTGAAAGTTATTTCAAAATAATTTGATTACCCAAAACCTTACTTATATTTAAGCTTTTTTTAGTATCACTACCTCTACAAGGAACTTTTGTTTCGAATTAAATAAAGCTTAAATTTAAGCTTTAAATGCTTTGCCACCTCTATTTAGGTGATCATAAAATCTAAAATAAGTTTTATTACCGTAAAGCTTATACTTTTGCTATATAATAGGCTGTAAAAATTTTACAAAATTGTCAAGCTTAATTGAAAGCACACGTTTCTAAACTTAACGGAGGGAGAGATTATAATCTAAAAGAAATAAAATCACTAAAATAAAAATAAACATAAAATTGAAAAAATTGAAATTTAGGATTTTTGAGTAAAGCATTTAAAAGCTTTGTTTGTAATTTAATTCAAAGTAACTCTGCTAGAACTCTTTTGTCATATAAATAATTCAAGAATTAAGGTTAAAGTTAAGCATTTCTTAAGCCTACCTACCTCTACTCATTTTGTACAGGTATATTCCAAAAATTTAATTTGTCAAATTGAACTGAAAGCACAAATATATGAAGCTTTTTGCAATTTTATTATGGTAATCTAACTTTTAAGTAAAAAATCGATTTTAAAATACCGTCTGTAAACTATGTTTATCCTATTAAATTGTATAGAGAGCTTTTAAATTGAACGAAGGCTTTTTTACACCTTTCGGAATGCTTACAAATTTCTAAGCTCTTTTTCTTCCGAAATGTGGAAAATAAATTTTAACATGATACCTAATTTTGCTGTTTGGGGAGAGCTTTTTAAAACATTTTAATGAAAACTAGGGTCTTGATTTGCACCTAACTTTGACTAAAGCTTTTATCATTGGAATTAAAACTTTCCCAAACTAGTAAAATTGAACATTGCGCTTTACAAAATTTTTGCAATTGAAAAGGTTTTAAAATGAAATCTAAATACGAAAATCATTCAACAGGATTAAACGGTTAAATTTGCTAAAACTGTTTTTCCAAACATAACCAATTTAAAAGTAAGCCTTTACGACTAGGTTGCAGAATCGTGGGTCAAGCCATATTAAAAGTTTTCTATAATTTTATCTTTTTGTTATTATAAACGGAGCTTTCTGTAAGCTAAATAGAAATTTCACTTTAAATTATGTTTTAATAACTGTATCGATTAAGCTCGAAGTTTGTACATTTTGTGCTATCACAAAACATAAAATTTGCAGTAGACGATGTTTGATTAAATACACCTTTAGTACTATTAACTATGAGCTTTTAGTGCAACCGAATTCAAATTAAATTTCCTTTCTAAAGTTTTCTCAACAAACGAACCTGGTGTAAGGTCTGAGTCATATTAAATGTATTTTGGAGAAGGTTTTAAACATCTTAATAAATTTTAAGATTTTTTATTTTAAATTGTGTTGTTTAAAAATTTTATCATATAAGTCTAAAGTTTGTTCAATTTGTGCTTTCATACTAAATTATTTAGTTTTATAAGTGAAGCTTTCACGATAGACGAGAAAATAATAAAAAATACAATAAAAATTACTACTCTTGGATTACACATAAACTTAAACCGGCGAGCTTTTTCAAGTACCGAGTGCCAAGTATTAAATAACTTTCCTATCATAGGATTGGAAAGCAAAACTGAAGTTTATTTAAGTAATTAGTTCCAAATTAAATTTATTAGTTTAATTATATTAATTATGAAAAGTTTTCTGTGAAGCTCAAAAAAATTTAAGTTCTCGCTTTCGAGTTCAAGTAGTTTTGGGAATCTGAGCTTCTTAACAACAATTCCTGTTACTTGATAAGTATAATATAATGAAAAGCTCACTTAGCTTTTAATTAAACTAACTGAGTACAGATGTATATATATATATATCTTACCGCACTACATGTTAAGGGCTTTTAATAGTGCTTTATCATATTTTACACCATTAGCTGAGCTTTAAATCAAAAAAACATTAATTACCTTAACTAAAACCTCAATAATTTTAAAATAATGATTTCGGTCCAAATCCATTAAAATTCCTTCGATTGAACCGTTTGAAATTATATTACCGTAATCCGTTCCGGTAAAAAATTCCTTTCCGTCAACTTTTTAGTATCTAGAAACCTATGCGGAACTTACTAGTTTGAAACCTATTAAACCAACCTGTCTAATTAAAGCAAATCTTTTTGGTTGAGAAACCAAATGGTTAAGAACTTTTCCATAATTGAAGTAGTTTGCTTCTAAATAGTGTTCTTGTTTAAAGAGTTAGGTGTAAAATTTCATTATAATTATGTTTAGTCGAGTAATCAATATTATTCGTTATCGTATTTTAACATTCCAAAAGTTCCGAAAATAAACTTCACACAATAGTCAATATTTGACAAAATTAGAGGAAGGAGCTTTCTTAAGGTATAATGCAAAGGTGATTCAGAATCAAAAATATAAACAACAAAGCTTTCATCATTTGCTCAGAATTAATATTAATAACCAGTAATAAAAAGCCTTTTCATATTTTAAGTTAGTTTACTGAACCAAGCTTTAATATTGCTTATTTTAAATATGATCGCAAATATTTTAACCTTAGAGTCTTTTTTGGAAATAGATTATACCGAACAAATGTAAAGCTGGTCTGGTTTAACCAACTGGTTTAAACAAAAGCTGTTATGTTTCAGTTAAATATTATTTCTTTTCAAATCTGAAAAAACCAAATGGGTAAAGCTTGTTAGCCCACTAGCTTCCTTAACTGAACAAGTGGGTATTTTACAGGTAGAGATGTAATAGAAGTTTTCCAAAAAATCTTTTAAAAATCTTAGAGCTTAAAGCTTTATTTAACTGTTCTTTAGTTTTTAAAATATTTTTAAAGACACAGAATTTATAGTGTGAATATTCATAATAACTGATCAACGTTTTGAATAAATTTCGTAAAACCCAATGTGTAGTGCTTTTGGTTTGAATATTACAAAAAGCCCAACATTCTAATTTTCTTTAATGCTCTTTATGAAAATTATAAAAATTACGTTGGAAAGTCTAGCTTTAATCCAATGAATACTTTGTAAACTTTGAAAGTTCCCCCAAAACATGTAAAAGCTTTTTTAAAATTTTGCAGCAACCCAGCTCTTTTAATAAAAGATTGTTTAACATTTTAATGTCAAATTCAAAGTGATACATTTTATTTCGCGTTGATTTGTGAAAAGCTCGAAATGCTCATTTTTCTTGGTAAATTTGTACCAAATAAATTTCCAGAAGTTTAAATATGAGTTTTAAGCTTTTCTAGACATGTAAATTCACTGAAACGTTTTTTAAGTATCTTGATTTAATCTAAAATAATCCATTTGTGTCGACTACACTAAATTCGGCAAGATTTGGAGATTAAGCTCTGGAAAGCTCAACATTATTATTCTTGCTAATAGTTATTGTAATGAAGTAAATTTCTTTAAAGATCTTAAAACATATTTTAGAGCCAGCTTACTTTAATATTAAGAATAGTTCTGTATTTTCAATTATTTTCATTGTTAGCCATTTTAAGTTTCGTTGGTATTCTTTAAAAAATATTTGAAATTATGTTCAGTTACTATTATTTGTCACATTTCAATCAAAAAACTTATTTTTAAAAAAGGTTTTTGTTTTATAAAAGAAGAAAACTAATTGTGTTTGTAATTTAAGTTGTGCTTACTTTTCGAATCAAATAAAATCAAATCGTTTAACAAAATAGTGATTAACAGTTTAATAACAGATTCAAACAGAATACTCGTATGTCACATCCATTTAAGGTAGCTTTGAAAGCTCTGATTTTCTTCCGGCGAAACCTTTCAATTGCATGCAGAAAACATATTCTAAGTTTAAAAATATCCTAAATATTTAGTTTTTAATTAAAATCAAAACCAAAATTATTAGTTCGCGGCTTACTCAAACCTGTAAAGCTGATATACCTCTAATTACGTTCAAACAATTTGTCATTCAAGTTGATTGTAAAGCTTATTATTTTACTTCAAAAGTGGCCAACTAACAGAAAGAATATGACGGAAGTAGACCACACCAGGTGTAAAATATGTCTACAAATCATTAACCATCCTTTTTCGTGTGATTTGATTTTCGCGCGCGCGTTCACACATCAAACTCAATAAAACTCGTGGTAGAATATTGAGATGCCAATAAAAAATTCTATGAACCGCGTAATTAATTAAACCAAAATAGTAAAACATGTTTTATGCTCTTCCTCGTCACATTAAATTATATATAGATATAGTTTTCATTACATTAATTTTATTAAAGCATATAAGAACTTATAAAAAACCAAATAACTACTTTGCATTTATGTCGCTTTTTATTACAATATCATGTCACTGGGAAAAACATGAAGATGATGATGGAATTTAACACAAAATATTATAAGAAATTACAAAAATTCTTAGAAAATCTAATAAAACCGCAGAATCTAATAAAAGAAATGTAATCTAATCTAATTAAAGTATAATATTATATATTGAATAAGTTGTATGGCATGTGATATGACATGTCATGCTACATAATTTTTTATTGCCTCAAGTTTTTTATGTATGTCTATTTTAATATTTGTTTTCGTTTTTTTTTAATTACTTTCAGAGGGTAGAGAATGTGTTAATTGTGGTGCTACATCAACCCCGCTGTGGCGAAGGGACGGTACCGGACATTATTTATGTAATGCATGTGGATTATATTATAAAATGAATGGACAAAATCGACCGCTTATAAAACCAAAACGAAGACTGGTAAGTTGCTAATAATGATGGTGAATATAACCCCTCTAATATTAGATTGTATATGCTGCACTATACTTGTACGGTACACAAAGGTTTGATGAACCGTGTTTATAATACTGTCTTATACATTTTTAACAAGGTTGAGCCCCCTTCTTATAGATTTATACATACAAAATATATTTTTTTTTGTTAAGTTCGATTTATTTACTACAACAACAGTAACTGAAGAGCACGTCATGTACACAGAAATAGGGAGGCGTGTTAGCTGATTTTTATTATAAAAATTTCTGCTTGTATATTGTGCCAGGAATATTGATGCGTTTTACCATTCTTCTCGCGCTTTTTATTTTTTTTTTTTTTTTATTAATAAAAATTTATGAATAATTTTGTTGATGTTTATGTTTCACAATAACAAGGTATAAAGTAGTTTTTCTCAAGTCACACACTGTATGTGTGAGTGTATATATCTTTATGACGTTGGTTGGTTTCATATTGCATAAAAATACCTTTCACCTATATTGCGAATTGTTTTTTTTTTTGTTGCTGCACATAATTTTTTAAAGGTAATACTTTAATTGTTAACCCTCGAATGGGCTGGCTGTTCTTATTTTACAGCAACCTTTTAGAATTATTAAATTACAGTTAAATTAAAATATGTCAAGACAAGTTTATTGGTTCAACAAGATTTTCTGTTCGCGGTTATCTATCTCGAAAGCTTCAGCTTTCAACGTATTGGTGTATAAATAATTTTTAATCAATTTCGATTGATGCTGTTTTATTTTTATTAAAAGCTAAGTACTTTAGTCAATTTCGCTATACAGTATTAACTTAGTAAGTTTAAAAGCTCATCTGTAACTTTTAAGTAAAATATTTTTTTAATTTAAATTTAGTACGATATACGGAGCTTCCAAGATACTTATTGCGTTTATTAAGTATGACAAAGTTGAAACTTTGTCTTTTTTGTGCTGGCATTTGCTTACTTACACTTTTAATGAACACTTTTAAGTGAACCTTAAACGTTTACATAGATTTACAATCAATTTTATTTCATCTAGTAAAGAGTAGTAGCCTTAGAATTTTGTAAATAATACTCTAAAGCTTCACATTTTTTTAAAGTTTATTAGAATTGTAATACTTACTTTTTCATTAATTCTAAGCTTATTGTTAGAGTTTAAGTACGAGTATATTGTAAATCGTGTTTGGTTTAAATTCAAAGTTCGCAAAAGTTTCTTGACTGGAACTTTACAATATACTTAGAAATTAGGCCATATATTTTCTTCTAGTTTCAATCAAATTCATCTGAGAAACTGGGTATTCTAAGCTTTTAACATTTTTAGTCTTTTAAATTAGCCGCATATTTAAACTTTTTCGAGAGCTTTAGATTTAAATAATGTGTTAATGGACTGGCCTTCCACTTTTATTACATAAAAGCTTTTTTCCGAAAAGATGCAATGAAAATAATTTAAATTGTGATTTAAACTTTAATTTTAAATTTACTGGACAACGCTTTTAAGCCAGCTGGTGCCTGAACTTTTGTATTTGTCCGAATTTTACTGGAAGTGTTTGTTCTTTATTTTGTGTTGTTTTTAATAACTCAACTAAAATTCAAGGGCTTTGAATTGTCTCATCGAGTGCTTTTATTTACTTTCATTGAAAAGTATTCATAGTCACCTTTCAATATTCCATTCTTTAAAAATTCATCAATCCAATCATTTGTGATTAGATTTTCAACACGTTTCCATTATCTGATTATTGAGCAAGTATGAAGTTTTTTATGTTACCTAGAGCCCCTTATTTGTATGAAATTTAAAGTCGTTTGATCATATTTTTATTCGAAAGCTTTTAAAATGATAAACTTAAATTCACACCTAAATGCACTGTCCACGAAAATTGTAATATAATATTAATCCTAAAAGCTCGGTAAACTGGTTTGTTTGAATTTAATAATTAAGAAAATCATTTCCCTCGAGAGCTTTTAACATCGTTCCAAAATACAAAATGAAAGGGGATTGTTCTGGACTTTTTACTACAAAACAGGTTATCAGTACAACAACAAGAATTATTAAAGAGCTCAAAATGTTTATTATTTAACAAAAGCCTGTTTAAATTAAATCAATATAATGATATTGAAAGCTCGGAAAACACTTAAACTTATTATTTTCTACAAATTTTGATTTTATTTTATGTTTTATTTGTGGCTCCCGTTGTAGCTTTACTGAAGTTAAAAGGCGAGTTAATATTGAAAAATCAGAAAAGCTTTTGCTGAAATTTGTAAATGATTTAAAATTATCACTGACGCTGTGGGCAAATAAAGCCAATAATGCTACAAGAAACAAGAAATGTTTGTGAATGGTGCTTAAGGTTGTAGTTTTTACGCTTGTATATAATTGTTATCAAAAATACGTTGCATTGGTCACAAAAGCTTTTTCTAAAATTGGTGGTTTATTACAAGCATAGAAATAATTTTACGGACAAAAATAAGATCTTTGATTTTGAAAATATTTACTTTTGTCGTTGTATTGGGTGTTTCAGTAATGGGTGCCTTTCCAAAAGCTCTTAATGATTTATCTCTCTTCATGTCTACAAGCTAAAATAATATTTTATATTTTCAAAATAAGTAATTTGTGTCATTTATTATAAATTTAGATTGGATTTATTTGAATGTTGCGTGATGTTGTAGCTTTTAAGCACTTTGTATAAAAATCCTAATACCTCTCAAAATTGTAACCTTTTCCAAATACTCATAATCATTTAAATTTTTGTGCTATTAGGCTAAATATTGTGTTGATATTGAAAGCTCGGAAAAAATTTTACGAAAGCTAATAAGTCGTTTTTGTCTAAAAGTTTTATTTGTTATAGTTAACTTAGGAATATTGATAATAAAAGCTCGGAACAACCCTTTCTATAATTTATTATTCATGGTAGAATGCTTAGCTGATGCTGCACAGAAAGATAGGAAAAATTTTCATTTTGTAAAAAAAATTATATTGAAATTTGATAAAAGCTTAATTTAACTCAAAAGGAAAGCTTTCTAAAAGCTTATGTGCTTTTTAATTTTGTCCGTGTTATATAGATAATGACAGCTCTCACAAACTCTCGCTAAAATTCTTCAATAACTTTACTTGGTAAAGAATGCCGCTAGAAAAATATAGAGCTTTTATTTTTAAAATTAATTTTTGTCAATTATTATAAATTCAGACTGTGGTTTTTATTGGTGAATAACGTTGTTGCTTTTAAGAATTTCTTGAAATTGACTTAATAATCCCCCCAAAATGTAACTTTTGAAAGTTCGGAAAAGCTCTTGCTTAATTTCAAGTTATTGGTAGAAAACAATGAAATGTAATTTTACATCATTTTTGCTTAATTCGTAGTGGTAGAATTTCAATTGTAAACCACCCATTATTTTTAACCAATAGACGTTGTTTATTGCAAGTAAAATTGTATTTTAATATTTAAAGCGCGGAAAAGCTCTTGCTAAGTTATTTATATTTGGTTTTATTTGGTTGGTTTGTTGCAATGTTAAAGTTAATGCAAAGCCTGTTGCAGTTAAAAGAGAATGGCTACTGCCTGCAAATAGACAATTAGTATTTCTACAAGCAAAGACAAAAGCTTTAATTTTGAAAATATTTAGTTTTTATTTTAGTTACAAATTTAGAATGTGCTTGTTGATCAATTTTTCCGGTTTTCAGGAAAATCTAAGTCCTTCCAGAAATTTGACTTTTTTAAAAGCTCATTAATTGCTTAAACTGGTTGTAATTAAAACAGTATACTCTTGTTCAAAACTCGGAAATCAATTCTGAAATTCATCAAGCATAATGTGTAACTTTTGAGCTTTTCACAATAACCTTAATATTTTAACGCTTGCAAAAGCCGATGTATTTTTTAATTGTTTGTATTGAATGGAGTTAGAAGCTCCAAAAGCTTCTTCTAAAATTAATTACAAATTATGCTGCTAAAAAGGTAAGAGCGTATATTTTGATACTATTTAATGGCCGTGCTTCATTATAACTTCAGGTTAAATTTTTGATCGGTACTTACCGGGTTAGCTTTTATTCATTTTCCAATTTTTTCCTTTACAAACTTACACATTTAGATTGGCGTTTTGTTCAGTACCAATATAGAGTTTAACGTTTTCAGAAAATTCTCAAAAATGTATCTTTTAAAAGTTCTCATCAAGCTTGAATCAATAAATTCAATAAAAAAATTTAAAAATCGAGATAATTCGAGAAATTAAAATTTGTTGCCCAGTTCCAACACTACAATTTTAAAAAAATTAAAAGTTAAGTAAATTTTGTTGGAAGTCGTTTAAAATCTTATATATTTCAATTTAGATCTTATAGATCAACTTATTTATACTGAAGTCTCAAAAAAGCTTAATTGCAATAAAATTAACGCATTTTAAATCCAATTTGATTGTTAAGCAACAAATACCTAATAATAACTTTTTAAGGGTTACACGATTAATTAATATTTAAATAATATTATTAATGTTTGTGATACTAGTTCTCAAAAACGGGCCTAGAAATGTTTGGTTTTAACAACAAAGTATGTTTAGAGCATTAAAACCATATATGGGTAATTCTATCATGAAAGCTTATTATGACAGTACATTTGCGCAGTTTACATACTTTTCGCAATTATTAATTGAAAGGTTATATTTCTAATTTGTTTTTATTGTACAACATTGTAAACACCAAAAGCTCTTTTATGAAATATTTACCATGAAGCAAAATTTAAACCTTGGTACTAAGTACAATGCCGAATTTTTTAAATAAAACACACAAAATATATCTGCCAGATTCTCTGGGGGTTTCATAATAATTTTGTGATGTTAGTTTTAAAAAATAAGCTTTTCTAATTTAACAATTTAACAATTTTTTTCTTTAAAGCTTACTAAACAACCAACAGTAACTGAGTTTATGAAATATTAGGAAAATATTATATTGGAGCTTGTGTAAAGTTTAACTTAAGTCAAATAGCAAGTTTTATAATCGAATAGTATAGAAAAAAAATTAAAAGCTCAAATTGCCTTTTAGTTTAAGTCTAGAAATTGTATCAGCTTTAATAACAAGATATAAAAATCGTGCATTGGCTGAACCATTGGGAGCTTTTGTGTATAATATTTAGAAATGTTTGTTGTCAACAACAAAGTATTTTTAGAAGATTAAAAACATTTATGAGTAATTCTTTCATTACAGCTGATTATGCCAGTACAGTTTTATTACTATTAAACGTTTAAAAACGCTGCTGAAAGCTCAGTTTGCAATGTTTTAAGCTGTTTTAAGAAATACCGTGAAGCAAAATTTAAAAGTAGGAACTAAGTACGAAGCCGATTTTTTTTTTGATTAAAACACACAACAAAATATATCTGCCAGATTCTCTGCGGGTTTCATAATAAATAAGCTTTTCTAAATCATCGTAGGCTTTTGAGTATAATACTTAAGAACGTTTGATTTTAGTAACTAAATATTTTTAGAAGATTAAAAATATTTAAAGCTAATTTTTCTTTAAAGCTTACTAAAACCAACAGTAATTTGAGTTTGTGAAAGCTTAGGAAAATATTATATTAGAAGCTTGTGTAAAGGTCGAATAGCTAGTTTTATAGTCGAATAGTATAGAAAGCAAAGTAAAAGCTCAAATTGCCTAGAGTTTTAAGTTTAAATCTAGAAATTTTATCAGCTTTAATAAATATTTAACCATTGGGAGCTTTTGTGTATAATAGTTAGAAATGTTTGTTTTCAACAACAAAGTATTATTTTCAACAACAACAGTTTTATTATTAAACGTTTAAAAACGCTGCTAAAAGCTCAGTTTGCAAAGTTGTTTACGTTTATGAACAAAAGGTTATATTTGTAACACAAACTCGTGTTTATGCTCGTAAAACAATTTGAAAGCCAAAAGCTTTTGTAAGAAGTATCATGAAACAAAATTTTAAACTTTGAAACTGAGTAAGATGTCGAAAGTGCAACAAAGCTTAATAGAAATGTAATTTATATTTATTATCTAATAACTGTTTCATAATAATTTTATAGTGTTAGTTTCAAGCTTTCCAGTTTTTTAAGCTTTTTTAAATTATCGTTGGCTTTTGAGTATAATACTTAAGAATGTTTGATTTGAATAACTAAATATTTTTAGAGGATTAAAATATTTAAAGCTATTTTTTCTTTAAAGCTTATTAAAACCAACAGTAATTTGGGTTGATGAAAGCTTCAGAAAATATTATATTGGAAGCTTGTTTAAAGATTTTCGTAAAGATCGAATAGCAAGTTTTATAGTCGAATAATATAGAAAGCAAAATCAATGCTCAAATTGCCTAGAGCTTTCAAGTTTAAATCTAGAAATTTTATCAGCTTTAATAACACGATATCAAAATCGTGCATTGGCTGAACCATTGAGAGCTTTTGTGTATAATAGTTAGAAATGTTTGTTTTCAGCAACAGAGTATTATTTTCAACTACAACAGTTTTAATATTAAACGTTTAAAACGCTGCTAAAAGCTCAGTTTGCAAAGTTGTTTACGTTTATGAACAAAAAGTTATATTTGTAACACAAACTCGTTTTTATGCTCGTAAAATATTTTGAAAGCCAAAAGCTTTTGTAAGAAGTATCATGAAGCAAAACTTTAAGCTTTGGAACTGAGTAAGATGTCGAAAGTGCAAGAAAGCTTAATAGAAATGTAATTTATATTAAATATCTAGTAACTGTTTCATAATAATTTTATAGTGTTAGTTTCAAGCTTTTCAGATTTTTTAAGCTTTTCAAAATTATCGTGGGCTTTTGAGTATAATACTTAAGAATGTTTGATTTGAATAACTAAATATTTTTAGACGATTAAAAATATTTAAAGCTATTTTTCTTTAAAGCTTACTAAAACCAACAGTAACTTGGGTTGAAGAAAGATTCAGAAAATATTCTATTGGAAGCGTGTTTAAAGTTTAACTTAACGGTCGAATAGCTAGTTTTATAATCGAATAATATAGAAAGCAAAATAAAAGCTCAAATTGCCTAGAGCTTTCAAGTTTAAATGTAGAAATTTTATCAGCTTTAATAACATGATATCAAAATCGTGTATTGGCTGAACCATTGGGAGCTTTTGTGTATAATAGTTAGAAATGTTTGTTTTCAACAACAAAGTATTATTTTCAACAACAACAGTATTGTTAGTAAAGGTTTAAAAACGCTGCTAAAAGCTCAGTTTGCAAAGTTGTTTACGTTTATGAACAGAAAGTTATATTTGTAACACAAACTCGTTTTTATGCTCGTAAAATATTTTAAAAGCCAAAAGCTTTTGTAAGAAGTATCATGAAGCAAAATTTTAAACTTTGGAACTGAGTAAGATGTCGAAAGTACAAGAAAGCTTAATAGAAATGTAATTTATATTTATTATCTAATAACTGTTTCATAATAATTTTATAGTGTTAGTTTCAAGCTTTCCAGTTTTTTAAGCTTTTTTAAATTATCGTTGGCTTTTGAGTATAATACTTAAGAATGTTTGATTTGAATAACTAAATATTTTTAGAGGATTAAAATATTTAAAGCTATTTTTTCTTTAAAGCTTATTAAAACCAACAGTAATTTGGGTTGATGAAAGCTTCAGAAAATATTATATTGGAAGCTTGTTTAAAGATTTTCGTAAAGATCGAATAGCAAGTTTTATAGTCGAATAATATAGAAAGCAAAATCAAAGCTCAAATTGCCTAGAGCTTTTAAGTTTAAATCTAGAAATTTTATCAGCTTTAATAACACGATATCAAAATCGTGCATTGGCTGAACCATTGAGAGCTTTTGTGTATAATAGTTAGAAATGTTTGTTTTCAACAACAGAGTATTATTTTCAACTACAACAGTTTTAATATTAAACGTTTAAAACGCTGCTAAAAGCTCAGTTTGCAAAGTTGTTTACGTTTATGAACAAAAAGTTATATTTGTAACACAAACTCGTTTTTATGCTCGTAAAATATTTTGAAAGCCAAAAGCTTTTAAAGAAGCAAAACTTTAAACTTTGGAACTGAGTAAGATGTCGAAAGTGTAAGAAAGCTTAATAGAAATGTAATTTATATTAATTATCTAATAACTGTTTCATAATAATTTTATAGTGTTAGTTTCAAGCTTTTCAGATTTTTTAAGCTTTTCAAAATTATCGTGGGCTTTTGAGTATAATACTTAAGAATGTTTGATTTGAATAACTAAATATTTTTAGAGGATTAAAAATATTTAAAGCTATTTTTCTTTAAAGCTTACTAAAACCAACAGTAACTTGGGTTGAAGAAAGATTCAGAAAATATTATATTGGAAGCGTGTTTAAAGTTTAACTTAACGGTCGAATAGCTAGTTTTATAATCGAATAATATAGAAAGCAAAATAAAAGCTCAAATTGCCTAGAGCTTTCAAGTTTAAATGTAGAAATTTTATCAGCTTTAATAACATGATATCAAAATCGTGTATTGGCTGAACCATTGGGAGCTTTTGTGTATAATAGTTAGAAATGTTTGTTTTCAACAACAACAGTATTGTTAGTAAAGGTTTAAAAACGCTGCTAAAAGCTCAGTTTGCAAAGTTGTTTACGTTTATGAACAGAAAGTTATATTTGTAACACAAACTCGTTTTTATGCTCGTAAAATATTTTAAAAGCCAAAAGCTTTTGTAAGAAGTATCATGAAGCAAAATTTTAAACTTTGGAACTGAGTAAGATGTCGAAAGTACAAGAAAGCTTAATGGAAATGTAATTTATATTAAATATCTAGTAACTGTTTCATAATAATTTTATAGTGTTAGTTTCAAGCTTTTCAGATTTTTTAAGCTTTTCTAAATTATCGTGGGCTTTTTGCGTATAATATTTAAGAATGTTTGGTTTTATTAACTAAATATTTTTAGAGGATTAGAACTATTTAAAGAAAATATTTTTTTCTTTAAAGCTTACTAAAACCAACAGTAACTTGGGTTTATGAAAGCTGAGGAAAATATTATTTCAAAGCTTGTGTAAAGGTCGAATAGCAAATTTTATTGTCGAATAATATAGAAAGCAAAATCAAAGCTCAAATTGTCTAGAGCTTTTAAGTTTAAATCTAGAAATTTTATCAGCTTTAATAACACGATATCAAAATCGTGCATTGGCTGAACCATTGGGAGCTTTTGTGTATAATAGTTAGAAACGTTTGTTTTCAATAACAAAGTATTATTTTCATTAAAACGCTGCTAAAAGCTCAGTTTACAAAGTTTTTTACGTCTATGAAAAAAAAACGTTTCTAAGCTCGTAAAATTTTTTAAAAGCCAAAACCTTTTCTAAGAAGTATCATGAAGCAAAATATAAAACTTTGGAACTGAGTAAGATGTCGAAAGTGCAAGAAAGCTTAATAAAAATATAATTTATATTTTAGTTTGGTAGAGTGTTTAACAACAAGTATGTATTAATTATCTAGTAACTGTTTCATAATAATTTTATAGTTTAGTTTCAAGCTTTTAAAATGTTTAAGCTTTTATAAATTATTGTGGGCTTTTTGCGTATACTATTTAAGAATGTTTGGTTTTAATAACTAGGTAGTTTTAGAGGATTAGAACTATTTAAAGAAAATATTTTTTCTTTAAAGCTTAATATAACTAACGGGAATTTGAGTTTATGAAAGCTTAGTTTTCGAGCTTTCTGTTATTAATGTGTAAAATTCAAATTTCTAAACGAATAGTATAGAAAACTAACAATTTCATCCTTTAAGTTTAATTTTAAAAGTTATATGAGCTTTACAGTAAATATACAAATTTGTTGTATTAGTCAAACCCACCATGCAACTTAATTGCTAAATTAGCGCTTTCAGACACTATGCGATATATCGCTGACGGTGGATGGCCTTTTACCATCCAACCGTAATAAACTGAACAGTTTTATAAAATCATGTAATTAGGTGATAAAATTGACATGGTACCAATGTAACCTCGCCATTATGAGAGCGATGCAAGAGAACAACAATATCCAATTGTACACAAATATATAAATTTAATAACAATAGTAATAATCACAATAATAAAAATAATAATAATCCATTAAAACATTTTCTTTAACAATCTACACAATAAAACTGTCACTTAGCTTTTCTTGAAAATATTCTTATATTTTATTTAAAATTATTCACAATTTTTTTATACATTTTCCTTCCATTCAATCTGAATCCCCAATTGAATATTTTATTATTCTTTTGTATTAAAAAAAAATATAAAAAAAATAAAAAATAAAATAAGAAAATAATAAGAAACAGCAGTTTCCTTTACTCCATTTTATTATTATATTTTTTTTATATATTCGTATATAAATAAATAATACATTATTTTATTATTATTATTATTATTATTATTAATAAAAATATAAATAAATATTTTGTCAGAAATGCATCATGTCGTTTTGTGTATATTTGTTGTTATTCCGCACCGCGAATGCACTTCTCGTACAATCCGCGTAATTTTTTACTTTGTAGCCGTTGCTGTTATTTTTGAGTACAATTGTTATATTCTCGGATTTTGAAGAAATACAAAAAAAAAATAAAGATTCAGTAAAAAATAAAATTCCCACGACATTAAATACTAATTATAGTCGATGAAGTCAGAGAATATAGCGCGCAGTGGAGAAGATTATTATTATACGAAACTGAAAAAAGCTTTGCAATCACAAAATGGAAAAATAATAATAACACAATTAAATTTAATGATTACAATAAATATTTTTTATAAGTACTTACAGACACAGGTGGATTGTTAATATTTTGTTTTTATAGTTTTAGTGCCCCAACGGTTTAGTGTGCTCCTTTAATTCTTCCTCTACATATAAAAAAAATCTAAATCTTTAAGTCTTGTTTATAACAATCTCAATAAAAAGGTGTGTACGATTTTATAGTTGTCGCTTTGATTAAAATGTCATTTAAATTATGCCATAAAAATTATTCATTGAGCGCAATCAAACCCTCGAAAGGTTCGTTTTGTGTAGGCGGATAATTTTGTTTTAATAGGCTCCCCATAAAAACTTTGATAGACTCGTAATTGACCCAATTTTAGTACCGTTCGTTCTTGATTTTAAAAATAGATATGATATCTTTCAAAATTAAAGCATTTTTTTAAGAGCTTTTCCGAGCTTTGAAAATTGGAAAACAACTAATTTTTAGCAATAGCAAAGCGGAAAACGTCTTGTTTAAGCTAGAAGTTTGGGCTTATTTATTGTTATCAAAGAAAAAATGTGTCGGCTTAGTTATGTACTTAACCAACTTGAGCTTTGAACACTTCAAACGCTTTCAATTTAAATTGTGATGTTGTTAAACACTTGTCACATTCAATTACCCTAATAATTTTGTATAAATCAGTTTCAGACTTAAATAAACCCATCTTATTCAATATCCCAAATTCGCAACCATTTACTCAGTATTTGGGTCGTCCTGACCGGATAAGCCATCCTCATTCAAATCCAAATTTGAAGTATGTACAGGTAGCTCCAGATCATACTCTTCTTCGAACAAATATGAGTCTACATCTTGATTCTGTAGGAATAGATATATCTTCATTACCAGTTCTACAAATTTCTGATCTCTCCAAGTCTTGAGTTATGTGTAAAACCGAGTTATGTAGCTGTTGATGCAAACATGTTTAAAATATCAACCGCCAGCGTACTTAATGGTGAAATAGAGCAAACACCTGCCCACCATATTTCACCTGAAAAAAGTTCACTTCGTACATTGTAATGCGGCAGTGACTCAATAATTTTGTTGTGGTCGTTATATTTTGGGTGGACTTCTGCGATATTGAAAATAAATTCAGTTGCTTTAATTTTCTGTGCTTCCGAACGATTTTTACCTCAAACGGCTGGCTCAAGCAGATTTGCCGCACAATGCAGGGGTTGTAAGAATTTTTTGGTCCGTGAATCTAGGATGTTTATAAGTTCTTCGTAATTGGCGCATTTCTTTTGTTCAAATGTAGCTTTTATTTCAATAAAACAATCCACCACTTTGGATAAAACTGCTTTCTTGTCATTACAAAAAATGATGCTCATTTAGCGATCGGAGTAAGTTAACAGGGAACTGTTTCAATTTTTTTCCAGAACGATTAGCTTAAAATGGAGGAGATAGTAGATGACTTCATAACCGACTGCATTTCGTCTTCGATAGCTAGAGCCTTCAGTGCGTATCTTGTTTCAATCATACTGGAAAGTGAGTTCACAAAGGAATTCCATCGTGATGCAATATACTTTGCTTTGAAGTGCAATATACTTTGCTTTGCTCTGCTGATATACTGAATTTTAAAGATGTCTGCTATCAGCAAATTAAGCCCATGGCAAATACACCCATTCTCGTTAATGTGGAGATAGCGCTTGCTTACCATTGCCAGTAATAAGCCCAATAAACTTATGAACACCGACATCCTTTAAGACTGCTTCTATTTCTCCAAAAATAAATTTAGCCATTCGACGGTTTTCCTTAGCGTGCGTAGACTTGCAGAAAACTGACTTGGGTGTATTGGTTACGTAATTTGTTATGGAGTCCCTGCCTATATTCGACCATGCGTATGTTTGTAATGTGAGTATAGAAGAGCCGGTAATACATTCTGAGACACGCTGTTTGACACGATCGAACTCAAGGTTCATCAATGAATTGGAAAGTTGGTTTCGTGAAGGAACTTAATAAGATGGTCGTATAGTTTCTTGAATAAATCAATCCAAGCAGAATTCGTTGTTAAGCTTAATGGAGCTCAAGAGACGAAAATTGCTCGAGCTAATAACTCGTCGATAATCTGTTTTAGGGAAGGTATAAATATAATAAAATGTATTAAATTACTTAAGTTAGTTCGAGAAATTGTTTTCAATTATGTTACCGATATTACCGCGGTAACATTACTTTGGGTAACATTACCCTATATTACTCATTTTACCGGTAATATTACCATTTGCATCACTAGGTTATATCAAATATGACCCAAAAGTTCGGAGTTCTATTATAAAGTCCATTTGATTTACAATTATAACATCGTTGTCTAGGGTTTTTTTTGCATCCTATGGGTTTCTATGGGCGTTTGACATCTGTCGTTAGCAAGTTTCCTTTTTGATGTTTGGTAAAAAGTATAAGTGTGCTCCCGTTTTTGTGAAGAGAAGTTACCTATTAGTTCTCGAACAATGCTCTTACGAAATTCTATTTATGTTTCAACTTCAACTCATTCAAGGCTTCCAGGTACACAACATATGAATTGTTAACAGCAATATCAATTAAATCAAAAAATATTCGAAGGTAAAATTTTATCTTAGAACGTCGGCCAATTTTACAAACTACTTTTTTTGATCCATTAGGTTACAACGCCGTTAGAGATCCGACCAACCAATATCGCCTCTCTTATGTTTTTTGGAGTCATAAATAGGCATTTGTTTTCTTCGATTTTTCTGACGGTCCTGCACGACTTAATGTTACGCTTTCCAGTCCAGACAAATCCTTAGTTAGTTGATTTATAACAATCTCGCCCAAGGAATCGGTAGATGTATCCTTTTCTCTTCCAGTGTATAAATCGAATTATACACCACATTTTAAATCCGTAATGGGTTTACCTGGAAATGCAAAATATTTGAGAACAAAAAATCACTTTTCCTAGAGAAGACTGAACTTACCTTTTATGTACTGTTTCATGACATTGTGTCCTTTAAATTTAATCATGCGCTCGTCAATCGATTGAGCTTTTGAGTTGGAGTATGCCTTTGAAAATGCGGCATTGAAATGCTCAATTATTGGTCGAACTTTATATGCCCGATGAAAATTGGGATCAATTGGAAGCGATGTCTTCGAATTATCATAAAAATGTAGGGCATATCGGATTTCCTCAAACCGACGTGAGGACACAGTATTCGCAACAACTGGAACTTTTAAATCTGGTTGGCTGGCCCAATAGTCTCTTATGGAAGGCAAGACGTGATAGCTCATGACCAGGTTTAAGCCCAAAAATGTTCGCATTTCAGAGGGTTCAATTTGAAATTTAATTCCTTTTTGGCAACAATATAATTTACGTTCTCTTATGAACAAGTCAATTAATTACGTAACGTATTATCCTTCTCTTCTGAATTCGAATCATCCACTTCCACATCAATGCTGCTATTGTCCGGTTTCAATGACCGACAAACAATATTTTGATACAAATATTTTGATACAAATATTTGTCTGGACTGGTTTTTATTAGGATTTGTTTTAGGTTAAAAAATCTGACACTTCGATTTTTTTCGCCTGCTGAATGATTTTTTTATGTTGATTTTCATTGAAGAAAAAATTGTACCCCATGGTAGTCAAACTGAGAGGGTAATATGTTATTACTCACGTGTTAATTTTCTATACTTCCGGTTTTTTGGTGGAGTATACAATTTTGTTGTTGTTGTATATCTATTCGCCATTTTTTGTCTGTCATTTGTCAAAATACACGACGCGTTGGTAATTTGAAAGTTGTAGAGTAGTACATTTTTGTTCCATTGAAACAAAATGAGGGTAAAAAATGAGAGTAACTTTTTATACCAGTCGCGCTAATGTAAATTTTAGTTCTTGTCTTTGTCATATTTTCGGCCAAATTTTTGTAAAATTTTTCTGTTTTCTAGTAGGCAAGTACCATAATGCATTTGCGTTGAAGTGGAGGAGAGGATAAAAAATAAATAAGAGAACAAAGTACTATTATCTGAGAAAGTTTTGTTAGGTGGACTATTTTCATTGTAAATTCGCTTTTGTCTCTTTTTGTGATGGAACATTTTCTTTGTGACTCACTGTAGCCGATACGTCAATATTTTATTTTGGAATGGACAAAGAAATATTTTTTGAACACTTTTGGTGCAATTAAAAATTTCAGTTAAATCTCATGAGTTAATCACGTCGGAATAAATAATTTGGCTCAAGTTATAAATTGATACAGTTTATCCCGCCCCATCTCGTAGACAGTTCGTAAATTAAAAATAATTAAAATCAATTTTAAAATTCAATTGACACTTCAATCTTGATAACAATAAATATTTAATTAATTTTTTATGTGCTCGTTTGCTAGAATGCCGTACGCATATAAAATCGCGTAATTCGCGCCGTCATCTTAGTAGTAGAAAGAGGTGTTGAAAAAACAAAACGAGATTTAGTTTTTATTAATAATTTTAGAAAACATAAAAAATTTGTTTTATTTATTTCCGTAAATTAAATCAAATAATTTGATTTTTTATGTTTTATATCGGGGGGAGGAGGAACAAACTTTATACAATTAAATTACGTGAGAAAATCTATTAGGTATATACTCGTACCTAAGAAAATCATCATCCGGTCTTTAAACAAAAAAAAAAATTGAAAACTTTTAATTTCTTGCAATTTAAAGAAAATAAAAAAGTTTATTATTATTATTGTTGTATAAAATTCAATAAGTTGTAAACTAAATAATAATCAACAAGATATATAAGAAGTACTCACCAGTAAGAAGTTTACAAAGAAAATATATAAGAAAACAGAAGCATGAGTATGTTTAAAAAAAAAACTTAATAACAAATGTGCCATCTTTCGGCTTATTTCTATATAATATTCGGTGTGTGTGTGTGTAAGATAAATAAAAATACGTTTTATCGTCTTAACATATATTTATATAAAAGACGCGATTCTTAAGATTTTTTATATATTAAATCAATCCGCTTCTGGACAAAACGCTGTAAAATATAAAAATGCTGTATGTGTTGACTTTCTATTTTTATCATTCTAATATAATTTTAATAAACTCCAGGTACATTAATAATATTTTTATTTATTTATATTTTTTTTTTTTGTGTATGTAAGATAATGATCGTTAAGAAACAGAAGTCTTGATATTTTTGGGTTCCCTTTATCAAAAAAGAATAAGAAAAATGTCATCCACAAATTTAATGATCATAAATTAAAATTTCATATTTTTGTTTCGTTAAAGCTTATAACACTAATTGGGATTTTTTAAAATATGTTTTTTTTGTTGTTTAATTATTATTGAAAGACTATATAACTAAGTATATGATATTATGATTATGTAAATGGTTGTATGGAATCTAGACATCTGCTAATAGAATATTGATAATTTACATGATTTAAATGCTTATATAGCCTTAAAGTCGATGACTTGCATCGTGGGCGCGTTATAATCTCGTGTAAACAAGTTATCAATATGTTCAATATACGTTATAGTGTTTATTTTGACAGCTAACTGTTGAATCGGGTGAAATCAAATATCACGTGCCATGAGTTATCATCTAGTTGTTAACCAAGACTAGAAATATAACTTTTTGCTATTCTGCTAGGAATACAACTTTCCTTGTAAACCTTGTTACATTGAATGCCGTTACGAGAATAGAATACCGAATATAAACTACAAGACAAACCCAAAGGATATTAAAATGTAAAACCGTAGCTTATGCTACAATCTTTGACACATTCGACATATTAATACGCGACATTCAACCGTGCGACATCCAATTAATTCGATATTCGATAACCGAAATTAGCTTCCACAATCAACCGCGCACGAACGCACGACTCTCAACTGGCCACATACACTGGCATTGCGAAAAAAGACACTGAAGTTAATTTTCTCGATTACCCTTTAAGCAAGCTGATTCTCTTCCGACTCAAGTTAGTTTTATGATTCGTTTTAAATTCAGAAAACTAATTTAAATTTAAATCGGAATGTTGAAATAGTCAATTAAATTGTCTATTAAATGTTTTAAATTAAACCACTTTATGATACGTTTTTCACAGCGTTGATATGAGTTTATATGTCTAAAAGTTTTGTTTTCTACATTACACAATTAACAGGATTTAATGTCTACCTACTAAAATTATAGAAGAAACCTTAAAAATTAAAATAGAATTTCAAATTCTGCTAATGAATAATTTTTTGTAACAAAGCTACATAGTTTAGGATTTTTCCAATCTCCCTCTTGCATAAAATGGAACCATTTAGTTGGAATTGATACAAATTTACTTGGCTTTGTTGTCGAAAACTTTTTTAACGAACATTCTGAAATTATATAAACAATTAAAACCGAGTTTATACCTTTAATTATACCATGGCCTCATATTCCTGTATTGCCGTTTTACATGTTGATCCCTATCCATCCTTTTTAAGTTTATTGAAATTATTATTTTATGAAATTCATATTTACCACAGTATATGCCGCGCTGATGCCAGAAAGTAATATTTTTTCTAATTCTTCGAAATTCTCATTTTTACTACAAGGAATATAGAAGCTTCAATTTCCTTGATGACAAGGGAGTTAAATTGTTTTTTTGAAGATGGTTGACGTTTAAAGTTCTGAAGTCTCCGTGTCGAAGATATTTTACTTCCTTTATTAAATTTTCCAACAACGTTTCTATGTATTGAAACTTATCTTGTTCCGATGTAGCCAGTGTTTTTGAAGTGGTTGTTATATAACTAGGCTCGATACATTTCTATAATTGGCGGATTAGTTGGTGAGTTATGTCCCAATTTGTTGGGGTAGTTTCTACCTGAGTTTGATGTACTTGGAATATATTTTATTTTCTTTAGAGGTGTTACTGTAGGCGTATAGGCAGATGAATGGCATTGGAGTTTGTTTGTAGAATTAAGCACTACCTGACATTTTTCTGCTTTTGATATTTGTGTACTAGTCACGGGTTTTATGTTAGGATTAATTTTTATAAATGCATTAAAGTTCTCACTTTCATCAATCCCAAATTCTGTTGTATCACAGTACAATACATATTCTGCAATAATTCCAGAAATTATTCCATAAACAATATAATAAAATTGGTTGTAATTAGCTTACCTGCGGCTGCAAGTTGTGTCTCTTGCATCTCTGGATCCACATTATCGTCACTACTCATTCTCCCAAGGCTTCATCAAATAATGAAACAAAAAGAGAAACACATATTAGATATTCAATTATTACATTTTTAAATTTAAGAATTTAAAAGAAAGAAGTATTTTTTATAAAAGAATTAATACTTTCTGTCCAATGGATTTAATGTCCTTTGAAGGTCAACTAATACCCGCTTTCATTCACGCACACACCACCCATTCACACAATTACAGTATACCACCTGCACATTGCAAGCTTCACGTCAGCATGGACACTGGTACGCCGACGATGGGTCAGCGCTGAATTCTGCACTCCAGCAGAGGGCCTTAGTTGTGCTTTGTATTATTTTCCCATCAGCTAAGCAGTAATTATTGGGGTATTTGGTGGACAATGAAATGAATTCTGAATATTTTGGAATTTCAACTGGCTTCAGGTGATGATGGTGTTTTCATTCAAACGATTGTTGAAGAAGAAGTGCGCCCTTTTTACCATTTTCTTCTCCATATTCATTATTTGCATTACAATCATCTGGAACTGAAAAAATCCGAATAGCGCAAAGTAATTGTAAAAAATTATCGTAATATTGTTTTTTCAATATGCCATGGAAGACTACCATTACAGTATATAGCAGAAACATTCGAAACTTTACAGCTTTCATTGAAAGAACGCTGCTTTCGCGCAAATTCTACCGGTTGCAACTATTGCAGTCGTTTTTAATGAAAATGGCTTCTTTTACATCTTTAGAAATAAGTTTAACATTTGCCGCGTAACACCTAATAATACGCAATGTATATAGCCTATGGAGAAATTAGTTACACACCCAATGCCAAGTTCCTCCAGTTTCACATTGAAGAGGATTATTTAGTCCCGGGAACGCATATAATTCTCTTTTTAAACACCTTTTATAGTGCGTTTTGTGCAGGCATAATAACCTGAATCTCCTTTGGCACCTGAAACAATCTTAAACACAAATGATAATTTTTTTACCAACCAAATGGCACAGTGGTTAAAGCTTTGGCGTTTGGATCGAGAGGTACCGTTTTTGAATCCCGATATGGACAGGATGCAAAAGGAAATGTTCATCATCAGAATACGATCTGTGATTAAAAAGAACACAACTACGACCCCCTGTCGGCGTGCAAAACTCATGGGCCGACCCATTTTCCATGTCCAGTACTATATGCTGGCATAGAGCTATGCAATGATGGTAACTTAAATCGGTCCTATAGCCGTACGTTTTCGAGTTGGTAGAAATAATTTAACAGCGTTGTACGGCTGTACTAAAAAACGCGTTATTACCCTAATATTCCCATTTTCCCCTCACATTCCCATCCCCCACAGTAACACATATAAATTTGAAGTAAAAAGATATGGCTGTGGTAGTCAAAATACGACTCAGAAACAGTGCAATTTAAACTCACAAAACTTAGTCAGAATGGTGCTTAAAGAGTGGTATCAAAAATGTCAAAAAAACTAAAAACTCTCTCGTGCGATCTGCTGTCAAGTAAACACGCGTCACAAAAATTTTTTTTCTATAATTCTAAACCTGCAAGGCCTAAATAGTCACAACTAACTAAACCGATTTGCGATTTTAGGATTTGTCTTTCTTATTCCGACTTGAGAATGTCATGTGATTTAACAAAAAATATTGTTGATGTCCAAAACATTATTTCTTGAAACCCAAAAATGTATTTGTTGCTATCCTAATAATATCATTTAGCATATACACAATTAAATTATTTTAAAAAATTCAAATGAAGTTTCGGGACGCACGGTAAAGAAAACGATATTGCGGCAAAATTATAATCATCCGCATCAAGCAACCGCTAGGGTTAGTACAAACTTGGATGATCGCATGGTAACAGCAAAAATATTATTGTAAAATGGAACCAGTATGACTCATCCAGCAGTTTGTGTCTCCCAACAACCCTGGGATCTAACTAGGATTCAAAGAACCAATCGCACACTTATCCGAAAATAACATAATTATGTAACCTCATTAAACAGCTTTTGCTTTAATGTCTGATAGCTTCAAGTCTACGAATACAATAAAGCTTTGATTTAGTTAGAAGCTTACAAATTTCTAAAATGAATACCGTGCAAACAATATTGCTCGGTTTCTGAAATTTCATGAATGCCTTTTATCAAAAACTTTAAAGCTCACGTAACAACTAAAATCTTGCGTAGTGAAAGCTCAAGTGATTTATGTGTCAAAATAATTTAAAATTTTTACCTCTTACGGCGAATAATTTAAAAAATTGATCAAAAATTTAAAACGGAATTGAATTATGGTCAGCCAAATTTCATTTTTCAAGCACAATCAATGAAGGTTTGAAGGATTTTCTCGTGGAATACATAATATAGCCCAATTGGAAAGCGGAAAACGGACAGGTTAAACTAGAAATTAGGTAGAACAACTAATTGAGTTTATCAATATTTTTTGATTCCAAGAGTTGTTCATATTTATTGTGTTATCAAAGTGTCAAATGAATTTTAAATTAAAATGTATCGACGACTTAGATATGTGCCTAAGCAAATTAAACTTAAAATAAAAATAAAACTTATATAGGCACTAAAAATATTCTTGGTGCTCAAAATTTGGTGCCCATTAAAAAATATATTACTTTTTTCAAAATATGACCAGAATAATTTATCACCAATATAATCAGCTACGGTGCAAATTAAAATTCGAAACACTTCAAGACCATTTAATTTAAACTGATTTTGTTACGAGAAAAGAAACAATTGTTTTAATCCAGACATCCAAAATTTAATTTTAATTGACTTATTACCAATTTATGGCTTAATTAACTGATTTAACTGAAGTTAGTGGCGGTTTCAAATAATGATTATTTATTTGAGCACTAAAAATATTTTAGGTGGTCAGAAAATTATTTCGTGATGTCCAATTAAAATTAGAAAATTTTTATACAACTAAACTTGCTTTTTCAAAATTTTTTATGGATTTGAATATAAGACAAACAATGGGTACAAGCTTAACAACAACAATTTCGCGAATATTTCAAATTCGATTAATATTTATAAAAGCTCGTTTACCTGTGCGTAATTTTTCTAATTTATAATGGGCGCTAAGAAATAATTTTCTAGGCACTATATTTTTGACGAACATATCATTTATAACCATTAATATTAATAATCATAAAATTTAAAAGTTTGAACACTTAAAGAGCTTTCAGTTTAAAGTACAATCTGGTTAAAAGCTTGTAACGATGGATTACTACAATATTTCAAAATTCATTTAATTGTTTGGAAAAACACATTTAAAAGGCGTGAGGCTTAATTACTAAGAAAGGACCTCTTGGCACTCCAGTCCACATTTGAGATTTTTAAATCTGTTCAATGTAAAGAAAAAAGCTCGAGTTTGTAACGAGATATTACTTAGAGGTTAGAGGCTCTTTAAAAAAAAGTGTACGGGGAAGCAACCAAGTGGTGCAGTGGTTAAAGCTTCGGAAATTGGGATCATCATCAACCGTATCTAATTTAAATTAATGTGCATTTGTATAGAGCTCGTAATGTGTTAAATAATAAATTAAGTTTTGTTATTAAAAGTCTATCTGTACTTAGTTTTAAACTTAAGCGAAATGATACGCCATAATTTAAGCAGTCGCTGCTAGAACCAGTTTCAGCTGTGTTGGATATGTGCGGAGCTCAATCAAGTTTCAATTTCCAAAATTGAGATAGTTCTAGAATTGAAAGCTTTGTTATGGTTGCCTCAACTGGCCAACATGTTGGGTGTAGCGTACGAGGCACTTTCAATCGCTTAAAGCTCGGTTAAACCAGCTTAAACTATTAAAGAATTCGGTATATATGTGGGTATATGTGCTTTAATTGTGAATTGTTTTAAACTCTAATAGTCTAGTTAAGAGTGCTAATTTTAAAAAAATTGTAGCCTATTTTACAACCGTATTAGTAAGAACTCTTTTAGTCAACTTCAGCTCTGAATTTAGGCACGCATAAGAACCGTGAACAGTGAACACTCAAAGTGTTATAAAAGCTCAATATAAAAATGTTAAATATGTAGTAACAACATTTTCGAATTTGAAAGCTCAACTAACTTTATTTGCATTCAACTCCTAAATTAATTTTAAAATACTTTATGGTTAAAATATTTCTCAAGTTTAACAATGCGACGTTTTTGTGGAACTTATGATATTATTTGGAGCTACTGTCTTCTTTCTAAGCTTAATATTTTTCAAACAAGTAGAAATTTTTAATTTTATAAAAAATACTAATGTTTGAAACAATTTAATGTTTTAAGGGACAAATTTGATTATCAACTGTTTATATGCTTTTAGTAAAAGCTTTCATTTAATTATTATTTAACGTTCAAAGCTTTCTGCTCTTTGGCTATTAATGTGGGGTCAGGGAGCTTTTATAAAAAAAATTATATAATGAGACCAATTATAATTAGAAGTTTATATCTAAAAGCTCTTCTAGAGATTATAAAATATTTTTTGTTAAAATTTTGTTAAATATCATCAAACTTTAAAGAATGAAGGCAGTAAATAATTTTTTAGTGTTTTGGTATTAAAGCTTTCACTAAAAAATTTCGACTATAACAACTGGTACTTAATCTCTAGACTCAATCGAATTTAGTTTTTTAATATAGTTCAGACTATGATAGGCTATTTCGGTTTCTGTTGTAAAATTTTAATTCGTAGTTTATCGAGTTTTGTGCTTAGGGCTAGACCAGCTACGAATCAGAATTTGGATCCACTTCACCCCATAAGTAAATCATCGAATAAACATCGAAATATTAATTTTGCTACACTTTCCTCTTAAAAGTTCAATTTTAATAAAAATATGATTTTTTTAGTCCGACGAGCTTTCCATTGAATAGAAATTTCTCACTCTAACATTCATTTTCAACCTATGTTTAACTTCAAACTGGTTATAATCATTTTTCAATACTGGTAAATTGCTTTAAACTCAGTCGACCTAGTAACACTGATAATTTATCCAAATTACCCTAGTGTACTTAGGACGGACGTAATGATAATTTTTAAAGTTTTTTCTCATTCTCGATCGTATCGCAAATTTTGCAAGCTTTTACAGTATAAACTTTTGATTAAAAACTTCTAATTTTCTAAAGCTTTACTTTACAAACATGACTTGCCGAACCTTTGGTTAATATCGGAAAGCTTTAAGTTTGGCCTTATTTGTATACCACCCATTTAGAATCATTTATTTATTAACTTTTCAAGTGCAAAATGGTCGAGGAAATTATCGTTTTGTAAAAAACGCTTACCATTATCTGAATATTTAAAAATATGTCAAATTAAGTTTTGATGTGGTTAGTATTTCTTTATCAGCTATTTTTTAATAACTAACAGCTAAACGTCGACAGCCAATATTTCGAATAATTTTAACATTTTGAAAAGGCTCATTCGGCGTTTAATATTTTTATAATTTCGAATAATTTGGCACAATTTAAATCTTTGGTCGCACAAAAATTCGACGATAAAAGTTAATGTTTTGAAAAGGCTCTTTTGCAAAGCTTGTAAAGCTTTTAAGAAATCTTAAAACGATCTATATAATTTAGGACCCAAACTGGTCTATGGTAACATAAAAAGCTCGAATGCTTTCAAGTTTAAAAGCTAAATTATATTACATAAAAATTCTATGCTAATTTTTTTTTAGAAGCCTCTTGAAAGATTTTCCATTTTTCCAAATATTTTTGAATTTAAAGGTTTTATGAAGAAATTACATTTTTAAGCTCAACCGACCTCAAAATTTTCAGTTGTTAAGCTCCCCAAAATATCTATTTCTATCTCTATATTTCTTCTTCTTTAGTGAGAAGCCAGAAAATGCTTGATTCGACATAATCTTTCGGGAAACATTTACCTTCTTTACCCAAGAATTTTTAACATACTTAACACTTGAAAGCTTAGGAGCTTTCGCACATAACTTAATTTAAAATTGTAAAGAGCTTTACCAAACTAAAATTATTTCGTCAATATCGAGCTTTCGTCAAAATCTTGTAACTATAGATAAGAGATCTATATAAAACGATAAAAATAGTAAAAGGCGGTTAAAGCTCCGTACATGTTCGGCTAAAAAGCTTTAATTCCAATACCACCAAATTAATGTTTTATATAAACGAACATGATAAATTATCTAGAAAGTATTGAAGTAGCGCGCTTTCTTTTGATCATCGCACGATAATCAATCAAGCTAATTTGCATAATCGAACGGCGGCGGACACAATACATCATATCTTTTAACGCAGCACACCGCCAAGGACGCCCAAAAACTATTTATAAGCAAAAACTATAACTATATACAATAATAAAATAAATAAAGATCAAAAGTTATCGAAAAACAATCAAGCCACCACAGTGCTACCGCCATAACATTACAACAACCCAAAATAGGTTTTGATTAATTATCGTGAGCTGCGCGCGCGATTTCTTTTATTACCGAATCGAATTATATTTTGTATTTATTTTAAAGGAACCGTTAACGAAATATCGCGCGTTAAAATAATATCTGCGGTATATACGTACATGAAAAGCGACAATCAACCGCATATAATATATTCATGATCATGCATAATAAGACAATATTATACGAGTATTATAGCGGGTGGAAAGGCGGCGATTTTTATGAATGAGGTGGTTGGTGGTTTTAAGTAAATTTTTATTATAATTTTATTTCTTTTACTCGATACTCAAGTAAAAAAAAACGTGACTATTATAAATTATATTCAATCACCCACCCACATCCTATAAATTCGTTTATATAAAAAAAAAATTTCGAACTCATTATGATTGGGAAAAAATAATTGACAACAACAACAGCACCTAACTTTTCAAAATTAAGATAAAACACGTAGCTTTTATAAATTTGATTGAATATAATGAATAATTAAAATTCTATGTGCTTGAACTTTGTTTCAAATTTTATGTGGATATATGTGTGAGGGAGAAGGGGATTTATTACGACACCTACAAATTGGTATATAGTTTATTTTATGGGTTTGGATCGCGTTTTTTTTTAATTCAAATCGACCTACGTCTTAATATTTTACTGTCATAGTTAATGTGATGTAGTGAAGACATGATACCGATTAATTTTTGTGATTTCGATTTTTTTTTTTAATTGCGGTGGGATAATTTATTTATTTTTAACTATTATAGAAGTCAACTTGTTGAATTAGTGTTACTTGTTCAGGGCGTTCGAGCAGTCCAATTTATCTGACCCAGGCTCTGCTCCATGTCCCAAGCACAAAAGTATAAAAATTAGATATCTAGAAATTCAATATTAATTTTAAAGCTGAAAATAGTCTCTCGACACTTGGTTGGGTAGTGGGCGTACTGGATGCAACTCGACGTGCAGCTTGCATTCGTTCCGGATACTTATGAATTGCCTCGAAAACTGATTTAACTTTGAGTCGGCCCATGCCCTAGATGAATTCAATTGTGTATCAAAATCATCCTCTTCTGACGAATTTATGCTTGTGGTAGTGGTACAGTTATTTTCTTGACGATCTGATTCGACTGTCACTCGGTTGCAATTTATTGAACCGTCGAAGGATATTTTGTTTCCCTAGCCTTTGGACAATATCTAAGAGTCCTTTTTTACCTTTCATTTTTTGCGACGAACTTAGTAAAATCCTATAGCGTGGATCGACATAAACTCCAGCCAGGAAATGCGTGTTTTTAAAACGATTTTCTTTGCGTTTTCGCATAGAGGATACAACTACGAGTTCAATTAGGCCGAATTTACTTGCATTAATTTAGCGAGCCTATGCCACTAATTACATAAAAATTCCTGGAGTTACTTCTGTAGATTGAAGTTTTACTGTTGTACAGTTTGGCTTTGCCAAGAGTTCTTTCAAGCAGAATACTTCGAACGTTTGGCGTTCGTAACTTAACAACGATTTGTTTAATTTTTTCCAAAAATTTAGGTGCGTGCTGTTTCTTTAATCCATTCCAGATTGCCAACTGAAGTGGATTCAAAAGCACCCATTCTGGCAGTATATAGCTCGGATTGGAAACCCATTGTTCAGCATTAGCATTCTCAATTCTTCGGTAATCATGTTCCTCAACTTCTACCTCTATCATAATTGATTCAGTAGTCTCGTTTATAACATCGTCCGAATTAGAATTTTCATCGCAGCTGCTGAAATTCTTTACGGCACACGTCATATTGACTGAATTTTTCTAAAATTGATTTCAATTGATTTTTCACATGAGTCATGTTTTCAATGTTCAATGTTTTTATAACGACATTATTTTTCTTTTCATCGTAGACTGAACATTGACTGCGAGAAAATTTATATTTCCACGGATTGCTGCGTCCATCTTCAGGTAGCACAATTTTTCTTTTAATAATTCCCTTAGATCAGCACGAAAAATGCGAAATGTCGAAGTGCCAAGCTTTTTCGAAATACCATTTCACCCGCAATTTTTTTGTAATCTCTTGGTTTGCAGTCTGAATGTATTGAGGGGTGTTGTACCCAAGCAAACCATTTCTTATTATTTGATGCTCCGTCGTAAGTATTATTTCCTTCACAATCGCGACCACTTTGTTTCTCGCGACCACCGCAACTTTAACTTTATCTTCTTGGTCTTGTTTTCGTTAGCGTCATAAAATTTCCGGATGGTTACGTTTGACATGCCGCCAAAGAATAAATTTGTTCATGGTACTGCATTGTTTGGGTTGGCAATTTACGGATAGATTTTTTCAAATAAACTGAAGTACTGGAGCAATCGAAATTATTGTGCCCCGAGCTCCGATCAGCTCCTGGAAAACCTTGCGCTCCGGTGCTCCAGTACTCCACTCTCCAGCTCTGCCCTCCGCTCCAAATCTCTGCTTGTTAATGTTGAAAGCTTTGGTTACATCTTATTTTAATCTTTGTGAAGGAGCCCAAATTTCCTTCTCCAAAAATAGAGTTTCTCGAACTCAGGAACTGTTTATTGGTCGGACTATAGTGCTTCAAACCTGCATCGACCAAATTTTCCCGCCGCAATGAAACCCAAAACCGTAATTGGTTACACAATTATTACAACAAATGCCGATTTTATTAAAGCTACCGGTTATAATTAGACCTGCACCGCCAAAATTGTAACTTTTGATGTAGCTATGATATCGTAGCTATTGCAAACTAATTACATAGAACTAGATAATCCAAGACAACCCCTATAACTTGCCTAAGGATAAATTTCACCCCAAGGGTGAACAACAATGATGGTGAACTCTAACAGGAGTAGAGTTGTTTTCATCCCGACAGCTGGTACTTCGGATTATACCGATCCCAAGACATCTCGTTCTATTAGTCTTTCTTCAACTGTCCTTAAAGCTTTGGAAAAAATTGTTGGCAGATAGAGTGCCGTAATTTATGTATCTTACCGCTCAGCAGCACTCTTTGCACAGTTCAAAAATGGTATGAAACAGCATAAACTTATTAAAATGATTGAAAGATCGCATAGTATTAAGAATTTTCTTGTCAGAGCTTTCATCGATATTGCGGATGCCTTTTACAGTAGGTTTTTCCTACCATCATTGAAGCCTGCACAAATTTTGTCAAGTTGCAACTGCTGACAATTTTGTCCTGTACACCCACTACAGTAGTTCATCCTAGGACACGGCTTGCTTCGACGCCTTTTGGCTGCAGTACATTAGCGCATGGAATATTCTCGGTTTTTTTCTATAATTCTTTCTCGGTGGTTTATCCATCGAGAGACCCGTGGATGTCCCAAAACTTCACTAACTGAATGTCTGAGTCACTAGTGTTTTTCGCCAACGGCTCTCATTCTAAATTTGGTGCGGATTTTGAGGTCGCTTATATCGGTTCTAGCACATTATGATATTGAGCGAAACGAGATAGCTGATTGTTTAACTAAAGCTGGCTCAATTCTGGACTTTAACTAAAGCACTTCATTGTGAGCGTAATCTTAGGTTTTTCTTTGAAGAAAGATCAGTCACGGCAGTTTTAAATGCAATTTACAACAAACGGAGCTTGTTCAAAATTTCTTGAGTGGCCTTAAACCAGGTTAAAACAGGTTCTGCTTGCTTACTGTGCTAAATACATTTGTCCCTTTACATTCTTTTCGCACATAGTTATTGAAGTTGTATTATTCACCCCGCAAGAATAGGAAAATCTTAAACGGTCGTTCCTTTGGGTATTATTAATTTTTCTTCTATGACAACCCAGCCTAAATAAGATTTTTTTCCAGGCTTCGAAGGGAAATTTTTCAGAATGTGGTTATACCTACAATTCACCGATACAAGCGTTTTCCCCTAACGACTATGGACTTGTCTACGGTTTGTTTTATTAGAAGAAGTATACAATGCCATTATGGACCACAATTTCATTCAAATGACTTGCACGGTTGGCTTTACAATTCTTCATTCTGTCAACCCAATTTTTCAGAACATTTTCAATTGTATTGGCTTCTATGATCTCATCAATGGCAATTTCGATTTGATCTTTCAAGTCCTAGATAGTTTCTGGATGGTTAGCTTAACACTTATCATTAACGGCTTCCTATAAAAAACAGTCCAATGGAGTCAAATCGCAGAAACAGTTCAAAAGACCGATTGTTGCATTTGCTGTGCGGCAAGTTACGCCGCCCTGTTGAAACTGAATGTCGTGTGTCTCTTCCTCTTGGATTCTAGGTAACAAAAACTCGGTTATAGTGGCTCGGTAACGCTCCCCATTGACTGTAATCCAAAATCCACACCAAACCGTCACTCGTTGTAGATGCATCGGCTTCTGCATGGTTAGAGTCGATTTCTGAGCCCCAAATGCGATAATGTTGCTTCTTGAAATGCTCATTTTCTTCCAAACGTTCCACAGCCCAATTAGTCAACCGAAAACAGTCCAATTAGCGAACCATCACAGAACTGCGTGAAATGTTTAATTTTTGAGCTCGATGCCGAGTTGATGTTGATGTTGAAGTTCTCGGCTGTAAATGCATGTGCACGTGTTGGTTTATCCAATAACAATCCGTTTCACGAACTCGCTTCATAAATTACCTTTGTAGGCATTTCATTTCTACTGAATTTTCCACGTAAATTTCTTACAGTTTGGCTAGAAGATTCGCCATACTTTGAAAGTAAGTTTTCAATATTTCCCAATTTTATGCAAGCGTGTAGCGACCCTTTCATAAATGCCAAACATTAAACTAATTTAAGCCGAAAAAACCACGTCAAAGCAAGTCAAAAATCAAGGTGATGTTGACAGTTTTATTCGATTATCGAGGTGTTCCGACCAGCCAAACTGTCAACAAGGAATACTATGTGAGTGTTATGCGTCGTTTGTGCGAAGCTATTCGTAAAAAGAATCCGGAATTATGGGTCGACCACTCTTGCTTTTTGCACCACGATAATGCACCTTCTCATACTGCATTGGTTTTACGTGATTTTTTTGCCAAAAATTCCACCCATATCGTTCCGCAACCACCGTATTCGCCTGATTTAGCTTCGTGTGACTTCTGGCTGTTCAGCAAACTCAAACGACCACTTTCGAGGATTGGAAAAAACGTTGGCACAAGTGTATTGAGGCCGGGGGGATTATTTTGAGAGGGACGAACTAGATTTGGAGAAATAAAGAATTTTAAAATTATGAACAAAGTCTTACTATTTTTTGCCCACAGTATTATAAGGTTTGCATATCATTAAAACGGTTTTGAAAAATGTAACAACTACTCTCAACAACTGTTGTGGTTGTCAGTTCTAAAGATTCAACCCCAGAACAGGTTATGGAAAGATTAAAACAAGCAACAAAAGCCCGAAAACCCGGTTTCCTTCAATTGAAACGATTAAACATAAATTTTACACAAGAAGATAAACTACTAATTATTACTTAAGTATAATTACTACTAGTTCAGTCAATCAGAAGCTGAAATTGTTATTTGATTGAACCGTCATGGAAGTCATGGAATTATCTTGATTTCGAGTAGCTTGGGCTATGTTAGTACTGTTTAGAATAACATAACCATTGCTTAAAACAGTTTCGTCTAATCTAGTTATTTTAGAGGACATAGTGTCGAACCAGTTGATATTGAAATCACCTAGAAGAAACGAATTTGGAAAGTTTAAAAGAATATTGCCTAAACCATTAAAAAATAGATCAATATTACAATTAGTTCGAAGACTTCTTACGTTTCAGTGGTAGATTGAAAGAGCTTTTAGTTTTTTAATTAAGTTTTTAGCTAACTTGCAATAACTTTCAAGCGGTCATGTTTGAAGTGATTTTAGCGTTTAATTATCAACAAAGCTGTTGAGATCATTAATATTCGTTGAAAGCAGCTAAAGTTTGGTTGCATTTTTAGTGTCGGTAACTCGAGGGCCAGGCATCGTTTCATAATTAGGGCAAAAGTAATAAAATCATTTAGGATATTATTTTATAGCTTTAATGAAGTATCTTGACAGACACATCCCGTGCATCGAATCCAATTACCGCAGTTAAGGTCCAAGGGTACCTGTTTGCATTAAATCATGCAACCATCAGTAAAGTACCAAATAAAGATGAGAGATAGCTACGAGTATCACCTTCGTTATTGCTTCAAGATGAGTTAACGATTAACATGGATACCTCTGAAATCGCCGTTTAGACAAAACGGTTTGGTCTATAAAGTCTTTGAATGTGTTTGCAAATATTTTTACTAATCTGTAGATTGAACCAAAATAGAAATTGTGCTCTAGCTTCCCAATGGATCGATAGCGTGCTTATTTGGGTTGTGGTGCAGTAATAATAATTTTGAGCTGAAAAAAAATTAGTGTTATATCGTTTTCCATAAAACACAATTAGTCCACCAATTTTGGCTACGTACTTACTGGTACATCACTCCAAAGAAGTAAAAATGTATACGTAATTTGAGTATTAATATTGATGGGAAACTTGACGTTAGGCTTTTATACCATTCAATTAATCAAGAATAATCAACGAGCGCTCAAAAAAGGATTATTTTATTTTAATACAAATTACAAACTCACAACCCTCAGTCATAATTTCCTTTGATTTCGGAAGAATTGTTCCGCTATAATTTTGTGACACAACTAGATGCAATAACTTGGCGATGATCATGACAAAACAACCTGTTTGAATTTTCATTTTCTGCAAAATACCAAAGTATTTTGAAAGTACTTGAAAGATCCAAATACAAAAACCATATCACTAACACTCTACCAGAAGCTTCTCTGCCATATTCATGCTTAGTTTTGGCAAGCGGTTATTGGAAAGATTATTTCAAATAGAAGCGGAACCAAAAAGTTGAAATGTCGCTTAATGACGTTTAAAAAATAATGTAATTTTTTCGAAGCAACACGGAAAAGAACAAACCACTTAGAATTGCTTTTCAATGTCTTACTTACAGTAAACCCAACTTCTTTTTTTTTATTCTTTGCAATCTTTTCTGGGGCCGAAGCATTCCTAACTCTTTCGCAGTTCACTTATTTACGTCCTTACCTTACGCAGTTGTCTGCCAAATCGAGGACGTACGGATATAGGTCCGATTTTTGTTACCATCTGCACATTGCATAGCTCTCTGCCAGCCTGTACTGTCATAGAAGATGGGTCGGCCCATGAGTTCTGCACTCCGACAGGGGGTCGTACATGTGTTCCTTCTCATCACAAATCGTAAATTCGAACCCGGTAGCTCCCGATCCAAACGCCAAAGCTTTAACCACTATGCCATTTGGTCGGTAAACCCAACTTCGAGGGACTCAGAAAGAACTTTTTCTGTATCAAAGAATTTTTGCAATAAAATTAGAAGTCGCCTTGGTGATGAGTCGATAAACGCTCTAGTATTTCTAAAATGCTATTTTCTTTCGAAAAAAGATTAAAATTTTCACTTAATTATATTTGTACTATTTTAATCAATTGTACCTGGTTTTACTAATTTTTATAATTAGAAGAAAAGGAATTTTTGTATTTGAATTGGAATTAAAAATAAAAACTATGAAAAAATCTTTATGTAATGGCGTTTTTTAGCAAAGTAATACAATAAGATGTCCGAGAAAATTTTACTAATTTCTGTACGAACTGTTTAGTAAAATTTTTAGTAAAAATTTCTCGAATCGGATGGATCATGAGAAGTTTTCACTAAGCCACATTTCCCTTTATATGCATTAGTTAGTTAACCCTGTATAAGACGAAACTACAAGATTTTGATTTTAAATTTTATTTAATTTCAAAAGACCCTTAAATTTGATTTTAAAAAATTAAATAAACATAATAACATATCAAAGATTAAAAAAAATAAAAACACCTTTAAAAAGATTTTAAGTGTCGTCATTATTAAATACGAACATTAAACTTTCAAACCCACAATACTAAACCCATCAAAAATACGGTCAAATAATTATAATTAAAACGAAAATTTCCAAATAAATATTCACAGCCACATGCGAATCGCAATCGATTAAAGCTGTCCAGCATAGCCAAATACGCCACATGTCTATGCGGATCGTCAGGGTGTCCCATTTAGGCCTGTTCATTTTATCATACTTAGGACGAAAATGTCTGAAAATGAAAATTCTGTGGAGCGAATCCTGGAGATTTTGCCACATAGCCACATACACAGTGCAATAGATTAAAGGCGTTCAATTTCGCGAAAATACGCCACATGTCTATGCGGATCGTCGGGGTGTCCCATTTTGGCCCGTTCATTTTATCATATTTAGGACGAAAAAGTCTGAAAATGGAAATTCTGTGGAGCGAATCCTGGAAAATTTGCCACATAGCCACATACAGAGTGCAAAAGATTAAAGCCGTTCAATTTTGCGAAAATACGCCACATGTCTATGCGGATCGTCAGGGTGTCCCATTTTGGCCCGTTCATTTTATCATACTTAGGACGTTAAAGTCTGAAAATGGAAATTCTGTGGAGCGAATCCTGGAAAATTTGCCACATAGCCACATACAGAGTGCAATAGATTAAAGCCGTTCAATTTGGCAAGAATACGCCACATGTCTATGCGGATCGTCAGGGTGTTCCATTTTGGCCCGTTCATTTTATCATACTTAGGACGAAAAATTTTGAAAATGGAAATTCTGTGGAGCGAATCCTGAAGATTTTGGCACATAGCCCAGTACGTAGTGCAATAGATTAAAGCCGTTCAATTTCGCGAAAATACGCCACATGTCTATGCGGATCGTCAGGGTGTCACATTTTGGCCCGATCATTTTATCATACTTAGGACGAAAATGTCTGAAAATGGAAATTCTGTGGAGCCATTCCTCGAGAATTTGCCACATAGCCACATACACAGTGCAATAGATTAAAGGCGTTCAATTTCGCGAAAATACGCCACATGTCTATGCGGATCGTCAGGGTGTTCCATTTTGGCCCGTTCATTTTATCATACTTAGGACGAAAAATTTTGAAAATGGAAATTCTGTGGAGCGAATCCTGAAGATTTTGCCACATAGCCCAGTACGTAGTGCAATAGATTAAAGCCGTTCAATTTCGCGAAAATACGCCACATGTCTATGCGGATCGTCGGGGTGTCCCATTTTGGCCCGATTATTTTATCATACTTACGACGAAAAAGTCTGAAAATGTAATTCTGTGGAGCGAATCCTGGAGATTTTGCCACATAGCCACATACATAGTGCGATAGATTAAAGCCAAATAGTTAATGAGATATATCACAACTATCGACGTCTTGCAACCATTGCTTGGGTTTGCACAACTTTGGTAACCGCTGAACCTGGCTAGGATTCAAAGAACTTATCAATCATTAATCTGATATTGTAACTTCAATTAACCTGTTAAATTCCTACATGGCGTATTTTCGCGATATTGAACGGCTTTAAGCTATTGCACTATGTATGTGAATATGTGGCAAAATCTCGAGGATTCGCTCCACAGAATTTCCATTTTCAAACGTTTTTGTCCTACGTATGATAAAATGATCGGGCCAAAATGGGACAACCTGACGATCCGCATAGACATGTGGCGTATTTTCGTGAAATTGAACGGCTTTAAGCTAATGCTATTTCGTTTATTTTTTTTATTTATCTGGTACCATTTTACTTATAGTGTCATAATTTTTTTTTGTTTACCTTTGTACCAATTTTTTCAAGTTTTACTCTGTTTTCGTCTTATACAGGTAATAATACTAATACATATGCAATTGAAACAAGTCGCAAACGATTCGTAAAAACTTCCAATACGTTACAATAAGGGCGATTTTATTATATAGATTTCATTTTTTTCAATCTAAAACCCGGTTAACCGGTTAAAACCGTGTTTTAGATTGGAAAAAACCGTAAAACCGGTTTTGTAAGAAACACGGTTTTTTGCAATCCCTAGTGACGTATTATTTGATAGGTGCTGTACCTGTAAATTTGTGCTCGGTTTTCTGTAACAGCTTTTCGTTATCCGATACCTTCCTAAATAATGCTAATTATGCCGGAGTTTTATTGAATAATTTATCGTTTTTCAAGTTCAAATACCCTATAAACCATTACTAACCTAAATATTATATTGTCTACCTGTTGTATATACCTCACCTGATTCAAAATTATTAAACACATCAAATTGTGATCTCATTACCATAAATACTATATACATACGAATATACAGCGAGGTAAGAGACACACAACAATATGTTTAACTACTTAATATAATATCGAGAAGAATTTTTCATATCATCGTTGTTCGATCTGTAGGTGGAGGATGTTAAACTAAACTAACAACAACAACAACAACAACAACAAACACCTTAATAAAATTTCTTAAGACAAAATTCTTATATCCACGTTATTCTTTTGTTTCGTTTTTAATTTATTTACGATACATAAATGAAAAATTAATTGAGTCGCCAAAATATAACTAAATTCCCACGATTAAAACCTCAAATCGATCATCACAAAAATTAAATAAATAACGTAAATAAAAATCAAATTTATTTATATAAAATTTCGAAAAAGTATAAGAAACCTAAATAACGACGATGAAGAAAACTATTAGTTTTTTTTTTTTTTTTTATTATTATGGTGAATCTGCCAAATGTCTTGTATAGGTACAAATCGCGAACGTGAGAAACTTGATTTTTATAGTTAATTTCGAATTAAAAATTATTTTTTGGTTTTAGAGGATGGTCAAAATCTATATAGCAGCGCGAATATTTCGTATGCATATGTACGCGATCATATGATCAAGAAAATATTTATTTTTATTTTTTTCTGGCGGATATCGTGGACGACTCTCTATATCAAATAGACGAGACGATTGTGTATACGAGAATTGATTAAAAATGTTTGGAAATTTATTAAAAGTAGGCGATACAGGACGCATGATTGTTTTTTTTTCACACATCCCGGCCGATACATGTAGGTCGGACGGAAACATTTTTTACCGATCGAAACGGTCGTCAATAATTTAGACCTACTTACATATATTGTTGCGATAACCCAGATTTTAGCTCGTTTATTTAACTGGATTGGCACGCCCAGATCCAATATATTTATATATGCTCGTATATGCGGCGATACAAGAAAATTTATATATTTTCGATTAAGTAAAATACAAAATCATATTTTTATGTTGCGCTTAAAGGAATTATGGTACAACAACAACAACAACAAGCCCAGTATTTAAAAATATTATTAAATATATTTAAAAAAAAAAAAGGCGAACACTCTCAAAAACCATCTGCGCGCAATTTTGTTGTAAATATTTAAATGTAATAATTACGCTGAACAACAACCAAAAAATAGCTTTAAGCTTTTAAAATGTACCTGTATGACTGCGATTTATTTCGTATATACGGTAAAAATATTTATTTTTCACGCTCACATGTTCCCCCCTCTTTGAAAATTTATTGTGTCGTAGTCGTTGTCGTTTCGATTATACTGTTCACGCTCCAATTCATGTCGAAACGATATAATTCTTATGTGTACGAGCTTTTCTTTGTTTCGTCTACAGTCGACTAAATAATTGGAATATATACTCGTATATATATATATACAAGTCGTTCATTTTTCCGCATATGTATATGTATAGGTATATGAAGGGGTGATTTTCCAAACTAGGAGAATTTATAACAACCAATCACGTGATGCTTATATTTAACCCTTGGTAACATTATTACAAAAATATAGGGTGTACCACGCCTTAGTAATAATATACGGATTTGTCTATATGTATATATATATATATATATATATATATATATATATATATATATATATATGTGTACGTCTCTAGGAACACCATTTCGAGCATAATGACTCTTTATAGAAATAAATTGGGGATGATAATTTATTATATATGAACTGTCAATCAAATATAGCATTTGGTCATTAAAAAGACATTGAATTTTTGGTATCTCGCTTTTTATACCACTAATATACAGTTCCCGCGACCTAATGTGTTGAATACTATGTCATTAAATATTAATATGAGTGTAGACGCGGAGGGAGAATGGAACACAAATAAAATATAATTTTTCCAATCTAATATGGATGACGCGATGATATAAAAAAAAATCCAAATCAAACTCGTACATAAATAACACAAGCATGTTTCTAAGGTAACTGAAAAGGTGTAAACAAACAAAATATGGGATATACACACAAAAGACATATAGATTTTCCAACTATGGCTATAAGCAGCACATTAAATATTTATGGTAAAGTGTCGTGTGGAAAATGTCTTTGTTTTAGTTTTTTTCCCGTGAGTTTTCTATCCATTAATCCCGTTGTATAAGGATTTGACCGTTAAATAAAATTGTGCGGCCACTAAGTGCATGCTTGGGCCCACTTAGATGAGTGAGCACCCTTAGTAGATGTTAAATATAGTCTTTTCAATTTTATGTATTTTACTTTGATACTCGAAAGCTTCCTACTAGACATTTTAAGCCGTGTATACGTTATAATATTTTAATACTTGATTCCATTTGAGCTATAACAATTTAATATTCTATTTTCACTCAAATTCACAATTAGTTTTCTAAAATTCGTTCAAGATTGCTATTCTGTTTGGGCTGGTTGTATGAGCAATTTAATAAACTATTTCAAATGATATAGGAACCTGGGTCCATATTTCTGCGAATGAGAGCTACTATGGTCATTTGAAATTTCCACTCAAATTCATAAGTTAAATACAAAAATTTGTATCATATTAGGTATTATGTAATAAAAGTTTTATTTGCGCTGGTTAAATGAGCAACTAAATAAGCTTTTCCCGGTGATATCAGAACCTGAACCTAATCTGTGGAAAAAAAGACTTATTGACCATTTAATATTTTCACTCAAACTCAAAATTCATATCAGTTTGCTATCCTTGTGAGGAAGTTACATTTGAGTTAAACTAGTGATTTATTAGGATATTTGGAGTGCTTAAGAACGTCACTACGAAGCTGTGACAGTGGAGTTAATGGCCAGTAAATAGTTTAACTCAAACTCATAATTGAAACACAAAAATTTGTATCAAGTTTGCTATTTTGGTGCAGAAGTTTCATTAGGGCTGGTTGAATGAACAATTTAGTAAACTATTTCAGATGCGACAAGGACAAGTGTCCCTATCTCCACGAAATGGAGTTAATAACTATTAAACATTTTCACTCAAACTCATAATTCACATTCTAAAATTGGATTCAAGCTTAACTATTCTGGTTAGGAAGTTTCATTTGAACTGGCTGAAAGAGTAAATTATTAAACTATGTCAGATGCTATATGAACCTGAGTTCATACATCTATGAATGATAGTTAATGGCCATTTAACATTTTCACTCAAACTCATAATTCAAATACAAAAATTTGTATCAAGTTTGCTATTTTGGTTAGGAAGTTTCATTTGGGCTGGTTAAATTAGCAATTTAATAAACTATTTCAGGTGTTATAAGGACGTGTGTCCTTGTCTCTACCAATGAGAGTTAATGTCCATTAAACATTGTCACTCAAACTTATAATTCAAATTCTAAAATTCGTTCGAGATTAACTATTCTAGTTTGGGAGTTTTATTAGTGCTGGTTAAATGAGCAATTTAATAAACAATTTTAGATGCTATAAGGACGAGTGTCCCCATGTCTACCAATGAGAGTTAATGACCATTTGACATTTTCACTCAAACTTATAATTCAAATTCTAAAATTGTTCAAGCTTAACTATTCTGGTTAGGAAATTTCATTTGAACTGGCTGAAAGAGTAAATTATTAAACTATGTCAGATGCTATATGAACCTGAGTTCATACATCTATGAATGATAATTAATGGCCATTTGGCATTTTCACTCAAACTCATAATTCAAATACAAAAATTTGTATCAAGTTTGCTATTTTGGTTAGGAAGTTTCATTTGAGCTGGTTGAATGAACAATTTAATAAACTATTTCAGATGATATAAGGACAAGTGTCCTTATCTTTACGAATGAGAGTTAATGGCCATTTGACATTTTCACTCAAACTCATAATTCAAATTCGAAAATTTGTATCATGTTTGCTATTTTGGTTAGGAAGTTTCATTTGGGCTGGTTAAACTAGCAATTTAATAAACTATTCCAGGTGCTATAAGGACGTGTGTCCTTATCTCTACCAATGAGAGTTAATGGGCATTTGACATTTTCACTCAAACTTATAATTCAAATTCTAAAATTCGTTCAAGCTTACTATTCTGGTTAGGAAGTTTCATTAAGAATGGTTGAAAGAGCAAATTATTAAACTATTTCAGATGCAATATGAACCTGAGTCCATACCTCTATGAATGAGAGTTATGGCCATTTAACATTTTCACTCAAACTCATAATTCAAATTCCAAAATTGGTTCAACTTTGCTGTTTTGGTTTGGAAGTTTCATTAAGGCTGGTTGAATTAGCAATTTAATAAACTATTTCAGATGCTATAAAGACGAGTGTCTTTATCTTTACAAATGAGAGTTAATGGCCGTTTGACATTTTCACTCAAACTCATAATTCAAATTCGAAAATTTGTATCAAGTTTGCTATTTGTGTTAGGAAGTTTAATTTGTTCTAGTTGAAAGAACAAATTAATAAACTATTTCGGTTGATATAGAAACCTGAGTCCATACCTCTACGAATGAAAGTTAATGGCCATTTGACATTTTCACTCAAACTCACGAAATACAAAATTACATCAAATACAAGAATTGGCATCAAGTTGGCTGTTTTAGTAATTTTATTTGAGCTGGTTAAAGGAGTGATTTCCGGTGATATCAGACGATCATACTTGCTTAGAGATTTCATTTGCTCTTTAACCCTTTTAATTGCTAATAATTGCCAATAACCATTTGCACTCAAACTCATAATTCAAATTCCAAAATTTCTATCAAGTTTGCTATTCTGGTTAAGGAGTTTCATTTGAGCTGGTCGAATGAGTAATTTTAAAAATTATTATTAGATGCTATAGGATTTGTGCTAACCCAGAATTGGCCCAATTAATTTCATTGAACAACAACGGCCGTTGAATGAACAATTTTCTGACAAAAATTGTTCTAGAAACCAATGAAGTTGCCACTTTTGATTGTATATTCCGATCTGGTTTGTTCATTGCCATCCTAAAAATAATGTGGCTGAATTTGTGCTAATCCAGGATTGACCCAATTCCATTGAACAACAACGACCGTTGAATGAACAATTTTGTGAAGAAAGTGTTCTAGAAACCAATGAAGTTGGCAATTCTGATTGCATATTCCGATCAGTTATGTTCGTTGCTATCCGAAAAATGTAGTGACGGAATTTGTGATAATCCAGAATTGGCATAATTCCATTGAACAACAACGACCGAATTTCAACGTTGTCGTTCAGTGGAATTTAGCCAATTCTGGGTTAGCACAAATTCCGTCACTATATTTTAAGCATGGCAATGAACATACCTGACACGAATATACTATCTGAATTGCATATGACTTGGATTTTAGAAAATTTTATATCTATTGTTTAATTTGTTGTTCAACACAAATATTATTGAACGCTATACCTCTGTATTTTGTAACCTTTAGAAAGTTTTAAAATTGGGCTTAACTGATTTCTGGGTTTTTCTAGTAATCGGGTTTTAATTATTTCGTCTTTTAGGCGAAATTTGAAATTTTAGTTTCCCATTTTTTGGCTCCTGGGCTAGCACTATTTTTTCCTCGTGAGCAATAATTAGCACAAATTGGACTTAATCGGTATGAGAAGTTTCATTTTGAAATTCGAAAGATTCCCAATTACCCACACCTGTCGCAAAAAGGCAAATCACGAAATAGTTAGTGTGTCCAAGATAAGTGGTTATTAATTTATTATAATATGCAAATTTTAGATCAGCAATAATGAAAAATAATTAATTTGTTAATTAATTTTACACATAGAGACAATACAAGTGAAGTTTGGCAAGCAAATTATAAGAAATTATGGTACTCAAGCTTATTAAAGAAACAAACCAGTACATACATTTAGGGGCATTTAAATATCGATACTAAAAAATAAATTTGTTTTTCTCGGTAACTTGATAATCTTTAATAGTGGGATAAAATTAACATTATTTAACCCATTTTGTTTGAGACCCTAAAATTGTATCAAAGTGAGTGAAACTGTACTTGATTTAAATTCAATATGAATTTGGAGCGAGCTGGATGAATGTTTACTGTGCAGTATTACGGATGACCATGCTTGTATGGAATTCGACATCTCCAACTAAATTACTTAGTCAAATTTAATGCTTTTTTAAATAATTTGGCTTACTAAGTATTTATCATCTATCAGTCTAGTGTAAATACACAATTTTGCCAAAATTTTACATTTTTCATATTAGAGCTATACTTACACTGTTATGCCAAATATTTTTTATGTTTCTATTACAATAAACGAGAACTACAAAGTACATAAAATTGTTAGTACATGGCACAGAAAAAATAATTTCTGCGCAAAAAATGCGTTTTCACCATAGTAAATCACGTAGAAATACTACTAATATCGATTCCATGGCTTTGTTTACTAATGCATGACTTCGTCCAGTTGGTTGCGAATCGGCTTAGTTCCATCTTTAAGGCATAAAGTCGAAAACAGTTTATTGATCTAGTTTAAAATATCGGAGCAGGGAGGTGCGCCGAAACTTACACAATTAGTAAGGTTTTACTGTATACCATTTTACAAAGCATGTTTATACTTGAATTTCACCCCGTACATTACCTGAGACGTTTACGACTAATAATTTTACACACAATTTATCCAATTTCATACAGTTCCCGTCCTCGAAGGCATTAAAACCAATAAATTACAGAGCGAAAATCAGATTCCGTTGCATAGATTGGCATCCGTGCAATAAATCATTTTGTTTTATTTTTACTCGTTGTAAAATTTGTAAATTAAATTGTAAATAACAACAATAATAATCATCCCATATGATCATGATCGTAATCACAATATTGGAGTTGAGTTCGCTCGCTGATTATGATCTATTTGATCATATTGTTACTTTATAAATAATAATAATAATAAACGTTGTTTTCTTCTTACTTTCGTGTTCTTTTGCTGTATAATACAGTGTTTCTTGAGTTTATATAATTTTTTTTCTTAAAACAATACCTTATTAAATGTCAAAATTATTACATAATTTTCTTATATAAAAAAACTATTATTTTGTGTTTCAAGGTTAAAAGCTCAATTGTTAATTTATTTTTATTGTTGCAATTTAATTTAAATACTTTTTGTATTAAACACTTTTCCTAAGATTTTTTTTTTTTAAATACGTAAATTAAAAAATTGAAAGTACTCCGTACACCACCCCAAGACTGCTATTTTAAAACTGCTATAATACACGTTTAACCTCATCAATTACAAAATTTATTCCTATCAGAAAAAAAAACATTAAATATAAATTCTTATAAGAAACAGGTTTTTTATAGGTACATCACCCATCAAGTAATCATGTTTTTAAAAGATCGTGAATTAAAAATTATATTCATCTTACATATTTAAATATTACAGACAGACACAATATAAATATGTTATAAAATATATTTTAAAAAAATAAATCATCTAACAATTTGATTTGACATATTTCTGAATTTATAAATACCAGAAGCGCATGATCGCTTATATACGATCTGTATACAAGAAGAAGATTAAGATGATGAGGTAGCCGCGTGCGTGATCTCGTTTTAAGAACAACAACAACACAAATCTTTTGATCGTTTAACAAATTTTTTTTTGTGGACCAAAATATTTTAATTTTTTTTAATTGATTTGTGCTCTCTTAAGCCAGGCCTGTCGCACCAGGGATCGGCTCATTTTTATTTTTTTGTTCAAGTTTAAAAAACATCGGATTAAACATTTTATTACGTTAAAATGATCGCGCGGTTTAACAGTTCCATATGTGTGCGGTTTAAAAAAAAATAGTTTTGAGTGACACATAAGGTTGGATGCAGACGTCACATGATGCAGATTTTGTGGAATTCCATTTGGGATGACTAAGTCTTCGCACTCAACACATTGAATTACAAAATTTTTATCAGTACAGGTCTAATCATCCTAAATTATCAGAATTGATTTTATTCCGTGATTTTATACGAGCCAAAATCGGAAATTTTTTATTTTAATTTTTCTGGCCAATGTATTTCAGCTGCCGGGGAGCAATTACAATGGAAATAAGTTCCGTGTACGGCTGTAACGACTCGCTGGTTTCGGATAGCAGGTGGTAAGATTTGCGGGTGTGGCTCGTTGCGGTTGGGTTCTAAGTTCCGAAACACAGTCTAACATGTTGAGCCGATTACCGTTACCTGTGCGAAGCTGGGTGCAAAATTATGTTTCATTCACAATAATCACATACAAACAACAATCCGGAATATGTATTTTTTTTTTAAATTACGTTACCGCTAAATAACAGGTTACCTGACAAAATTATTTTCCTAGTTATACCCTGTAGCCGGAGTAGGTTTCGCGGTGCTCGTCATCGCTCATCACTTCCTCATACTCCAATAGTTTTGACGCTGTATCCAGTTGTAGCTGCCCTATAAAACTTCCTAATTCCAAACATCGTTCTGATCCAGTAATAACTGCAATGCGGCCAGTACGTTAGACGAGAGTTGATGGAGCCAAACAAAACCTTTGGGATTGGCCACTTTATCTTAACTACTTTCATCACTGGTAAACGCCAAAAATTAACTAACAAAAAATTTGTCCCGTTCCATCCGATCGAGTGTCTTTTATCTCCTCTTTTCATTTTTTTATGTTTATTGTGAGAAAGGGGCAACCCGTTTTTAATTTTATACTAAATAACTCTGAATAGGTATTGTTGTCTTTTATTAATCATCAACGATCATAATTACCATCCACCATCATGAGTCATGTCACCAAAGAAACATTTGTTATGTTACCCAGGAAATATTTTTGCCAATCAAGTGTCGCGTTAAATCGTTACACGGCAAGCCTAGTTTTGACAGTTTGGCTGCTTGCTTAGTGTTTAAATAACGAACGAATTGTCATACCATCGACTACCGTAGGAATTCAAATATAAAATAAAAGACTGATAACATTTGCAAACGTTTTGTGGTTGAAAAATTAACTTTCTCGACTGGAATGGTAGTTTCGGTAGTACGACAATTCACCACAAACGACAACTCAACGAAAAACACTTTAGTAAAACTGAGAATTTAACGAAAATCAAATCACCGGCATATCAATTAGATAAATACTACATTTAACTGAAAACAGCAATTAACTGATAAATACAATTCACTGAAAACGATAATTCATCTAAAACGACAACTCACTGCAAAACCATTTAATGAAAACTATAATTCACTAAAACTGACAATTCACACCGAAATCGATAATTCATGAAAAACGAAAATTTACTGAAAACGACAATTCATCGAAAACGATAAATCTTCGATAAAAACAATTCACTAAAAACGATAATTCGCGGAAAACAACAATTCACCGAAAACGAAAATTCACTGAAACCGACAATTCATCTAAAACGACAATTCACCGAAAACGACAATTCACCGTAAAACCATTTAGTGAAAACTACAATTCACTAAAACTGGCAATTCACCGAAATCGATAATTCATGGAAAACGAAAATTTACTGAAACCGACAATTCACTGAAAACGACAAATCTTCGAAAAAAACAATTCATCGAAAACGATAATTCATGGAGAACAAAAATTCACCGAAACCGAAAATCCACTGAAACCGACAATTCATCTAAAACGACAATTCACCGAAAACGACAATTCACCGTAAAACCATTTAGTGAAAACTACAATTCACTAAAACTGACAATTCACCAAAACAATTCACCGAAAACGAAACTTCACTGAAACCGACAATTTACTAAAAATCAACTCACCAAGATAGCAATTAGATGATAACGATATTTTACCGAAAAGGATAATTCGCCGAAATCAATAATTCATCGAACTCATTAATTCATCGAAAATGACGATTAATCGAAAAAGACCGAAAACAACAATTCACCAAAAACGATAATTAACCGAAAACGATAATTCGCTGAAAATGACAATTCACCGAAATCGGCAATCTCCGAAAACGACAATTTACCGAAAAGGACAATTCAACGAAAACGACAATTCTCAGAAAAAACAATTAAGATTAAGTGATTTAATCTGGTCAATCATGCGACCTAGTTGGTCTACGAATAATATGAATTTCGAAGATGTTAATTTGAACACGAACAGGAGTTGAATTTTGTTACGAACAGTTTTAGTACTCTTTTATTCGATGGACAATTTTTGTGAAGTTTCTATAACTGCAGTTACCATGGTACAAAACAAACAATGGCAGAAATTGAAATTGCGGTAAACAAACAAATTAGAAGAAATTTATCTTACATTCGTGACTTTTTGAGCTCTGACCGTTCTGTTGTAAATGAGCTTAAAGCGCAAAATAAAACGTGCAGCTTCTCCAAAATTGTATAAGCAGTTATTTGCTTAAAATAAATAAATTCACCGAAAACAACAATTCACCGAAATCAACAATTCACCGAACTCATCAATTCATCGAAAACAACAATTACCCGAAAAAGACCGAAAACAACAATTTTCCGAACACAATAATTAACTGAAAACGACAATTCACCGAAAACGACAATTCACCGAAAATTATAATTCATTGAAATCGGCAATTCACCGAAAACGACAATTTACCGAAAAGGACAATTCATCGAAAACGACAATTCACCGCAAACGGCAATTCACCGAAAGGACAATTCACCGAAAATGACAACTTACTGAAAACAATAATATGCAAACAATAATATGTCAAATTAGTAGTAATTTAATAATTTCAAGGTATATATTGCGTATCATATTGTGCGGTGTTGGTAAAGATTGAAGAAAAGACCAAGAGATCAAATTTGTGAAAAATTCATTTAGGAGGTTCACTGTTTTCGTACAAGATTTGTTTTTCTCGTCCAAATTGTTATTTTGATCATGTATGGACGTTATGATCGGTTCTGGAAGTAGCGCTGAACAAATTTTAAATCTGGAACTAAGTCATTTCACAACTGATTATGGATGGATTGTGATGATGGAAATGAAATTCTAATTTTTTAAGAAGTTCTAGAACAAGACCGACTAGAAGTGGGCTATATTATTTGGTATGCTGAAAAAAAAATGGAGCTTTAACATGATTTCTGGAAGAAGTTCTAGAATGTAGCGAACTGAGCCGGAATAAGGCCATTTCATATTCGATTATGATGAAATTTCTTGGAAGTAGTCCTGGAACCAGTTCTTGGAAGTAGTCCTGGAATATAACCAAATGTATAGCATGGACATGTGATTCGAACATGATTTCTGTAAGAATGTCTGGAATATGACTGACTGAAGTAGAACTATCCCACTTCATAGCCGATCATAAAGAATTAGTTTATATAAGATTGAAATGGGATTGGAAATCGAGTTTGTTGGATCGAAGTTCTGGAATATAAACAACTAAAACCGAAATGATTCATTTCTTTAACAATGAAAGTGTTTGTTTTACAAATAAAATTGTAAAATAAGCTGAGTCCTGTTATTTACCAGGTACATTTTTGTTCTCTGCTAACAATCGTCCTCACCTCATCTAGTGTTTCTCAGCAAAATTACTAATATTGCATCTGCAAGCAAGGCTTCACTGCATTTTAAGGACTAGGCGAAAAGTTCCTGGGTGCAAAATTCTCATAGTGTATTCTTAACTTTGTCACAGTATTGTGACTGAAATAGGTTATTCTGCGTAGTCGTACCAATTCTAATCGGTTTTCAATTCATGAAATCGTTTGTTAAATCGTGAAATTTAATTGCAAGCTTTTAATCTACAACTCATATTTGACTTAATGAACTTTGTCAAGGAACAGCCCCTTTGTCACGGGATTGGCAATGGAGAATTCTAAAGCTGAAGATAAACTTGATATTTGTTCATTTCACACAATGCCCCGAAATTTTCTTCCAATGCTTGGTTTTGCTTAATTAGCAAGACAAAGGAACATTCGAAAATATTCAAATGGTGAGAAAAGTGCAAACTCTGCACCAATTGATGAGATTTGTGTAAGGGCTTGGAAATTAATAATTTATTTTGTCCTTGATGAAACTAGCTTGGACGGCTTGACACACAGATAAATAAATCCATCGGGCTAAAGATATATTTTCATCGTGGCCTAGACAAATATATTTTTGCGATAAATTGACAAGTAATTATATTAAGCCACACCCAGATGAGATGAGTAGGAGTCATTATTAATTTGGTTTGGGTTCTAAAAATCTTAGTGGGTTATTCAGATCTGACCCTGAACAGCCAATCACAACAGTAGATAATAAGTGATTATTAGCAGGATTAGTTTCTGACACTCTTGATTAGCTTAAAACGCCTGAATGGCTTCTACACACGATTAAACTTTTACGATGATCTTACCGTTTTGATAGGTACAACAATCACGAACTTGTCTGAATGATCCGGTGAATTTAAGGGATTTTGCCTAATATCTCTTAAAATCTGAGAGTTCCGGAAACCAAACTTTGTAGTAACCACTTGTCGTCATAATGGCTTTTGTTGATCATAAAAATTGTAAAATGGTTGTACTATTGTGATTGGCAAGCCAGTGCAGCTAAAAGGGACCTTGTTCAATAACTCATGTTGTCCATAGTTCTAAAAACTAAATCTTGTTGTGTAGCGACCAGCCAAATTTAATAAAACCTTGGGCTGAGGTTAAAATGAGCTGACTCGATGAATTTTTTTTTCCTATTCTACTATTTTACGATGCTTCATTTGCAGTGGTGAAGCCAACCTGATACGAAGCCCTCAGTAATTTTTTATTGAACTTAAACTAATAAATTGCTTTTGCACCATGCTTCCGCAGAAGCTTCCGTCATGATTGCGATTTATTTATTTAGGCATCATTCAAGCTGGAATCAATTTCCTCAGCGCATTTCGTCACTACATTTACTTTCCACGAGCAACGCATTCAACATACGTGCTTTAAATTTAATATTTCGAGAAATCTCTTTAAATTCATTCATGGGGATATGAAAGCCAGAAAGAGACAGAGACATAAAATACAGATTTGAAGCTCAAAGACAAATAGCGTCGAACGATAGCTGGACATCTCTATCATACGCCGATTAAAACTAAAAATGTTGTAAGCTGGCTTCGAACGTGATAATTGTGCTTATTTCATAATACATATCTGTGGTGAATTTTAAATGTGAGTGGTGAATTAAACTTTGCCACATCACTACCGAGTTTCTATTCTGTAAGGCATCTGGAAGACAATTCATTGTATTACCGCCAGAAATATGAACCGCTGAAATAAACCACGTACTTTGGACAATTTAGTAATAAATAACTGTGGTGAATTTTAAATGTGAATGGTGGACTTAATTTTAACCATTTTGGGAAGCTTCATGTCTAGACCTTTCTGTAGTCATGTTTATTGAGTCTCTGTATTTTAACACGTCTAGAAGTAAATTAATTTAAATTAAATATTATGAGTGACGTCATAGTCTTAAGCTTTTATTAAAATGATGGGTTGGGGAAAAAGAAATCCATTATTTTTTCGCTAGATGGCGCTAGATGTATTTGTCGCGGTAGGTCATACTTATACTCGTTGGAAAGGAGGATTGATATACTAAAAAAAATATTTTGTCACTGTTTTGATTGATCGATTCAGTTGTGAGTTCTAGCGTGTCAAGTAAAGAGCTAAAAAAATAAAAAATTCCCTATATTTTGTTTCGAAATTGTTAAATTGTGAATGGTGTCTATGGTCCAAAAACTTTCACAGCCAATCACGCGTAATTTTGGTTTCGTCAATTCGGTTCAGGTCATTTCAATATCAAAACACTATGCACTGGAAGGTCTATCGTCGAAAATGATGATAACATCATAATTATGGCTGGCTTCTAAAATAACCTCGATGTTTTGGTGCCGCATGAGTTGACGCAAAAATCTTGATGGATCGTGCTTCCATTTGCGAATCCTTGGTCAAGCAGAATAAAATCGAGCCACTTCTTAAGCGAGTGGTGACTGGCGACAATAAGTGGGTCAAGAAGGCTTTGCTGTGCGTTTGGTTGGATTGACAGATAATCATCTACTGGGCGTTGCTGCCCAATTACCAAACGCTCAATTCGGAACTCTACTGCCAGCAATTGGATCTACTAAAGGCAGTAATCGATCAGAAGTGGCCAGAATTAACCAATAGGAGAGGCGTCGTGTTTCACGAGGACAACGCGAGGCATCACACGCCTCATGCATCCACCTTAGAGACCTGACAAATGGCCATGTCTTACCGGCAAATAAAGCTACTGTCTTGTCAATGATAGTTAGGAAGGAACTAGGTTCCGTTAAATATTTTAAACGATTCGTCATTCATTAACCAGGTCCAAAATAAAAGTTCTGATTTTTCTAAAAATTGCAGATTTCCCCTTGAGCTTTTACAAAGCTTTTATTAAATATTTGTTTAAACAAATTTTTATGCAGCTTTTCTTTACATATTCAAAAGCTTTTTGTTGCCAATCCGACTAGGGTTTTAAAAAGAGCTTTCATGATTGTAACTTTATTAGTTATATCTACAGTTCAACTTGGTAAATTTATAACAAAGCTTTAATGGACAATTTTAATTAGATCTTATGGGGTTCAGTGTGTTCTCGGCATTTTACCGCTTTATAAGACTTCGACCGTGATTAATCCCTGGCACAATATTCGGTTAATTGTTATACAGGTTGTCATACTCCCAATATCACTTTCAGTTTGGTGCGCACATATCTTAAAATGCACGGTAATTTATGAGGCTGCATGACACAAACGACAATTAAAATTATATTTTACGACACAATACAACGAAAAACGTCTTAATTAAGCCAGCAAGTGATTTTTATATTTTTTTATTGTTTGAAACCATCACACACATACACGCACACACACAACGAACAAATTATTTTAAATATTTTATGATGACGTAATAAATGCGTGGAGTTTTAAATAAATATTTCGGGATCACATTGTCGAACTCTCAAAATGATTTCAAATTTGTATACTATTGTTGCAGTCACTTCAGAGCGCAGCCAGGCGTGCCGGAACTTCATGTGCTAATTGCAAAACAACAACAACGACGCTATGGCGAAGGAATCAGGGTGGCGAACCCGTGTGTAATGCATGCGGTCTATATTTTAAATTACATAATGTAAGTACCCAAAACAATTTTTTATTAAATTTTAAATAAATTTTGATATACGGATATCCGGTAAACGGGGGGGATACCCCGATTAAACCGATTTTACACACGATTTATAAAATATTTAATTTATATTCAATCTGTATACAGCATCTCACACCTCTTACTCCTATATACAGTATAAATCTGCTGCTGGTAAATTTATTTTAGAGTAAACTTGTAAATGTTAAAAGTTTTGTACTTAAGGGCGAGGGGTGAAATTAAAATATTTATATACAGTTACTTGAGGGTGAATATAATATATATATATATGCAATGCCACCCCTGTGTATGTTTTATTTAGATTAAATATTAAATCTTGGTTATGTGATTACGTACGCAGATAACAAAATAAAAATGATGCGATGATACATGATTTGAAAATTAAATTTTTGGTTTTTTTTTTAGAAAATTTATAAAATTTTTAGGGACGAGGATTTATTTATGCGCCGTGCGCACTAAGAATTTATTTTTTATTTTCGTACTAATTAACAAAATAACTAACTGCTGTACAGAGTCAAGTTCCTAATTAAATGTTTCGTCCAAATTTCAATTAAATTTTATTTTACAAAAAATTGCCTTATCGATTTGGAAAAATCTTTAACTTTTTTTTTTTAAACTTCTCTCGATATACACTGTGTGTAGTATATAGTCTTCTTCATCTTATTCTTAAACCGAGTCGACGTACAATTTATTTTTGTGTGTGTATGTAGAGAAATGACAGAAACAGAAATTTTCTTATTTTCTTAAAACCAATTTTTTTTTGTATAGATACAGTTTTGTCGTTAGTTATGTTGGTGAATTCTTCTTCTTATTGCACAAAAAAAATTTTATAAAAATTCTACCACCGACGGGAAAAAGAAAATTTTCTATTTTCACAAAACAAAAAATTATTTGGGCACTGTCCGATCTAGATAAAAACAAATTTTTTTAACCACACACAAAAAATGAAAATGGGATGAAAAATGGAAAAGCATAAAATTTTTTTTTGATAAATTGTTTTTTTTATACACAAGTTGTTGTTGGAAAAACTGAAATAAATAATTATGTCTGGATAAGAAAAATTAATGAAAACGATATAAAAGCTTAGCTGTGTGTGCAATTTACAATGTGTTTTAAAAATTACAACACAATAAGTTCGTGTTTGTCTGTGCTAGGTGGTTTTGGTGTTTTGATTTTATCCGACGGTAATCATTAAAGCTTTCCTGACTTATTCTTATCTTTGATTTTGGACAGTCGTACCAATACTCGTAAATTGTGATGCACCAGATGACAAATTTTAAGTTTTTATCCTGTGAAATTGTTTTTTTTTACACCACCAACTACCCCGATTACCAATAGGTTTGAATAGGTTTACATTCTTGCTGCTGAAATACAACGACTTGAGATCTCTCCTTTCGTACTCTTAAATTTATATAAGAAGTCGCACAGTTCTCCTGGCTCCACAAAGGTTTAAGCATTTTTGGAAAAATCGCATGGTTGTAACGGATTTTATAAAACTAGAAGTCCGCCATTTTTATTTCAATCCTAGCTTGAAACTTAAGATAAACAAATAAACCAAAATTCAATTAACATGAATTTACAAATTTTTTACATGATTTTCTGACTACACGACACAAAATGTGTATTGTATCTAGGAAAGCCCTAAGAGCCCACTATTATTTCCGGCTTTTTCAATTTTCATCAAAAAGCTCACTGACATTGAAATTTGTTAAAGGTCATTAACTTTCGAATTAATTTTAAAAATGAAATAAGCTTCCAATTTTGGTAAAACCTAAAATGTCCTCCTGAGCAATAATTTTCAAAAGCTTTCAACTGATTTAGATGAAAAGCTTAAACAGGGATTTTCGTTGCAATCAATTAGTCAAATATTCCACTTAAAAGTTCTGGAGCTCTCAGGTTACTTAAAAAGCTTAAATGTGATCAAATTAAATGTAATATAACAATATAAGAGTTATATTCGAGCTTTTATTAAATAATTTAGTATTTTGAGCTTCCTTAAAAACAAAAACGGTGACGTATTTCCTAAAAATGAAAGCCCGCCATTTTTATTTCAATCTTAGTTCGAAAATAAATAGAAACAAATAATCTTTAATGTAATTAGCATGTTTAGGTCTAATTTACAAATTTTCTGCATGATTTTCTAAGTTCAGTTACAGGACAACCCTAAGTGCTTTTTGTGTTTCTCGAGAAAAGTTCCTACTTAATTTAGATGAAAGGTTTTAACAAGAACTTTGTTCCCATCAATTCACCAATTACAAACAAAGCCGAAATAATTCTAAGCAAATGTCAATTTGTCGGAGCTTTTAATTTTTTTAAAAAGCATATTACACGTGTAAAGATATTAAATTTAACTTCTTCAATTATGCCAAATATTTTCAAAAAATATAAAGCTTAAAAAAGGATTTATTTGCGCCGATGAGCTTTGACACTCACCAATATATATAAAAGCGTCACAAATTAAATATAACAGCACACTAGTATTTCTGAGTTTTTCAATTTCCATCGAAAAGCTCACTGACATTGAAATTTGGAAAGGGTCATTAACTTTCAAATTAATTTTAAAAAATCAAATAATCTTCCAATTTTGGTAAAACCCAAAAATAAAAATTCCTCCTGATCAGTTATTTTAGAAACACTTTCAATAAAATTAGATGAAAAGCTTAAACATGAATTATCGTTCCAATCAATCAGCCAAATATCCATAGCAAACAGCTATTTTCGTTTAAATAATTTTCACTTAATAGTTCTGGAGCTCTCAGGTTTTTACAGAATATTTTGATAAAAATTTTATGAATTGAGAGTTATATATGAGCTTTTAATAAATAATTTAGATTTTGAGCTTCCTTAAAACCAAAAACGGTTACGTATTTGAAACTGCAGATTAACAAATAATCTTTAATTTAATTAACATGATCAGGTCTAATTTGCAAAATTTTCTGCATGATTTTCTAAGTTCAGTCGCAGGAAAACCCTAAGTGCTTTTGTGTTTCGAGAAAAGCTCCTACTTAATTTAGATGAACTAGTTAAACAAGAACTTTGTTCCTACCAATTCACTAATATTTGTAAAAGGCGAAATCATTTTTAAAAAAATGTCAATTTGTCGGAGCTTTTAATTTTTTTTAAAGATCAATACACGATGAAAGATATTACATTTAACCTCATCAATTATGCCAAATATTGGCAAAAATTGTTAAGCTTAAACAATCGATTTGATTTGCGCCGAAGAGCTTTGAAACCCCAATTTATATAAAAGCTTTACAAATTAAATATAACTTCACACGGGTGAAGGGTTTTTCAATTGCTATCGAAAAGCTCACTGACATTGAAATTTGGAAAAGAATAACCTTCCAATTTTGTTAAAACTCTAAAATAAAAAGCCCCTGACCAATAATTTTCAAAACCTTTCAATCAATTTAGATCAATCAGCCAAATATTCGTTCCAATCTGAAATAGCCGAAGCAAATAGCTATTTCCGTTTAAATAATTTTCACTTCTAGTTTTGGAGCTTTCAGATTACTTAAACAGCTTAAATTTGGTCCAATTAAAGGAAATATATTCATCCACATTTAAATCAAAATTTTAATTGCTGAATTAGGAGTTAGATAGGAGCTTTTAATAAATAATTTCAATTTTTTTGCACATTTTAAAATCCAACACGATGACGGATTTTCTAAAAATATAAGGCCGCCATTTTTATTTCAATCTTAATAAACTAAAATTTAACTAACATGATTAGATCTAATTTACAAAAGTTCATTTTTGTTTTTCTCGAGAAAAGTTCTCACCCAATTTAGATGAAATACTTAAACATGGATTTTTGTTTCCATCAATTCACCAATATTTGTAAGAGGCAAAATCATTCTAATAAAATGTCAATTTACTTTTTATTAAATTCAGGTTGGAAGTTAAGGAGCTTTACAATTTCTTGGAAAGCTTAAATATTATACTATTAAAGATAATATATTCAACAACATCAATTATGTTCGTAAATCTTTCAAGAAAAGTAATTGGTTTGCTCCGAAGAGCTTTGAAACTCCCCAATTTACATATTTATATTTCCAGTTGTCATCGAAAAGCTCATTGACCTTGAAATTTTCGAATTAATTTCAAACAAATCAAATAATCTTTCGACTTTGGGAAAACCAAAAATAAAATTTCATCCTGATCAATTATGTGAGAAAAGCTTTCAACCAATATAGATAAAAAGCTTAAACATGAATTCTCGTTCTAATCAATCAGCCAAGTATTTGTAAAATCTGAAAATACCCAATGCATGCAGCTATCGCCGTTTGATTGATTTTTACTTAAAAGTTTGGAAATCAGGTTACTTAAAAAGCTTAAATGTGGTACAATTAAAGATAATATATTCAACTATATTTAACTAACTTCTAAAAATAGAAGTGCGCCTCTTTTATTTTAATCTGTGCTTGCAACATCTAATTTAGACATTTTTTGTATGATTTCCTAAGTACAGGAAAACCAATACAAAATCCTAAATGTATCATGTCCTACGAAAACCCTAAGAGCCCTAACACCCAATTTAGATGAAATGCTTAAATATGAATTTTTATTCGCATCAATTCACCAATATTTGTAAAAGTCGAGATCATTCTACGAAAATGTCTATTTGCCGGAACTTTTAATTTTTTTTAAAAAGCTTAAATATTACACGATTAAAGCTATTATCTTTCACTTCATCACTTATGCCAAACATTTGCGAAAATCGAAAATATTTCAAGAAAACGATTTGATTTAAGCCGAAGAGCTTTGAAACTTCTCAATTTATATAATTACTTTCGTGATTAAATATAAGTTCACACTTTTATTTCTGGGGTTTTCAATTTCCATCGAAAAGCTCACTGACATTGAAATGTTGAAAAGGACATTAAATTTCGAATTAATTCTAAAAAATCAAATAACCTTTCAACTTTGGCAAACCCAAAAATAAAAATTCCTCCTGAGCAATAATTTTCAAAAGCTTTCAACCAATTTAGATCAATCAGCCAAACATTCATTCCAATCTAAAATATCTAATGCAAACAGCTGTTTCTGTTTAAATAATTTTCACTTAAAAGTTTTGGCGCTTTCAGATTACTTATAAAGCTTAAATGTGATAACCAATCAATTCCAATCAAACTATTCGATTTCCGCTCCACAGCTTTCTGATTTTAAAAAAAATATTGAAACTTTATTTCAATCCCAACAAACAATCCCGTAGTAATATTCTCTGCGGTTTTATATCATTCCCGGTTGATTGTTTTTTATTTAATACCCCCTCGAGAATTGCGAGGGACGCATAATTGTGGATTTTTCAGTAATCGATCCACCATCCGACCATAATTTTGAAAAAATTTGTACGAAAATTACGTTGCTTTTCAAAATTCCACTTTACCGGTGGAGGATTTTGGCAAAATTTCAATAAAATCTTCAAATGTAGGAAAGGATTCAGTTAAACCTTGTGACCCATAGCAAGGATACACTGAAAAAGAAATGAGCGCTATAACACAAGCACAGTTTGGTGTACTAAGCCAGTAGTAAGTTTAGAGACCGTGCCATTTTGCAAGGAAACTAATCTCTCTTATTTCGTATTTCTCTGAGAAATTTATTCGTGGAACGTAATTATGTTTAATATTTTTCATAATTATGTTTAATATTTTTATTTTGGCTCTACACATTCCGCTCACATCTGGTGAACGGCTGCTTTAATAGTGGACATAATTGCTATGTGGTTGCAAAGTGGTTCTATTTTCATTAACTGAAGTCTTGTGTCGTTTGTTGTAAACGTTCTAGCTTGCAACCACTTTTGCTGAAAGCTAAGACAACATGGTTGGCTAATGAATCCGAGGGCCAAACTGAGACTATCGTGATGATAAACACAGCGATAATAATTAATTTAGCAATGTAATTAGGATGAACTTCGGTGGTTTTGAGTTAGTTCTAAGTTAGTGGAAAAATATTTAAGGATCCCATACCTAGTAAAAAAATTACTTTTCAAAATTTTGCCGAAGCTTGCCTATCTGTCCAAAAATACAAAGTTAAAATTATCTAGATGGTAAAGCGGTGTTACCGGGTTTTATTTTATAAAATGATTAACACTCACTATATTTTATTATTATAAATTATTTATTTATTATTTATTAAAAATAGTTCACAAAATTGGTTAGTGTGTGAACGATTGTTTGGCACTTTGGTATTTCACTTAATATTTCGCGATCCAATCTTTTTCGTTTCTCGAGATTCGCGAATGTAGATGGGCGATGAGCTATCCCTCGTAATTAAGCGGCGCGCTGTATAAATATTTTTGCTACGAGGAGTGCCATGAACTGAAAAGGGTATTTGAGCCGCTACATCACTCCCCTCTTGAATCGAAAATCGTAGTGTTTTAAATTAAATGTAACCGTTTTTCGAACACTACGTTTTTCGACTGGGTTTACCACAAGTATTCCGTATGCTGGCTTAAGCCTGTCGATGCCAATTGTTGTTGATTTTCGTCTACGTCCCCAACTGTACGTTGCCTGTTCGGTTGGATGTCTTGTGTCGTATGAACTAATGCTCTCATGATAGTACGAAGCTGCTTCATGAAATCCGAAGTATCGGTGTTTGGGTTCAAATTTTGATCGTTGATGAATAATTCACCGGAAACTTTGTGCAATTGAGGTCTTCCTTGACAGAGGATCGAATGGCCAATAAGATCGTTGGAAGTTCTGTTGATGCGGCTTTTATTTGCCTGCGGAACCGTTCGACAAGACCGTTTGCTTTCGGGTTGTATGCAGTGGTCCGAATGCGATGGGAACCTAGGAGCTTCGTGAGGTTGGTGAAGAACGTTGATTCAAATTGTATTCCTTGGTCTGTCATTGAATACTCATGGTAGAAGACTATGCTTACCGTTTTTTCTATCATTTCTTGGATTGGATAAGCTTCTGGCCAACTGCTAAATCGGTCGACTATCGTGAAAATATACTGTTCGTCGTTGGATTGGGGCAGTGGGCCAACCAGGTCCATGTTGGTATGTTCAAACTTACCACTTGGTAGCTCGAATTTACCAATCCCTGATTTCGTGTGGCGGCGAACTTTAGACTTTTGACATGGGATTCAAGATTTCGCCCAATTGCTTGTATCAGTATTCATTCTGGGGAATGAATGTGATAAGTCATGTAGACTATCGAAGATTGTCCGTCGCATGTTGATGGGCACGAAGGGTCGACTATTACCTGTAAAAGTATCTCACCAAATTTGCTGCTTGTCTAGTAAGTCGATCCATTGCAGGTTTGTGGTTGATTTCGGAGTACGTGAACTGAGCAATGTAATCAAGATGTCATAATTGCCGAGGACTACGTTCTGACTTTGACGCAATAGCTGTTGTAAGAGATTATTTAGCAATCAAGTGTTGGAGAGCGCTTTAAAAAAAACGTAATGATTGCCAACATCCTTTATTGCATTGTTGTAATACAGCTCCTGGAAGCGTCGGTAGTTATGTTGAACTACGCGTCGTTCAACGGGTGTACTAAAAGAGTGTGAGCGATAAGAAAACGCTTGACCATTTAGAAAGCTTCTGCGCAATCTTCGAGCCAAGAGAAGTTCCTTCTGTTTTTGCCTTTCTTGAGTAAAGTGACCAAATGCCTGTGAATAGACGATAACAGTTCTGCTAACCGTAGTATAAAGCGGTGGTAATAATTCACCATACCGACGAACTGCTGTATTTGGCGGATTGGCTCTGTCTTTCGATGGGAGGATGTCATCGTTGATATTAAGTCCATATGCGGAGAGCCGTTTAAATACTGATTCGAGCTGTTCCCTATGTTCCATTTCGGAAAATAGACGAAGTTCAGCCTTTTTAACACTTCGTTAAGGTATCGCTGGAATGTCTGGTCTGAGGCAAGAAGGCTATTTGGTTTTGTGAATATCGGCTCGAGAGCCATGAGAATTTAATGATAGGCCCGAACCAAATCTATTTTCGAGAAAATAGTGGTGCCGGCGAGCTTTAATGAGAAACTGTGTATACGTGCCAGTCCTTATCTTTCTTTTTCACCATATGTAATGGTGAGGAGACGGGTGATGATGAGGGCGTGAGGGTAGTAAATGAATCGGAGAGTCTTCTGTTCTTCAAATTGACCACGAGACCATATTTGTACAGAAAGTCACCATCTATAATAGAGCGGTATACTGCCTCGACGATGAAGCGATGTGTGAACGAACGCCTGAGACCGAGATTTACGTTCAAAAGTTTTGTACCGTAAGTGGAAATTGGGAATCCGTTTGCTGCGGTAAGAATACAAACGGTGTCTTTAGCATATCGGGGAAACTTCTTAACTGGTATCGCGAACTGCTAGCGAAGTGCTACGAAGTGAAAAGAATTTTTGAGCCACTACAATTGTTTCATGAATTTAATTTGCGTTATATCGTTCAATACAAATCACAGCCGTACACATCTTCAGAATTGACAGGACAACAACATTTGTAAATTAAATTTTCGATGTCCTAGAAAACTAGTTCGAAAAATATTTTCACTTGAAGTACTTACAATAAGAGTTGAACTGTTTTACTTAAAACAACTTTGAATGCATTCCAGTGGTACTTAATTCTGGCTGTCCCTAGGAAAATGGAATTAGGAAAAGAAATCCAATTTCGATACGGAAAAAATATTTCCTAAGAGTGTTTTCCCAACACCGACTTATTGAGATATTTGACGCCCTCTGGAATAAGTCGGTCAAGTGTACCGACTTATTTGTGACGTAATAACAAAAAACAAAACGCAATTACTATTACATAGAAGACATTTTTTTTTGACGTGTTGGTCGTTGCCACTAGATTCGAAAATAAAAACTGCAAGTATTGCATTTAGTCAAGACACATTTTTTGGAGAGTTTTTTGTGTGATTTCGCAGTAGGCCAGAAAATGATAATTTTGGCAAAAACGTTATGCAAATATTTTGTGCCTTGCATGCGATTACGAGTTGTAACTAGCTGGTTCGCAGTGAAGTGCCAGAGTAAATAATTTTGTAGCAGTTACGGAAATGTTTAGTAGATGTCGGACCATGTCTACTCTTACGTGCTCACCTCCAAAGTTCATTACCAACAACAATAACAACAACAACAAATTACAAAAAAGTAAATCGAAAAACCTTATGATTTCATATGACTTTGCATAAAAATTATAACATTTTAACTGGGCATTGTTGTTGTTCTTATATTTTGTTTGTAAGTAACAGATTTTTAAATTCTTAGATTGATTTTATCTTAAATTTAAATCAATATGATGATTTAAAAAATTATATTTGATTTAATTTTTTTTACGATTCCTCTTAAATACAAAAAAATTGTAATAATTTTATTATAAATGATAATTACTTTTTTTATTTTTTTTTTGTTAAGAATTGTGTATGTTATTCTTATTACAATATGATTTATTTTAATAAGATGAGAAATAAGAAATTTTAATTATGTTAATTAAGAAATAAATTTAGTATTTTAAAAAGCACAATGAACTTTTTATATTTTATGTTTTAAAGTCTATACAGCATATCCTACAATTGATTAGTTTGTTTCAATATATATGGATGAATCTAAGAAAAGCGTCTTACGATTTATGTGTGTATCATACGCGCATAACAAAAAAAACATTTCTCTATACACAACATGTTTCATTAAATTTTTGTATATGCGCTGTATTTAGGTTATAATCAAAATAAGACAAAGACAAAAATTACATCTTGATAACTGAATAACGTTAAGACGAACGATATACAAAATAGAAATTGTGATTTTCTTATTTCAGTCGTGTACGCCATACCGCGTTAATTGGTATTGTGTATGCCACATTTAGAATTATATTTTTTTATTTTTTGTTAACAATCTTGCCAGTTTTGTATATGGTGTGCATAAGATTGCATACAAGATGGACAGTGTTTTAAGGCTAAATTAAAATTTCATGGAAAACTATTTGCGAAAATTGGAAATGGTGATACATTGATACCTTAACAATTTCTTATATTCGTATAAAGTTCGTTCAAAAAGCGTGCTCAAACACCAACGGAAATTGTCGAGTTCCATTTACTATGGGTCCAAATATTAAATATTTTTCAAAATTCTAATTGGAATTTTCAAATCATTTTCAATTCTCGATTTCCGTTCAGAACAGTCAACTTCAACGTCCCTTAAGCTATAGCAGAATCCATCCAGCAACGCTCGTGAAGTTTATCCAAACTAATCCAAAAAAAATACAACAACAACACACTTATTGTAATAGTATTGGTGAAAGTAAACATTCAGGCGAATTTATATTACATAATTTAGAAGAGATGTAATTTTTTAATTGGCCTTAGGTACATTCCAAATTCATTCTAAATATTTTCTAAGCATTTAGCACAAACTTCAGTAATACTGGTGGACTACTGAAACAAAAAGGAGTGTCCCAAGCAAGTATTACGGGTTTCTAGACCCTGTCAGACACATTAGAAAATCCTATAACTTGCTTGGAACACTTTTTCTTGTTTCAGTAGTCCACCAGTATTACTGAAGTTTGTGCTAAATGCTTAGAAAATATTTAGAATGAATTTGGAATGTACCTAAGGCCAATTAAAAAATTACATCTCTTCTAAATTATGTAATATAAATTCGCCTGAATGTTTACTTTCACCAATACTATTACAATAAGTGTGTTGTGTTGTATTTTTTTGGATTAGTTTGGATAAACTTCACGAGCATATACAGCAGAACATTACAAGATAGTATGAATAATTATAGGCTAATAATATAGGCTAATTAAATGCCCTATTTAAATTGTTTTATTCTGCTCAATCTAGAAAAAGAATAAGGCTTTATCACATCAAAGCTAGCAGAACCCAAATCGAATTCAATTCAAATTTCAATACAAATTCAATTAAAATACAAATAAATTTAGGCTCATTATGGCCTAATAAAATGTCCCATTAAAAATTTTGGGCTCCACTGGTTCGATTTTCGATTTGGGTTCTGCTAGCTTTAGATTCAATGACCTGACGTTCGGTTTAGAACAAGTGGAGCCCAAAATTGGTAAATGGTATTTGATTAGGCCATAATGAGCCTAAAATTATTTGTATGTCAATTGATCTTGTTTTGCGTTCTAATTTCGTTGTAGGCCCGACTTTCGATTTGGGTTCTGCTGGCTTCAGATTAGATGACCTGAAGTTTGGTCAAGAACGAACAGAGCCCAAAAACTTTTAATTTGGCATTTGAGTAAGCCATAATGAGCCTACAATTATTTGTATGTCAATTGATCTTGTTTTGCGTTCTATAATTTTGTTGTTGGTCCGACTTTCAATTTGGGTTCTGCTAGCTTCAGATTAGATGACCTGAAGTTTGGTCAAGAACGAATGGAAACCAAAAATTTTTAATTTGGCATTTGATTAGGCCATAATGAGCCTAAAACTATTTGTATGTCAATTGATCTGATTTTGCGTTCTAATCTCGTTGTTGGTCCGACTTTCGATTTGGGTTCTGCTGGCTTTAGATTAGATGACCTGAAGTTTGTTCACGAACGAGTGGAGCCCAAAATTTTTCAATTGTGTAAATCATTAGACCATAATGAGCCTACAATTATTTGTATGTCAATTGCTCTTGTTTTGCGTTTTAATTTTGTGGTAGGTCCGACTTTCGATTTGGGTTCTGCTGGCTTCAGATTAGATGACCTGAAGTTTGGTCAAGAACGAACAGAGCCCAAAAACTTTTAATTTGGCATTTGAGTAAGCCATAATGAACCTACAATTATTTGTATGTCAATTGATCTTGTTTTGCGTTCTATAATTTTGTTGTTGGTCCGACTTTCAATTTGGGTTCTGCTAGCTTCAAATTAGATGACCTGAAGTTTGGTCAAGAACGAATGGAGCCCAAAAATTTTTAATTTGGCATTTGATTAGGCGATAATGAGCCTACAATTATTTGTATGTCAATTGATCTTGTTTTGCGTTCTAATTTCGTTGTTGGTCCGACTTTCAATTTGGGTTCTGCTAGCTTCAGATTAGATGACCTGAAGTTTGGTCAAGAACGAATGGAAACCAAAAATTTTTAATTTGGCATTTGATTAGGTCATAATGAGCCTAAAACTATTTGTATGTCAATTGATCTGATTTTGCGTTCTAATCTCGTTGTTGGTCCGACTTTCGATTTGGGTTCTGCTATCTTTAGATTAGATGACCTGAAGTTTGGTCACGAACGAGTGGAGCCCAAAATTTTTCAATTGTGTAAATCATTAGACCATAATGAGCCTACAATTATTTGTATGTCAATTGCTCTTGTTTTGCGTTCTATAATTTTGTTGTTGGTGCGACTTTCAATTTGGGTTTTGCTAGCTTCAGATTAGATGACCTTAAGTTTGGCCAAGAACGAATGGAGCCCAAAAATTTTTAATTTGGCATTTGATTATGTCATAATGAGCCTACAATTATTTGTATGTCAATTGATCTTGTTTTGCGTTCTAATTTCGTTGTTGGGCCGACTTTCGATTTAGGTTCTACTGGCTTTAGATTAGATGACCTGAAGTTTGGTCACGAACGAGTGGGGCCCAAAATTATTTAATGGGGTGTTTGATATGGCCACAATGAGGCTAAAATTATTTGTATTTTAATTGAATTTGTTCTGCGTTCTTATTCCAGTTTTCGATTTGGGTTCTGCTAGCTTCAGATTAGATGACCTGAAGTTTGGTCAAGAACGAGTGGAGCCTAAAAAATTTTAATCTGGCATTTGATTAGGGCATAATGAGCCTACAATTATTTGTATGTCAATTGATCTTGTTTTGCGTTCTAAGTTCGTTGTTGGTCCGACTTTCGATTTGGGTTCTGCTGGCTTTAGATTAGATGATCTGAAATTTGGTCAAGAACGAGTGGAGCCTAAAGAATTTTAATTTGGCATTTGATTAGGCCATAATGAGCCTAAAATTATTTGTATGTCAATTGATCTTGTTTTGCGTTCTATTTTCGTTGTTGGTACGACTTTCGGCTTGGGTTCTGCTGGCTTTCGATTAGATGACCTGAAGTTTGGTCAAGAACGAATGGAGCCCAAAAATGTTTAATTTGGCATTTGATTAGGCCATAGTAAGGCTAAAATTATTTGTATGTCAATTGATCTTGCTTTGCGTTCTAATTTCGTTGTTGGTCCGACTTTCGATTTGGGTTCTGCTAGCTTTAGATTAGATGACCTGAAGTTTGGTCAAGAACGAGTGGAGTCTAAAAAAAATTAATTTGGCATTTGATTAGGCCTTAATGAGCCTAAAGTTATTTGTATGTCAATTGATCTTGTTTTGCGTTCTAATTTCGTTGTTGGTCCGACTTTCGATTTGGGTTCCGCTAGCTTTAGATTAGATGACCTGAAGTTTGGTCAAGAACGAATGGAGCCCAAAAATGTTTAATTTGGCATTTGATTAGGCCATAATAAGGCTAAAATTATTTGTATGTCAATTGATCTTGCTTTGCGTTCTAATTTCGTTGTTGGTCCGACTTTCGATTTGGGTTCTGCTAGCTTTAGATTAGATGACCTGAAGTTTGGTCAAGAACGAGTGGAGTCTAAAAAAAATTAATTTGGCATTTGATTAGGCCTTAATGAGCCTAAAGTTATTTGTATGTCAATTGATCTTGTTTTGCGTTCTAATTTCGTTGTTGGTCCGACTTTCGATTTGGGTTCCGCTAGCTTTAGATTAGATGACCTGAAGTTTGGTCAAGAACGAGTGGAGTCTAAAAAAAATTAATTTGGCATTTGATTAGGCCTTAATGAGCCTAAAGTTATTTGTATGTCAATTGATCTTGTTTTGCGTTCTAATTTCGTTGTTGGTCCGACTTTCGATTTGGGTTCCGCTAGCTTTAGATTAGATGACCTGAAGTTTGGTCAAGAACGAGTGGAGTCTAAAAAAATTTAATTTGGCATTTGATTAGGCCTTAAGGAGCCTAAAATTATTTGTATGTCAATTGATCTTGCTTTGCGTTCTAATTTCGTTGTTGGTCCGACTATCGATTTGGGTTCTGCTGGCTTCAGATTAGATGACCTGAAGTTTGGTCACGAACGAGTGGAGCCCAAAATTTTTTAATTTGGTATTTGATTAGGCCATAATGAGCCTAAAATTATTTGTATGTCAATTGACCTTCTTTTGCGTTCTAATTTCGTTTTTGGTCCGACTTTCGATTTTGGCTCTGCTAGCTTTAGATTAGATGACCTGAAGTTTGGTGACGAGCAAGTGGAGCCCAAAATTTTTTAATTGAGTATTTCATTAGGCCTTAATGAGCCTAAACTTATTTGTATGTCAATTGATCTTGTTTTGCGTTCTTATTTCGTTGTTGGTCCGACTTTCGATTTGGGTTCTGCTAGCTTCAGATTAGATGATCTGAAGTTTGTTTAAGAACGAGTGGAGCCTAAAAACTTTTAATTTGGCATTTGATTAGGCCATAATGAGCCTAAAATTATTTGAATGTAAATTGAATTTGTACTGCATTCTAATTCCGACTTTCGATTTGGGTTCTGCTAGCTTCAGATTAGATGACCTGAAGTTTGGTCACGAACGAGTAGAGCCTAAAAATTTTTAATTGAGTAAATCATTAGGCCATAATGAGGCTAAAATTATTTGTATGTCAATTGACCTTTTTTGCGTTCTAATTGCGTTGTTGGTCCGACTTTCGATTTGGTTCTGCTAGCTGTGAAGTGAAAAGCCTTATGTTTTTTCTAGAATGAGCAGAATAGCCCAAAATTAACCTTTAATTTTTCAATTGTTTTAAATCAATTTTTGATATAGGTTCTGCTAACTTTTTCTAAAGCTATCGTTTTAGCTGGAAGGGGTGGAATCCAATTTTTTAATAGTAAATGCTCTATTATTGGCCTATAATTATTGACCAAATCTTTGTTAACAGTCTGGTGTAAAAAAACTATTAAAGTGGCTTAAATTGACGTTTTTGTAATAAATAATCGTTTTGGGGTGAAATTTACGCTTAGACAAGTTATAGGGGTGATATTGAACTTAATCAATGTAATTAATTTGCAATAAACTTCGGTCCAAGAACCATCGCGATATCATAGCTATACATCAAAAGTTACAATTATGGCGGTGCAGGTTTAATTGTAAGCTAAACCGACCACTCGTTCCTGGTAAGCGGTAACTGTAACAAAATCGGGACTTGTTGTAATAAATGTGTAACAAATTATGGTACAAGATTCATTGAGGCGGGCTAATTTGGTCGGTGCAGGTTTAGAGTACTGCCAAAATCTTATAACTATAAAGACTAAACAGAATCCCATTTTCATGGCCTGTAAACGTTTGCTTATCGCTGCTTGAGTGACATTTATAACTGTTCTGCGAATTCTTTTTGGTAGCTGAGTTTTTCTTCAATAATGCTTCCAATTCTTCAGCTTCGTTTTTTTTTTTTTGGTTTACCAGAACGTTCTTTGTCACTGACATCAAAATCGCTACTTTTGAATCGTTAAAAGAAATTTTCGCAAGTCTGTTGTTGAAGTCTGTTCTCGAAGCAAACGAAAACTGTCAACAGTTTTTTCGTTTGATTAAAGCAAAAAAGTAATGCTTCCCGAAAATGCTGTTTTGTTGTTGGTACGAAATTCGATTATTGAATGGGATTAGAATTATGTTGTTTACGCTTTCACGAATAATTTAATGTGGTATGGCAACACTTTCAAACGCCGTAGGTGTCATTGTAAAATAATGTTTAGTACGCCATCTCTTAGAAAATCCAAAAACTAAGTTATACACCCAATACATTGCATAATAGCTGCTCTAACTGGAATTTTATGTTTTTTGATAAAGTTGTACATACTATACGGACAACGCCAAGTGCTTGATGACAATCGCATCACTTCGACAACGGTGAATGATGTTGCATTTGGGTATCTTATGAGGATCGTACAAGAACATGTATTAACTCTTGTATAAGTGGTTCAATCGTATCGATTTGACGAGTGACTAGTATGATATCATCAGAATATGCGAGAATAAATGGTAATTGCAGATTCACACGCAGGAAACTGATCTGCCACTGTCAATAGGAAATTTGGCACCAATTCTTTACTCCTATGTTTTTGGATATTTTCGAGGTGGTGATATAAAACCATTTCACTGAGTAATGCTCCCAAAAACAGGTTTTAATAATGCAATTGGCCAGGTAATTTGGTATATAATGTTGAAGACACTTCGATATGACATCAAGATTAACTGTGTAATACATTAGATAGATCGATAGAGAGTACGTATACTCGGTGTCCGCCCCGCCCTATAACCGGTTCGCTAAGAAAGCGGCCTGATAGCATTGCGGCAAAGATAAATTCTCATCAAGTCGGTCCAACAGTAATTTTGTGTATATTGGGATTTTTAATTTTTGCTATCGGAGCCTAAATTGTCTCAGTCCATTCTGATGGAGGCTCGTTTTTTATCCAAGCGGTCTTGATAACTTTTGCTTCGATGATATTGTTCGGTGCATGTTCCAGATCGGATATTTTTAATTGTGGATCTAATTTCGGTTTCACTCGGAGGTAGTCCCAATGGGAAGTAGTCGTCCTCTTGATGAGAATGAAATTGGTATGTATTGTTTTTGGTTACTATTTGTGATTCTCTGATGCTGCTTAACAAATAAGAATCGCTCAGATGGTTTATAGCTAGATAAGTTGTGGAAGAGCTGATGACATTCGATAATTTTGTTTTCAGAACTGGCTTGTCTTAAGGTATTCCGGGTAGTTTTAAAACAATTATGGGCTGTAACATCCTATGAGCCTTTTTGAAATGAAGAGCACTCTTAAGTTGAGCCAGTGCTCGTCTGGGCCTTGATGTTATAAATGTTGATTTGACTTAACATTGCTGAGAAGCAATTTTGATGCTATCAACAATGAGTTGTCATGAATTCGTTTTATCACCTTTTGAAACGGCTTGTTCATAGATAGTGGATAAAATGGTTTTTAATTCGCGTTAAAATGTGAGAGTAGGTCTTTCGATCAGTCGTAATGCCATTCTCATTGATCTCGCGGTGGTATAAGTTTTTCCCTTTATCATCTGAACCAATATGTGTGTTAAAATCATCAAGCACAACAACATCGCGAGTCTTAGGGCAACGAGCGATGATTGATAGTAGTACAGAAAATATTTTTGAATTACGTTGTCTATTACACTGTGATGTGATTACAAAATTTCCGACACCTTTCCGCTTCGTTGGCAAAATACCACGAATAATTGTTTGTACTACACGCTCCTGTGATCATATTGGTCTCTTGAACACTGCAGACGTCGATTGAATTTTTATCAAGAATGAGGTCGATTGTATTACGCTTTTGCTCATTATTTATCCCGAGTGTATTAGAGGTGCCAAATGAGAAGTAAATTGATTTCTTCTGTATTGATGGTTCTACAGCTTGTGATTGTTCTTCGAGAACATATGGATTGTTAGCTGCATGGATCTCGCGTTGAGAGCGTTCGGTGAGGATCTGTGTCTTCGATGTCTGTGTAAATAATTTAGACTGTGAAAGAGCCGCTTGACCCGGAATAAGACTATCATAAGGCACACCGTTATACATCAAATTTATTTCATGCAAAGGTCTATTACTTGAAAGTTGTGTGGTTATGTGCACCATTGCGATGAACGTTTATTCTAATATTTCTCAAATTTGAAATAGCCAATAAGTATTCTGTTAAAATGAAATCTGAATTATACACCAAAACGCAAGAATTCATTCACTTTTATTGTTCAAATATTCACTTTTTAAATTACAACTGAGCCCTGATTGTCTAAAAAACACGACCATTAAACATTTACCATAATTCTAGTGAAAAAATTCGGTCGTCTCATCAAGATGCAATGAACTTTAATGAAATCTGTCAAGTGACAGAAATCCAGTATTATATTCCCGATGAACAAAATGATTCGATATACGCTTAACGTTAGGAACTTGATGAAAACTTATTTCCAAAGTAGTGAGTCAGTTGCCGAAATTTGGTGGAATTTGCGTGCAAAATTCGGTAGGAATGAAGCGCCAACTGAGAACAGCGTGAGGGGTGAATAAAGTCCATTCGACTGGCACTTTAACAAACAATACACACGTTCTGCATCGCCGTCCAGCTCCTTCGCTAGAAAATATTAATGCTGTAGTTAAAGAAGTGCGTCACCATCTGAACACTTTAACCCGCCATCGTTCACAATAATTGTACACAAAGACCTGGGAATGAAGGCCTACAAAATCAAATTGACCCAAAAATTAATTCTCGGGCCAATTCTCGATTGGAAGAATATGAGTATGTTTACCAAAAAAAAAACATCTTTTCAGATGAAGCTCATTTTCACCTAGGTAGTTATGTGAACAAGCAAAATTGTCGGATTTGGGGCACCGAAAATCTACATGTGACAATTGAGACGCCAATATACCCAAAACGAGTGACTGTTTGGTGTGAAATATGGTCTAAAGGCATCGTACGGCCATATTTCTTTGAAAATGAGTATTGACGACATAATCGATAGCCATTGATACCGTCGACGTTTTGAGTCCTATCTTCGAAAATCGCATTCTCAGCCGAAATGGCGATTAAACTGGCCGCCTAGGAACTGCAATTTGACTCCGCTGGACTACTATTTGTAAGGAGCCGTCAAGGACAAACGTTTTTTGAACGACACAATTAAAGTGACTATTGGTGAAATAGTGGCTCAAACGATTGAAAATGGGTCCGAGTTGTCGCACCCTGTTCAAGACTATTGAAAATATTTTGAACCCCTTCGTAATCTCGAATTTTATTGTATTTAATTTTTATATAAAATTTTGGGATATTCTGGGCGACAGCCCAACTAAAATTAGAATACAGTGGGCACAAGTATTGGCTTACCAAAAGGCAAACTTCAAATTAAAAATTACTCCAAATTCCAAAAACACCGTAAAATATAAATTGCAATCTAAAAATTGACAATAGAGCATGAACAAGAAATATCAATTCAAAATTGACTCGCACAAAAACGTCACGAAGTGTGGTCGACACCGTCTCCAAACCAACACAACTGTCGACGCCTTTAATGACACAGTTTCTGTGTTTGCTGATCGCATATGTGATGTTTGTCACCAGTTCCCGCTTCATCTTTTCAACAAAAAACAAGTGCTTCCGTGTCATCCCTGCAAGATACATCTAACATCGAAGAAGACAATGCATTCGCTGAAGGCTTATTGGAATAATCTCTATCCACTCAAGTGGAGTATATTTTTGAATTTCTTCACTACACTAAATCAAACGTAGATCTAAACATCGTTGTTAAACCACAATTTGGGCTTTATGATGGTGCTTGAGAAGAACCAGGATACAAAATCAGTTGTATCATTTTCCTGGCTTAAATCCATATGTTGGCAGTAAGAATTTTTTTTCTGGATATCGTTCAAACGTGTCGATCGCACGATCGGTGGTCTTTTAGTTTTTTGTTTTTTTTTTTAATCCATGCCATCTTTTCTGGGACTCTTTTGCGGTTCATTTTCCCGTCTTTCTTTACGCAATTACTGGCAAATCGAAGACGTACGGCTATATTGCCGATTTTAAATTACCATCTGCTCATTGCATAGCTCCATGCCAGCCTATAGTACTGGACATTGAAGATGGGTTGGCCCATGAGTTTTTCACGCCGTTAGGGGGTCGTAGTTCTGTTCCTTTTAATTACAGATCGGGATTCAAACCCGGTACCTCCCGATCCAAACGCCAAAGCTTCAAGCTGTGTCATTTGGTTGGTCGTTAGGTCTTTTAGTTGAGAAATAAGCTAAACAACAAACTACAGCAAATTCAATATTATCAATTACAAAATTTACTATGGCAAGCAAAAAATATCTCACGTGCTTCTTCATCAAAAACTCGCGCCCTTTCATGAAATCGATTTGCCATACGGTCACACATACAATAAAAAAAATTGCAACAAATTTGTAAACCAATAATCCAATGAACCGCACCTAATTCCCAATATCCATTTACCGATTAAAAGGCATTAAAAAGGTACGGAGGCAGGAGGCGTATGATATACAAATTCCCTTTCATCGCATAATTCTTTTTTTCTTACCTTTCGACGACAAGCATATCACTTACGCACCTTTTGTATATCTCTAGTGCATGTACCCGAAATTGATACTTTTTATTTACTCTCGTTGTTAAGTGCACTATTTGTACTCGCACTCAAGCAATATGTACCTAGGTATTGGAGGACTAAACAATCGTATAAATAATTGTGTCCCAACGTTAACGACAATAGTTGCATAAACATCAGTCGGAACTATTATTGTGTTCAACAATGGTGTACAACAAAAAAGGAAACAAAATTGTTTTTGTTTAGTTTATTTGTAGTTTTTAAAGTGGTTTCAATTGTTGGTAGTTTTTGTATCTAATGAATATTTTGAATGAAGAATTATTTATACGAGTACAAAGCGGTATGTGTACGATCGAACGGTAACATTTTTTTGAGAAAAATTATCGACCGGAATTCGAGCCGATTTTCGGGTGTTGTTATTTTAACAAATAAGAAATATTATCGTTTATTTGATCGGTGATCGTAACGCGTCATATATTTCATGATTGGAAGTAATATTTTCTTCTGTTTCACCGGGATGAGCGTATTGGCAAGAAACCAAAAGTACTGAATTTTTGAGAAACAGAGTGCTATGTCAAGCTTGGAAGAGCTTTCTGCGGCTTTGCCTTGTCCTAGGAGGAAACATCAAGTGAAATCACAAAATAAAATAATGAAGTCAGTTTTTCATCCCAGAAAAAAAAAATTCCACAACCAATACTATTTCATCTCATCCCAGATTTTTCTATTTAAACTTGTATAAGACGAAACAGAAGTTTTAAATTTTTTATTCAACAACAAAATATCCATCCAAGGGATTGCAATGACTAAGATGGCAGTACCAGCCATATGCTAGTATTGGCGCAAATGGCCAAGTTACATATGGGCCCATGTAAGAATATGAGAAAATCGTGCCATTTCCCCAGAAATATGATTTGCCGGAAATGATTATTTATGTTTTAAATAACCTGTCAAAATTATTAATTTTTATATTGGGCCATATAGAAACTGGCCGATTGCGCGAATCCTACCATAAGGCTAGTACTGTCCGACTGGCCACAGTTAGACCGTTGAATAAGTTATTTAAAACTTAAAGAATCATCTCGGACAAATCATATGTCTAGGAAATGAAACTTGAGAATTTGCGCCAATACTACCATACAGCTGGATCTGCCCTCTTAGTCATTGTGCCAAGAACAGCTGATGATTCTGAACAGTAAGCCCTTACTATTACCCCTTTTAGAATGCTGGCCTCCGTGTACCGACAAGAACAATTTTAATAAAAAGTTTTTAAATTTAGTGACCAAGGTTCTTGGCTTCCGGTCCAACTCAAGAGACCAAATTTGAATTTAAATATCTCGTCAAATCGGATGGTTTATATCGAGGATTTTTTTTATATTTTGTACTGACACCAGTGTAACTGCCGTCATATTTCCAAAGTTGAACATTTTTTTATGAAATAAGCTACTAGTCGAGACGACTAAGCTACTTTTTTGTTTAATCTTCTTGACCCGTAGTGCCGTTTTATATAATCATAGTCTTAAGCTGACTGTGCAATTTTGCCAAATAGTTCACCCCATTTACTTTAATACAGTTAATGTTAAAAAATAACCTCAAAATGAATCAAATAATAAAATGTTGTTTTTGTAATGTGGTTTTGGAGCACGCTAACAAAATTCTATTGTTACGTAGTGACTCTGTCTTCCTCAAATAATATTCTCGTATTTAGACTGTTAGAAATCGGGGATTCAGTGATCGCGACCACCCGTTTGTTTTACAAAATCAAAATGAAATTACTTGCAAACACTAACCTAATTCACTAAATGAATAGCAAGTATGGTTTACTCAGCTCTAATATTGATCATTTGGCTGGTGCTACTAACAACATGCAAAGCTGTCAACTTTGGCTACGAGAAATATTTTATAAAGTTTTCCAAATTTCTTTATAATTTCAATTCCATCCAACATTCGGCAATTCAATCCACTTTTACTTTCAAGCTCGGATGTAATTGCGAAGCTGTCGATTGAATTTAGAAATTTTACAAGGGTTATTTGAAATGAAATCTCGAACTCTATGACAGCACACAAGCCAGCATTTTTTGATCGCAATCTCAACCGTATAAATATCCAACCGGAATTTTCAACTGCTGCTTCCAGTTTTATAATCAACAATGATACACAAAATCTATCTTGGTTAACATCAGCCGACGTCGACGGTAATGTTAGTGAGGCTCTCGCTCCATTCTGAATGATTTTTCGCGAAACAATAACTTGCACACTATGCAATGCTCCATAACTTCTCGCTTAAACTGGGTAGGTCTCGTTACCACCGGCTTTGCACGCAAATTTTAATTTATATACAAAAATTTTGAGTCGTTGATAAATTTGACAAGGGTTTTTTAATTCCCAAGCAATTAATCAATCTTAATTCTCTTAAATCTCAATTAATTAATCTTTCACTGATGTCAATAAGCCTTTATTATAGGCATTTTATGTCTAATAATGTTCCATGTTACGCTGGTTAACCTTAATTTGGATGTTAAACCCTATTAACAAAGAACTCTCGCACATTGTGTGTCCTGATTTTCACTCTTTTTGGTGTTTACGGTTTTAATCATTTCTGTGGTATTTACAAAATCCTCGTTCTATTCCAAATGATGGGCAAAAAGTCCTGGGCCAAAATTCGATAAACTGAGCAAGGAGGCGCCAAATTAAACCACCAAGGTGCAAAAATGAGGCAGCAAGGTAAGAAGCATAAACGAGAGGGAGATGAAATGGATGGTCGTTTAAAGCAGCGGGAAAATAAGATTAAACAAGTGAAAGAACGCTTCGAAACACATACCTTGAAAACTGTTGGAGATGGCCCGTGTAATAAAAGCTTGTCAATGGAACCAGTTTCCGGAAGCTCAAGAGGAACCCCCTCTAGTACAAACCTTGAATAAAGTTTCGTCGTTTTCTTTGGAATATGAGGCGGTCAGAACAAGTTTTGCAACTGATACATTTAAGTTGCGCAAGCTGAATCCGGAGGATGTATTTTCAAATAAGGACTCGAGAAAACGAGATACGACCTAAGAGCGAATAAAGAGAGGTTTGCATAGGGAAATGTCGTTTGCGCATACAACCCCAACAGAAGAATAGGAATATCACCTAAATTAGTGTTACGAATTACCATCCCAACAGTGCAAACGACGGTTAATGGGGAACAGTGCAATTTCAGAAGTAAAAGAGAGTTAGTTGCTGGCATGAAATTTCTTTAACATTCTGTCATGAGATATTATTTTGGTTATGATTCGTTCAAAGTAGGCACCTGATTGCAAAATATACCGAACCTTTTAAAAAATATTCAAACAAATATTCCTCAGGGTAAAGTCATTCTCCTGATCGTCAACCTAGCCATATCCGTCTGTCCAAGATTTTTAAAACCTTCATTGCTATTTGTTCTCAACAATTAGGGACACCAAAGAGATTGAACGTGCGAAGGTTTCGATTCGTACGGATGTAAAATGAAATTGAAAAATACACACCCAAGTTAATCTGGGACGGAATCATCGACGCCGCACGTAATTTTTAAGCGGTATAGTGAAATTGTATGTGGGAAACATCATCTATTCTACCGTTTTTTGCTCCATGGTCTAGCCTTATTGTAATTGAACGAATTACTATAAGCCAGTTGCTATACCGATAAGTGACTTGAGACGAAAGAAACAATTAAAAACATAAAATACGCCGATTGTCGTTTGAAGTGACTACGATAATAAACATATTAGATATGTTGTCAGGGCAGGCGACTACGGTTTCATATTAAAAGTGTCACTTGTAACGACACGACTATAGCGTAATCGGGGTGATATTCTCTGCACCAAGACTGGTTTCGTTCGTTGCAATTTTGTCGTAAACACTGACGACAAATTTACTCAAGCAAGGTTGTACGCCGGCCGTTAGTGTGGCTCTATTTTATCTGTACGAACCGTCTTCACACACAGGTTTCACATTTGTTTGAGACCACGTTCCTCGGTTAATTACGCTGCTTTAAATCCTGTGATGGGGTTAGATCTGGTATTCACAATTTACCCTTCGCCAATTTAAGTTTGTACCATTGGATTGAGAGTCAACGGTTAACTTGTTGGTTGGTTATGACACTTTACCGGTAATTGTAATACTTAATTCACAATGAATATTGATACTGTTCACTTTCACTTGTAATCGTAAAGGAGTCGATTATACTTTTCGAAATCAGGCTTGGTTCGTTTCTTGATTTGACCTACATTCTCAATGAAGACAAATGAATGGTCGAATAGGCGACCTTCACACGAACTGCAATTTTGCTGATATTGCAATTACAGTCCATCAGTACCTTGTGGCAATTATGGGTTGGTCCTCTAATTCACCGGTTGCGATCGTGGTGAGAAACCGGATCTTTTCTATGCATAACGTAGTTGAATGGATAAGATTGCTTAAAATTTGAATGGCCAATGAGCCAAGTTTCATCAATAAATTTAATGTTAAAATAATTTTCAAAAACACTAAGAAAGAATTGAATGCAATTGTAGAATTGCCATTAAATTTTATTTTAAAAAATTAGCTCGGTTATTTTAAAACCAAATCATTGATCGATTATATTAAATTCTGTCTATTGACGAATTAATTTCTTCAAAATTCATCCTAAAAGTCGTAAACGATTTTGAAATTTGACCTACCCCTCTAAGCATTGTGATTCGAAAACGATATTTTGTATGAAGAAATGTCATGGTTTACGTATCGTTTTCTTATTGCAATGTTTAGACGTACGCCTTCATACTTTCAATAGCTATATTTGCTGAAGCGAACTTTCCCACTGCCTTTCCCCCTCGTGAGCATCATAAGCGTATAACAGTTGGCTTTACATATTTTTCCTCAATTATGACTTAATTGCTCTTACAACATTGTGCTTTATCTGTATATATACTTACGTCTAGAAAATATCGTTACCAAAATAATTATCTCCTCATCCCTCATTTACGTATATGAAAAAATAAAATTTAAGGCAATTCGCGATAACAGACGCATTCATTATTCATCTCGTAAATTAGTTATGCAAAAAACCATGATATGAAAACATAAGAGAGATAAAAACCGAAAATCAGTTAGTTATCATATCTAATATCCATATACCCCACGCACACAAACCACAAAAGTTAAAAGGAAAAAATTCCAAGTATTGCCGACAGAAATGCACCAACAACAAATTACGACACAAAAACTATATTAAATAACAAACAGATTGAAAAGGCACGCGACACCATTTAATGAAAATTACCAAACGATTTGTGTAGTGTAGAACGCGCATCAGTGTCTATACAGCCGATTGCCGCGCTATTATGAATATATTTTGTAACACAGAGGCGACTCTCTTTTTGGTAAATCGAGCGGAACAATTTTTTTTTTGTATGTGTAGATTTTGATTTAATAAAAATTCGAAATATTTTCGTTTATTTGGTTATACCGCATTATGCAGGCAGATAGACGAAGCACAGACACGTGTATCATAATACGCACGAGGATTTATAATCTAATTTTGATTTATATATGATTTTTGAGAGATAATTATACTAAATTGTTTTTTGTTGTTGTGCTTATCTCAATTTTCAGGTTAATCGTCCGCTAACGATGAAAAAGGAGGGGATCCAAACACGAAATCGGAAGCTGTCGTCCAAATCGAAAAAGAAAAAGGGGATGGGTAGTTCATGTCTCCCGATTGGTAGCCATTTAGGGGTGGGCGGGGGTATTAGTGATTTAATGAAACCGCTCGATCATTCGAAAACGTTTGGCGGTGGTTTCCCCGGTTCAATGGGTAAGTTAATTTTTATATCAATTATTAGTGTTAATACATTTTATATGAACAATTTTTCGTTAACGTTTAATTTATCGAGTAATGTTATTTTGTTTAGAAAAATCTGGTTACGTTGTATCAGACTTATTTGTATGTTATTTTTCTCGTTGTAAGTTTTAAACTACTTGAAAAATAACTTAAATATTTATATGATTGCGGTTTTAATCGTATCTATCAAGATTTTACTAACCTAATCACGAAATATTTATAAAGATCGCTTTAAAACATGAAATATTAAACCATAGTACTCTCGCAAAAATAAAATTTTCCATATTAGTTAGCTTATTGATCAATAGTAATTCTTACGTTATTTCAATTTATAAGTAAGATTTTACATTTATTAAACCCAACCCGAGTTTAGTTTTTTTACTAAATTCAGAAATAAACAAAAATATTGACCATTAAAATGTTATTTCTCAAAATAAAAAACTCTAGGTCAATTATTAAACATAATTTCTCAAAATTCTCAGATTAAGAATTTTTTTCTCAAAATGAGAATTGAGGAATTTTTTATTAATTTGCTTCAAAAGTGAAGATACTTGAAATAAAATTATTTAGAATGCTTTCTTGATAGTTTTCTTGATGCTTTAAATGACACACAGGTTTGGTTATCAAGAGAAAAACATTTGCTAGATATACTACTCAGTATCATTTATTTTTATTTAATAATTTTGTTTAATTTAATTGTTGATACAATTAATTTTCTAAGCATCATAACATTTTATTATTAAAAACATTTCTGATATACTAAATTGATCGTCGTTCATACCAGATATTTCTTTCTATAATAAAAAAAGTACATTGAAGGATTGATCCAATCTAACTTTCTTTCTTTCTAATTTCTCTAATCTTTCTAATTAAAGCCTAGTTTAAGAAAAAAAAAACAATTGTTTCTGGATTTATAATAGCAAAATTAAAATTGTTCATCTTACTTGGCTTATTTATCAATAGTAATTCTATCTTTATTTCGATTTATGTAAGTCTAAATATATTACATTTATTAAACCCAAATCAAATTTCGTTGATACTGTTAATTAAGCAACAATTAGTGTTTTTAAACAAGAAATTCATAATTCATAAATAAACAAAGTAATTGACCATTAAAATGTTATTTCTGAAAATAATAAAGGTCTAGGTTTATTATTAAAATTAATTTCTCAAAATTCTCAGATTAAGAATTTTTTTCTCAAAATGAGAATTGAGAAAAATTTTATTAATTTGCTCAAAAATACAAAGATTTTTGAAATAAAATTATTTAGAATGCTTTCTTGATAGTTTAATCATTGTATCAGCTTGAGAAACGATACTTTAAATGACACACGGGTTTCATTATCAGGAGCAACAATTTGCTAATGACACACCTCAGTATAACTATTTTTATTTAATATTTTTGTTAATTTAATTGTTGAATCAATAGTATTTTTCAGTTGGCTTTCTGAACATCATAGCATTTTATTATTAAAAAATTTCTTATTAATGACACACAACACATATTATTCCTGATATTTCTTTCTAAAATAAAATAAAAATACATTGATGGATTGATCCAATCTAATTTTCTTATAAGACAAAACTTGAATAATAATTGTTTGTTAAATAAATTATTGAAGTCTAGTTTAGGAACAAAAACATAATTATTATAGCAAAATTAAAATTGTTCATCTTAGTTGGCTTATTTAACAACAGGTATTCTACTTTATTTCGATTTATGTAAGTCTCAATATTTTACATTTATTATAAACAACTCAAATTTAGTTGCTACTATAATTTAGCCAAACAATTAGTGTTTTTAAACAAAATTCAGAAATAAACAAAGATATTGGCCATTGAAATGTTATTTCTGAAAATAAAAAAGCTCTAGGTTAATTATTAAACATAATTTCTCAAAATTCTCAGATTAAGAATTTTTTTCTCAAAATGAAAATTGAAGAATTTTTATTAATTTGCTAAAAAAATGAAGATGCTTAAATTAAAATTATTTAGAACGCTTTCTTGATAGTTTAATCATTGTATCAGTTTGAGAATCGATGCTTTAAAAAATACACGGGTTTGCTTATCAGGAGAAAAACATTTGCTAGTTATACACCTCAGTATCACTTATTTTTATTTAATAATTTTGTTTAATTTAATTGTTGAATCTATTAGCTTTCTAAACATCATCACATTTTATTATTAACATTTTCTGATAAACTAAATTGATCGTCGTTCATACCAGATATTTCTTTCTATAATAAAAAAATTACATTGAAGGATTGATCCAAAATAACTTTCTTTCATTCTAATTTCTCTAATCTTTCTAATTAAAGTCTAGTTTAAGAAAAAAAAACATAAATGTTTCTCATCTTACTTACTTGGCTTATTTATCAACAGTAATTCTTACTTTATTTCGATTTATGTAAGTCTTAATATTTTAAATTTATTAAACCCAAATCAAATTTAGTTGCTACTGAAAATTAAGCCAAATATTAGCAACAATTAGTGTTTTTAAACAAGAAATTCAGAATTCATAAATAAACAAAATTATATTGATTATTAAAATGTTATTTCTGTTATTTGTTATTAGGTTTATTATTAAAATTATTTTCTCAAAATTCTCAGATTAAGAATTTTTTTCTCAAAATGAGAATTGAGAAACATTTTATTAATTTGCTCAAAAATATAATGATTTTTGAAATAAAATTATTTAGAATGCTTTCTTGATAGTTTAATCATTGTATCACTTTGAGAAACAATGCTTAAAATGATAAACGAGTTTGCTTATCAGAAGCCAAAAATTGCTAATGATACAACTCAGTATCACTATTTTTATTTAATATTTTTGTTTATTTAATTGTTGAATCAATAGAGTTTTTCAATATCGGTTCTTGGATAAAGAATTTACTTTCCTTGACGCTTTACTATAGCAGTCTAAACTTCATTTTTCACTGTGGTTTCTGTTGGAAATTATGTTTCGTGTCCTAATTGGCTTTCTGAACATCATAGTATTTTATTATTTAAAAATTTCTTATTAAGAGAAGCACAACACATATTATTCCTGATATTTCTGTCTATAATACAAAAATACCCTGCAGGATTCATCCAGTCTAATTTTCTTATAAGACAAAACTTAAATAATAATTGTTTGATAAATAATTATTTAGGAAAAAAACAATTGTTTCTGGATTTATAATAGCAAAATTATTCGATTTATGTAAGTCTTAGTTCTCTTATATTATTTCGATTAATGTAAGTCATAATATTTTACATTTATTAAACCCAACTCACATTTAGTTGCTACTGATAATTAAGACAAATATAAGCAACAATTAGTGTTTTTAAACAAAATTCAGATGTAAACAAGGATATTGACCATTAAAATATTGATTTTCATAATAATAAAGCTCTAGGTTAATTATTAAAAATAATTTCTCAAATTTCTCAGATTAAGAATTGTTTTCTCAAAATGAGAATTGAGAAAATTTTTACTAATTTGCTCAAAAACATAAAGATTCTTGAAATAAAATTATTTAGAATGCTTTCTTGATAGTTTAATCATTGTATCAGTTTGAGAAACCATACTTTAAATGATACACAAGTTTTCTTTTTTATTTTATATGTTTGTTAATTTAATTAATTGTCTTGATGTCTTGTATTGGAAATTCTGTTTCGGGTTCTAATTAATTTTCTGAACATCATACCATTTTATAATTTTTTTCCTTATTAATAGAATCACAATAGCTTATTTATCAATAGTAATTCTAACTTTATTTCGACTTACGTGTGAGAGTCTTTATTTTATTATTGTAAATTAGGTTTGCCTATATATCCAAAGAGATGTGTTGATTGAACAACGGATCGTGTTAGGCATTATATGAATATACGCGAGTTGACGCAATACGAAGCAAATTTATTTTCGCTTAACTTCGGGAAGATTTTCCGTTAGTTCCGTACCTGCAACTAACGCAAACTGTTACTTCAGAAAAAATTTTGAACATTTTTAATGGAATTCCTTTTTTTTATCTCTGTTATAATGTAGAAAATTTACATTTTTAACGATTTTAAATTATCTGAACTAAAATATAAACATATAAAATATAAACCGTGTTAACTTAAGTTTTCATACAGAATCGGTAGGTTGGAGGTCTCATTATACGAAAGCTTCTGGGTAAAAATTGACATTAAATTTGTTAACTACTTTGTGGGATAATTCGACCTGTTCGACTCAATTGTGATTCATGGTTTTTGGAACCGAAATGATATCGTTGCAATATCTGTGGCGATTCTCAAACCTTTATTGAAGTATTTTTATTACACTGTGATGTTAGGAGTATTTACGCCGAGTTACAATAGTGGCTTCGAGGATTAGTAGATTTCACGCATAAAACTAGTAAAGTTTTTATTTACAATAAAAAAATTATAAAGATCAAAAATGGCTTCCGACATTAAAAAACTCATTACAATGCAGAATGAAAGACAGACAAAAGCCGACGAACTGATGATTGAAATACTGGCGAAAGTGAATATAAAACAGGCTAAATCCAACGAGACGATCAACAGTGCGCGCGATTTGCGCTACAGCATGGAGAGCAGCAACAACCAGCAATTGCCGAGGCAGCTACGGTAACAGCACTATAGAAAGTAGTTTTGCTGACCTAGAAACCCTCTATAGCAGACTCGAAAAGAATCATAGTTTTCACTGCACTATAATTGTTTGAAGATGGAAAATGGTGAAAAAATTTCGAGTATGGGAAATGTGAAAAGTTCGATATTTCAAATTTCACATCTGACGATTTGAAAGTATTGATGTTTTTGCAAGGACTCAACATGCCGCTAGACGCTCAGGCATTGGAGAAACTTCGTAACAACTTAGACAGCCAAAAGAATAGTCACTTAGAGCGAATTTATTCGTGTCGATTCTGGATCTGACTGGATTATTACCTCCGAGAGCAACTGGAAGCTACTAGCTCATTGCTGGAAGCAATGAGCACTTCGGGATACCCAATTAATATACTTCGGTACTATCGATTACTCGGATTACGTTACACCCTTGGCACCCGTCAAAAGAATGGTCAGGCATATTCGCATTCGTATCGATTATTCAACAGGTTTGAACGAAGCACTGAGGCAAAGGTAATTTTCATTTCATGGACGATTTTATTGTTGGAGGAAGTGACGAGATAGATCATTATAACAATCTTTTCGAGGTATTTAAACGCATCCAAAAAAATGGTTTTCGGCGTAACATTAAAAAGTGTTCATTTGGCTAAAAACCGAGATGCTGAGCCAAATTCCCGCACCGAAAGACTTTCAACAAATACAAGCATTCCTAGAAGTAGTTACATGGTACGGCAAATTCGTTAAACTTCTGAAAGACCCTCGTGTGGGCCTCTCGGTATTGTGTAACGAGATATTGTGCAACGACGTAAAATTGGAGTGCCAGCCGATGCGATGCACCAATCAGTTCGCGAGAAGCTTAAAAAGTGATTATCTCGAATTTCCCGTTAACCCACTAAATCCAAAAAAGAAAATATTTGTGGCGGTGGACGCAACGGGCTATAGCATGGAGGCAGTATTGATGAACGAACTACCAAACGGCCCATCAAGCATGCCGCATTGTCTTTTAACGAAGATCGAGAAAAAGTCTTTGGCATTGATGTTCGAGCTTGAGACCGAAAATAAATCGCTACGGGCGACCTTTCAACCAAGCAAAGCCGTTTCCAACGGTTCCAATTCATTTTGCTCAATTGCGATTTCGCCATCAAATAGGTCCCCATGATTTGCCGGTTTGAGGCGATTTGGTATGATTTTATTACGATTTAAGACGAAATAGATCGCGAATTTATTACGACACGAGACGATTTGAGATGATTCGGTTTGAGATGATCTAAAACGATTTGAAATGATTTGATTGCGGTTTGCGAGAATGTGAAACGATTTAAAACGATTTGAAGCGAAATGATTACACGATTTAATGCAATTTGGGACGATTTGAAAAGATTTATTAGAATTTGGGATTTTCTGCAAAATTTAATTGGAACGTGTTGAGTCGATTTAGAAAGACCTAATACGATGTGAGAAGGTTTGGAGCGATTTTATACGATTTGACCCGAATTTATTACGATATGACACAATTTTAAAACGATTTAAGACGGTTTAAGAGGATTAGAGATAATTTGGAACGATTTTATTGAAATTTGAGACGAATTTAATGAATTGAGTCGATTTAGAACGATTTGGGCAGGTTTGGAACAATTTCAAACGATTTTATTACGATTTGACATGATTTTAGGCGATTTTGAACAATTTATCCGAATTTATCCGATTTTATTACGATTTGACAAAATTTTAAAACGATTTAAGACGGTTAGATATAATTTGGAACGATTTGGACGAATCGGAACGATACGATTTGAGATGATTTGAATAGAAAGATTTTATTAGTGTTTGAGTCGAATTGGAACGGGTTAAGCCAATTTAGAACGATTTGAGAAGGTTTGGAACAATTTCAAACAATTCAGCTCGATTTTGTTACGATTTGACACGATTTAAGTCGATTTTGACTGAGTTAAGTCGAGTAGAGATGATTTTGAACGACGCACCGATTTTTTGAGGATTTGAGACGAATTGGATCGAATTGAATCGATTTGAAAAAGTTTCAGATGATTTTAGAAGGTTTGGAAACATTTCTTACGATTTGTCCCGATTACGATACGAAACGATTTGATTCGATTTTGAATGGTTTAAGACGATTAGAGATGATTTGGAATAATTAGAAACGAATTTCAATTTGAAACGATTTTATAAGGATTTGAGACTAATTGGGTCGAGTAGAGTCGATTTAATTTTGATTTCAGATGAATTGAAACGACTTCATTCCGATATGACACGATTTGAGTCGTTTTTGAACGGTTTCAGACGATTAGGGATAATTTGGAACGATTTAAGACGAATATGAACGATACGATTTGAGACGATTTGAAACGATTTTAAAACGATTTAGTTACGATTTAAGAAGGTTTGGAACGGTTTCTTACGAGTTTGGCCCAATTTCATTACGATATAACACGATTTAACTCGATTTTGACCGGTTTTAAACGATTAGACATGATTTGGAACGATTTGAGACGAACTGGAACGATACGATTTGAGATTTGGAACAATTTTGTTAGTATTTTAGACGAATTTGAACGAGTCGATTTGAGAAGGTTCGGAACGATATCAGACGATTTGCCCCAATTTTGCTACGATATGATTCGTTTTTGAAAGGTTTAAGACGATTAGAGATGAGTTAAAATAATTTCTTCAAGATTTAAAACGAATTTAGTTCTTTCTATTCATCAACGATGGGCCGATTTCAAGACATTGTGGTTTTACTTGAAACTTTGAATTCACACATCCCGCTCTGGTCTCGATCGCAACAGATTTCAACAAAGCTTCAGTACGATTCAATACGATTTCTAAAGGCATCAGTATCCTTAAACTCAAGGTAGTTCTCGCGGTCTTTCCATTACAGTTTCTGCATTGAGTGGAATCTGAAAAACGTGGATGTCAAGTAGTCCAGCGAACATCCAGTGTAGTGTAAACTCGTGTACATTAAGAAGCGGTTGTTGCCCCTACTAAAAATATCAAAGGCCTATTTTTTTAGTGTTGTAGTTTTAAGGAAGATGGCGTACCATTTTTATGGACTATTTTAAAAATAGTCGAAATATTCAGCCACTTTTGTCTTTTAGCGTTTTTATAAAAGAACGACCGTCATTTCTTTTAGCACAACTCGTTTTAAATTTTTTTGCAATCACTTTAAAATCTGAAATTGTTCACATGAATAACTCCATATTTTTTTTTACTGTATTTCCAGGGCAACACGGACACTTATCAACCGGTCTACATCCAGCACACGCGCACATGGCACACAGCGGCTGGTACAGTGGCATGGGCGCATTAGGCACTTCAAGCAGTTTGCAAGGTGGTTTTTCATCGAGTGGCTTAGGTGGTGGTGTTGTACCGCATTCCCAACCTTATCCGCATGTCACCTCACTTGGATTAAACTCAATGGTAAATTCCAGTCATAACTTTTCCTTTTACTAGAACTAAAAAAAATTACTAACAAATTCTCTCTGCTTTTATTCTCGTTCTCTCGCACTCTCTTTTTTTGTGTGCCTATATCTCTCTTTAATCAAACCTGGAAATCAAATTTTAACAATACGAAAATAAAAAAAAAAACAATTAGGCGGCTGCATGGAGGTCAGATTACACGTGATGGAATTCGTATAATCCGCAATCACATCACAACGTTAATTTTGATTTAGATAATTTATCATGTGAGAATGCGATCACAATGTCAATGTCAACAACACCAACAACCACCACCGTATATAATACGAATGATCATCATGATCATCGTTCAGCCAATCAACAAACAAATATGAGTCAAGTACAAATTATCAAATCTTATTAAAATTAAACAAGCAAACTGTTTAAATTCAAACTCGCAATTTGTTATAATTTTTTTTTTAAATTTCTGTTAATTTTAACACACACACACACACGCATACATCAGACACAAAAAAATTTAAAATTTTAAAAAATTAGTGCCGTAATTTATATTAACTATACATTGGGTTTTAGTTCAATTTTTAATTTTAATTTTAATGTATTTTAATTCACCCATACACACACACAAATACACAAAAAAATTAAAATGTGATAACATTTAAAAAACAAACTTTGTAAATAATTAAATGTAAGTATTTTATATATAAATTAAATTAAAATTGATGAAACAAATTTTTAAAAGACTAAATAAAAATGATTTGAATATTCTTTTTGGTTGTTGTGAAAATAAAATAATTGATTTTTAAAAATTATATATTAAAAAAAAATATTTAAAATGGTTGGTTTCATGTTTTAAAATTTTAATTTTATTAATTTTATATTAAATCAACCCATAAAGTTCCTAAACGATATAAATATATAAAAAAAATTTAATGCACATTTAGTTTTTTGTTTTTTTTGTTTGTTTTTAAATTTTATATTAAATTAATTATAAAATCTAGTCGATGTTTTCACAACAATTAATTAAGGAACAAAAAATATTTGTAGTAAATGAAATCATCATCACGTCAATATATTCCATCATAATCATTAATTAAATTAATAAATTAATTAAATAAAACGGAATTAATTTTTATTTTTTAAATAAAACAATGTACATATATTTTAAAGTTAGTATTGTACGCATAAATATATATAATAATTAATAATTTTTTGAAAATATTTTTATTGAAAAATTAATTAATAAAAATTATAACAAAAAATTAAAATAGTAAATAATTAAATAAAAAAAAACATTGATGCCATAAGTAGACTGTATTATAAAAAAAACATTAAATTAAAATTTATAATTTTTAATAATTAATTAATTAATTAACTTTTATCGTGTAAATAATTATGTAATATATACAATTAAATATATAAATTATTATAAAATATAAATATATATATATATATATAAACAAACATTTAAATAAAATTATTATATATATTTTAATTAATTAATTAATAAATAACTAAAATTATTGTCATTTTTTGATGTGTTAATAATTAGTATTTCATGATATAATTTATATAAATAAAAAGCTATTAATTAATTAATTAATTAATACATAAATATTACCTAGTATTATATATAAAAAAAATATATATATATAATTAATAAACAACAAAAAATATAAATAAATAAAAAATTATATATATAAATATTATAAATAAATAAATTTAATTATATAATTAATAAAATCAAATTGTAAAAGCCAAAATATGTGAAAAAATAAACAAAACAAATGGAAAAAACAGTTTTAACAGAAAAGAAATTATTAATTAAAATTTTAATGAAAACAAAAGAAAAATCAAAACAAAAAAATGGCGAAAGTAAAAAATTAAATAAAAAAATAATTTAAAAAAATTTGTTGTGAATTTTATTATATGCAATCGAGATATTATCGGCATCATTTCGATTACCATCGGAAATACATTCGAACATAAAGGTGAGTGTTGTACTGGCCATTGGCCAATGTATTAAAGCACCGGCAACTAAAACATGGCGAAAAACGGCACAGTAAGTATTTCTTGGCTTAAACATCTTAAAATCAATAAAAATTAGCCTTACCGACTTCGAACCGATAAAATTTATTGTCACAGATTCCACATGTTTCGTTTATTTCCGGTTATTGGTGTAGTTATGAGTAGATCAACGTTTAATTTGCTGCAATATGTCGCCTCGTTCGCCTACAATCCAGGTTCGATTCCCAATGTGGCCGAATTTCAAAGTTCGAAACTTACCATAACCGCGATTTGTATGCAATTTACCGGTAGTTTATTGCTCAGCGTGCTATAAACAGTACCTATAATCATTTTGAACCGGAATATCAACAACAAAAAATTTTCAATTTTTTGCGAAAATCCCTGATGGTTAGCCTTACCGATTTTGAACCGATAAAATTTATTGTCACAGATTCCACATGTTTCGTTTATTTCGGGTTATTGGTGTAGTTATGAGTAGATCAACGTTTAATTTGCTGCAATATGTCGCCTCGTTCGCCTACAATCCAGGTTCGATTCCCAATGTGGCCGAATTTCAAAGTTCGAAACTTACCATAACCGCGATTTGTATGCAATTTACCGGTAGTTTATTGCTCAGCGTGCTATAAACAGTACCTATAAT